>JASAOG010000298.1:0-531567 GCA_030265305.1 Biomphalaria pfeifferi | reverse complement strand
TCTTCTTATCTTTATCTTTATCTTATCTTTATCTATTACAGGCAAAACAAACCTAACATCCTATATACACAGGGCCGGTTCTACAGATTGCGGGGCCCTACGCGAAACGGATTGCGCGGGGCCTATTCTGGATTGTGATAAGGGATAATAATTGAAAATTAAGTAAATAAATGTCGAGATAGATGCCAGTGACTATTAAAGTAAATTAAGTATTTGAACTTCTTTTGTTTGGTTTATATTCGCCTTATTATTACATTTTTTTATGAAATGAAAGCTGAATATGCCGGTTTTTTTTTTAATCGCTACTACGATTGGCGTTGTTTTGTCTGTTTTTATGAAGATTTGCATCAGTTTTCAGAAGATTTTAATAGTTTTAGGAAATTTTTTTATATTGTATAGTTTCAGGAGAATTCCAGGAACCCTATAGCAATAAGTTAAAATGGTTTAATTTTATAATTTACACCTAGAATTCGCGCGGGGCCTATGAAAGTGTGGGGCCCCACTGCGGCCGCATAGGTTGCAGTGGCCTAAGACCGGCCATGTATATACATTTACAATTTACTTTGATTACTGTAGTCAGACGAACAAACAAACCAAACATCCTGACATCCTATCTATACATCTGAGATTTTGAGAAGCACTGCCTCCACAAATGACGTCTGTCAGCTCCCCCCCCCCCCCCCACCCTGTCTTGTTCTAGGTCTACTTGTCTAACTCTTCTCTTAATGAGACTAATTACTCTCTGTAAACATGGGGGGAGAACTCAATCGACTGACAGTTCAAGAAAAACAAACAAGTTACGTCTGTTTACTTCGAACTGTCAAGGAATTCAACACAGAAACATTGATCACGAAAAAACATAGAGCTAAAAGAGCAGTCAAGATGAACAACTTAATATTACCTTTTGATTATAAACAGTATTTTTTTTCTTGGTTGTTATTTTTATATAATTCTTGGTTGTTGTTTTTTTTTTTCCATTCCCCGAATAGTTTTATTATTTTGTGTGTTTTGTTTTGTAAAAATAAAGAATTGAAATATAAATAGATTATTTATTTGTTTTTTAGTTATCTATCTATCTATCTATCTATCTATCTAACTATCTATCTATCTAACTATCTATCTATCTATCTATCTATCCATCTATCTTTCTATCTATCCATCTATCTATCTATCTATCTATCTATCTATCTATCTATCTATCTATATAGATAGCTGCTTTTAAGTAAATTTGAAGCAAACAATCCATGACTATACAATCTTCTTTAGTTATCAGCACCTCACTAGCAAGGTGGTTAGAATGTCGGATTGAGCAAGCGTGAGCCACGAGTTCGAATCCAGGTCGTCCGCCCCCTCACCTTTGTTTTTTAAAATGCTTTAAAAAAACAATTACGGTAAAACTTCATCCAGATATCCCCCTCCCTCATTTTCCCAACTGACCCAGATAAATGAGAAGGTAGTGTATTGAGAAAGCTAAAACCTTGAAATTGCTCTTAACAAAAACAATTGGTAAAACTATTTGTAATCTCACATATTTACTGTTGTTAGTCTAGATCTATTACAAATTTAATTACATGACCGACCCTAACTATTGCATTTTGCATGATTTGTTCAAAGGAAAAGTATTTTTTTAAAAACATTTTTCCAGTTTTGAATAGTTGTGTACAAGGTGCAGATTTCTATCGGGATTATAATTATAATAGATAGAGAGTGATTGCCTAGTGATAGAGCGCTTGACTTCTGAAACGGGGGTTTATTGAGTTCGAATCTCGGGATTAGGATTATCAGGATTCTTAGGACCCCCTGATTCCACCCAACTCAAATGGGCTCCTGACATACGTTAGGGATGTAAAAGCGGTTGGCTGTTGGCCATGTCACCTTTGTTAACTATCGGTTATAGAAACAGAATAACTTTATATCATTTTCCCCCTTTGATCACAAAGTCTGAAAAGGGTGAAAAGAATATTAAATTGTAGTTATTATTATAAGTGTTATTACAGCTATTAGTGTTGATATTGTTATTATTTAACCGGTTTTCGTAGATAAAAGAAAACCAGTAGAATGGTGCCACTTTAACCTTCATGCCTTTCTGATAAAGAACAGATGCCAGTTCTAATGTCGACACTGACTCCAGGCTTAGTGAACCATAAATGTCCACCTGAATATTTAGCAAACATTATACCTCCAGCATCCACCAGGGCAAGTGCGTCTGTGGCGTCATGGGGCGTTTGACCATCTGTCCCTGACCCCAATGTCCATTTTCAGACCTGCTGTTCACGGGTGCTAACAGTGTGTTTTCAGTGCCGGCTCTAAAATGCCGCGGGCTGTGTTTACGTCTTACACTCCTTGGACAAAATAGTGAAGTCCAGGAGTTTACCTCCACAAGACCAGCGGAAGTTCCGTGGCGGCCTCCAATGTTTACGATGGCATATGATGACAAGAGAAAGCCGTTTTCGCTCTGTTCTCATGCCCCCTTGAGGAACTCCCTTCCCCCAATTTAATATCTGAATTATTTCCTACCTCCGAAGTTTAAGTCAAGCTGTTGGACAACCGAGAATCATATCTCAAAACAAGGTGTTAGAGGCTAGGGTTACTCGAGACATCTCATCAAACTCAATACTCCTGACACCAAAAACTTAATACAGATCCGATTCTTTTTTTTTTTAAACATACATTCAAAACACGGCACTTCTTCGTATTATTCAAATTACTTTATACGTTTTGACAATTTGGCAAAGTTTATGTTTAGGTAGAATAAATTAGAGTTAGTTTTTTTTTCCTGCCTTCAAATATTTTTTCCCACGCCTGAAAACTCCCACGGCACTATGCGAAAGTCAGGGGAAATAACGTGAGCTTCTTTACCACAGCCAGGAGGAGCGCTTAGAAAACTATTTTTTTTAAACGAAAAACTATTTTTTTTTTGGTTTGAAACTGGCATAGAACGCCGTTACCTAAGTGGCACGCTTAACTCAAGACATTATTTTGGGGTCCAAGAGAAGAAACTCTGCATATGCTTGTATAATGCGTGTATTAATATGTCTTCAACTTTCTCACAGTTGTCGTTCCTTCAAGGCTGAAATATTAGAAGTGATTATTTTCCTTGCTCCACTCCAAGGAGAGTTCTACAAGATAACAGCGTGTCTCTGGAAGTAGAGAAAAAAAATCGCAACGAAATAATTGATGTTAGCCTCATTTAAACTTTGCTTAGAATTTTTTTCCCCTAACAATATAATACGTGTGCTAATGTTTGCTAATTAGAACCAAATTTGGGCAATTAAGCACTCTTCTGAACAGGAGTCAGAAAATTAGCTTATATTTTTTAAACACAAGATATCAGCATTTGGAAATCGCTCAATTTTTTCTTCACAGCAGCTAAAGACAGATTTTTTAAATTATATTTTTTTAAAAATCAAAGTGCTTATTTTCTAAATTCTTCTTTGGAGTTAAATTATTCGAAAATTATTTCTTGGGTGATAATTATTTATAAGTAAATACAATTAAAAAAAAAAAAGGAAATGTTTTAATCTTCGGTTCAAAGACTACTAGCAAAATACACCATCAACATGATACATGTGGCGTTTTTACTATAAACATGATACATAGGCCGTTTTTACTATCAATATGAAACACGAGGTGTTTTAAACTATTAACATGGGTAGTTTTAAACTATCAACATGATACAAAGGGCGTTTTTACTATCACCATGATACAAAGGGCGTTTTTTATTATCAACATGATATAACATGATTTTTGAAAAGCTACAATCATTATACAATGAAATACGAACTTACACAAATGTCCTGGGTACGTGAAAGTATTTGTTCAGTATTCATGACATGATCTCATAGAATTACTAACTAGGATGAATTGATACACATTCAGGTGGACACAAGACTCAGAACATTACACTTGAAGCAATGATATACTGAATAACAGCTATGAAAAATGTTCTCTCTTTCTCTCTCTTTCTTTTTTTTTCTCCATGTCTCTTTCCCAGTCTCTCTCTCTCTCTCTCTCTGACTTTCTACACTTAGTAAAAATGCAAGATTTCTTAAAGACGGGAGCCCTTGACCTCTGGTTAAGTAATTTACAACTCTATCATCTATTTCACCGTTGTCCAATGCACATTCTTCACTTAAGGGAAAGATTAGACACTTTAGTATGTTTTTGCCGAAAACGGACAATGACGCAATGAAATTATCACCTTTGTGGAGGATTATCTGCTTATCCTCCTTCCCAGGGCCCCGGAAACTAATTAAGGTGATATATGTCCGCCTCCGCAAGACTACCGGTGGTAACAAAGAGGTCCCCGTCAAGCACCCCCTTCAATTAGAAGACCACTATTTAATATGTCCAGCTTTTTTTTTTTCTGTTTGTCTCGCTGTGGCACCACCGACTTCCGGTTCTGGTTTTGCTAAACGACCTATTTCATCTTTCTCTCCTTGGATGTAGGTCGCGTGCGTACATCCAATGACCTTCACCTCTTTCATGGCCACTGAGTAACCTACATCAGTGACAAAACTAGTAATTAGCTCAAAGGTTTTCTTTTTTGTCGTTTTCTTGTTTCCTGTTCCTAATGTATTCTGGGTAATTAAATATTTCATTGTCTGCTTGTAATATCACGTCTTTCTCTCTCTGTCTCTCTCGCTCTCTCTTTGTCTCTCTCTCAGTTTCTTTCTCTCTCTTTGTCCCAGTCTCTCTGTGTTTCTTTCTTTCTCTTTCTTTCTCTGTCGCTCTCTCTGTCTCTCTCGCTCTCTCTGTCTCTCTCTCTGTCTTTCTCGCTCTATGTCTCTCTCCCTCTCGCTCTCTCTCTGTCTTTCTCTCTCCCTCTTCGCAAAGTTTAAACCCTTTGAAAAGTGGTCTAAAATGGGCAGTAACTTTGGTATTGTATATTTAATCTTATCTGTTAGAGCTAAATGGAACTTTTAAAAATGTAAGCCATATAAATATTCACAAAAATGATTAAATACACTATAGTTTTAATGAATAATTGTTTAACTTTCAAAAGTTTAACATGTAAATAATTCGCATATTCTGAGAAAGTTTAACGCTAGTTTTGTTTTTACAGTATAACGTAATATGAATGTAACTTTTTAGCATATATAAGTTTTTTTTAACATATATAAATAATGGTTTAACACATAAAGGTTAAGCATATAAACATCACATTTAAAGATTTAATACGTTTTGTTAAGCATTTTTGACGTTGTCAATTGTAGTCAAACTGAATTTCCATTTGATTGGATCAATAAAATTACCTTATCTTATCTTATTATTCAAAGGTTTGACTTATAATCATTTCACACATTTCATACATAATATGTTTTGGCTCAAGATATAACGGATTTACATATAGATGTGGATTAGCAGCCTCAGCTAGATAAAAATAAAGACAATAACAAAATCTTTCTTTGTCTTTTTCATCCCCCTCCTTAGAATCCCCGGTAAAGCAAAGGCTAGATACCCTAATGAACGTAAATCTCTCCATTTAGACCTTGCGATCTATAGTTAACGAGGGTGTCATGTGGCCAGCACAACGATCAACCGCCTTTACTTTTCGCCAACAAATGTCAAGTACCTATGAGAGCCGGTTGGACCAAATATCATGAAGTGAAAAATCCCAGTCTTCACTAGGATTTGAACCTGAGACCGCTTGGTTCGGAAGCAAACACTTTACCACTCAGCCACCGCGCCTCCAGAGATTGGGTTCAAGATCTAAAAGATTAACATATAAAGGTGACTCAGCAGCCTCGGCTAGATAATAACAACGGCAATAACAATTTCTTTCTCCGCCCCTTTAGAATTCCCGCTTACGCCAACGCTAGATGCCCTAATGGCGTGTGAATGCATGGCTAAAGAGAAACAGATGGAAAGAAAATCTATCAATCGGTTATTCCGTCCTAAAAGAAAGCAAACCGGCAAGTGAAACTAAATTCTAGAACAAGTAGCCATTACCCCCGCAATGTCTAGCTCATGCCTAGAGCCCGGCAGCGCTATTATCTTAGCAGTGAGCTCTTCATAGTTAGAGAGTCGTGAAAATGTCAACCCAACGGCCAGGTACGTTCCAGCGTGATAGGCCGATCTGACATATTGAATCCCGTCTGATGTTTGTTGTCCTAACCGGCCGGTCGTGTTCGCTATTGGCATATCTAGCCATATACAACTGTTTCCGGCCCGAAACCTTTTTTTTTGTCTCTCCTAAAAGGTAAATTGGGAAGCTAAACAAACGATCTAGCCTTTAAGATAAGAGGAAAGAGGAAAATGTTGGTTTGTACTGATTTGGTAAACACTCATGTTAAAAGACTTGAACAAGGTCTGTATTTGAGAGGGACAAAAAGGAGGGGGGGGGGGGAACTCAGACTGAACTAGATCTTTTTTTCTTCAAAGGCTGTATAATTCGAGATTGTTCTATTGTTTCTTAAAAAATGATTGCAATTATTTTTGAGAAATCCTGGCATGGAAGGTTATTCGTTTCTAGTTCAATCCTAAGGAGTCAACATCTCAAAGCAACACTTCATCCCTTCTGGCAATGAAGGATAAGGACATAATTACTGGTCTGAAAATAAAGGTACTATTGAGGAAGATTAATACTGGTCTAAAATATCATTGATGTAAATTTGAATTCTATTCTCTTGACGTAAAACAATCGAATTATCATAAAAGTTTATGTAACTATAATACAGTTTATAAGTTTTTTGTTTTTTTTTGTATTATGCAATGTTAACACGGACACACACAGACGCAATAAAGCAAATAAAACCGTTGATATAGATGTCTTTGGTTTTTCAAAACCAGACATAATTAATCAGCACAATAGTGTTAAACAAATATTTAATAATATTTTAACTCTTTAAAATAATTGTTGATTCTATCTTTACTAATGTTCTGAGTCCGAGAAATGAAGTAAATACATTCTTTCATTAATGAAACACATGTCTGACGCAACTAAGAACCTAAAAATTAAGAAAAATGTAAGAAACCAGAAACCTCAACAACATACTTATTTCTGAAGTAGCAGTAGCTCAAGTTAAACTTGACGTGCATCCACCAGTGAGATTGATATCTTTTGATTACATTATTTGTATAACATCAATGAGCTACAAACTTTATAAGAACGAGATAAAATACAAGATACAAGCATGAACTATTCAACTCATGGTTACTTTTGAAAAACAAATCAAAACTTTGACATGACATGACTAATACTGGAACTCAAAGTGTTCCTTCATTTTGGGTGTCTTCGCCCAATTGAACTAGACACGAGTCTCTTCAAGCAGATCTAATTCAATCATTGTGTCATGAATACCTTGTACTAAGAGATTCTCACCAGGACTTTACACTAGATTATCCATCTGTAGCTACAGTAACATTTTGTTTCATTCATGCAAGCTATCTTGAAATACTTTGTTTCACCATATTGTTACGTATTTCTGAATCTTCTGGCTAAATGTACTAGTAGGCACACAAATAAAAACACTGTAGAGAACTTGACGACTAAACTTTCAGCTTCATATAACTTTATTGACTATTAACTCTAACAATTTGTTACTGTAACATGTAGCGTAGAAGACTGTACAATATCTGTCAGTTTACAGTTAGCTATACTTCGTTGCAATACATCTCTTCACTTCGTTGCAATTCATCTCTTCTCAACTTGCACCGAGCCGTATTCCACAGAACAGACCAACGACACACTTCCCAGTGTCGCTCCAAGTCTCCCAAAGCTGAACCAAGTCGTACTCAAGTCTACCGAATCAGAGCCGCACACGTCTTACATCGACTATATCGACTGTAACGGCTCAAGTCCACTGTAGTTCGCTGTATAGACTTTAATGACAGTAGTCCACTCCAGTTAACTCTACCCTAGTTAACTTGCATCGAGTCGTACGCATCTCTCTTCTACTGTCTCGCACAGTAGACAACAGTACCGACGACTCACTCACGACTGACTTTCACACTAACTCTCTGGCTTATATAGAGTCCCTAATCACTCCTCCAAAGTTGCACAAACACTGCTAGTATCTTCTGGAATAACACGTAAGGACACGTCACATCCTGTCTCTATTTATACATCCAGAGAACACTCGCTGCTGTGTTATCTCGTCGGGGTCACACGTTAATCTCTTCCTGTCACTGGTCATTTGTAACAATATTATAAGTCATATTGTATCACCTTTTCACGGAATAATTGCCCTTTTTCATGATATCATCATCATCATCATCATTTTCATCAAACTCCATTCCACCCCACTTTTCACGATATAGTGTAAGTTATATTGCCCCACTTTCACAGTATAGTGCAAGTTATATTGCCCCACTTTTCACGGTCTAGTGCAAGTTATATTGCCCCACTTTTCACAGTATAGTGTAAGTTGTATTGCCCCACTTTTCATGGTCAAGTGCAAGTTATATTGCCCCACTTTTCACAGTATAGTGCAAGTTATATTGCCCCACTTTTCACGGTTTAGTGCAAGTTATATTGCCCCACTTTTCACGGTCTAGTGCAAGTTATATTGCCCCACTTTTCACAGTATAGTGCAAGTTATATTGCCCCACTTTTCACGGTCTAGTGCAAGTTATATTGCCCCACTTTTCACAGTATAGTGCAAGCTATATTGCCCCACTTTTCACGGTATAGTGCAAGTTATATTGCCCCACTTTCACTGTATAGTGCAAGTTATATTGCCCTACTTTTCACATTTTTCTCAACGCTCCAGAAATACTAATATTTATCTTACAAACAGACTTACACACACATACCGATTCACACACACACACACACACACATCTACTACGCAAGACTTATAAGTAGAGTTGACGACAAGATCTCGTTTGTACTTCTTAAATTTCCCACTGTTGAAGCCCCCGGTAGCGGAAGAAGCCGTCCATCAGTTCAGCGACCCTCTCGATCTGTTAAGACATTAGACTTAACATACGCGCTCTGATGATGAGCAGTGTCAGTGATGAGTGGCTGGGCGCTCCACTTCTGACACCACTCTTTCTTAAGGTCAACACGTGACGCTGAAGGTGGGCGGGGACTGTTACTCAACCTAATGACGACAGCAGCCTCATGACTGTCTAATTAGATTCTTATCTTGCCTTATCTTGTCTTACCTTATCTTATCTTGTATTATCTTTTGAGTTAAGAATCGTGTATCATATTACCGAATGTGACGAGCTTTAGGCTGTGAAAAAACTTCAAACAGTTACAAACAGACGAAATTGTTTTGTGGAATGAAAAAATGCTGATAATATCCAAAGATTTCTCTCTCTCTCTTACTCTCTCTCTTTATCTTTGTCTCTTTCTTTCTCTCTCTCTCTCTCTTTGTCTCTTTGTCTCTCCGTTTCAGTCTCTTTACTATCTCTTTGTTTCTTTCTTTTTCTCGCTCTCTTTTTGATCAAAATCCTATTGCTAGACAAATAATCGACTACAACTCTTTAATAAAGTTTTAAACCTGTCTTTCAGGATTGACGGAAGAGGTGTATCCATTGTAGTATTAAATTTTTCCTCTGGGGCTTAATCCTATTTCTGAAAACTAGATTAGCCGATCGATAATATGTATGTCACCTGTATGAGTTATAATATCTACAACAATAAACAAAACAATCTATTATGATCAATTTTTACATTCACTTTGAAATGTTCTCTGCAAAAGTACAATTGCTATTCGGAGAAAGTAGTGGAAGAAAAAAACTATGTCGAAGTATATACTAGGTCAGTGTGTCCCAAACTATGTTAGGCAGAGCCCTAGTGTTCCGTGAGGCCTGAATATGTGTTCCACGAACTACTGGAGTAATTAACTAGTAGGCCACCACGTGAATTAATCTCTAAAAAAAAAAAAAAAGCAAAGTGTTCCGATAAATACTCAGAATGTGCGAAGTGTTCCGTTGGAGAAAAGTCAGGTACCCATTAGAGCTGGACTCGGAGGCGCACAAAGATCCCGAAATAAACAAATTCAAGTCTTCACCAGGATTCGAACCCGAGATTCCCGGTTCGCAAGTCAAGCACTTTACCAATAACCACCGCGCTTCCGATTATCTTTGTAGGACTATCTTTAACCTACACGTCAATTGTGTTTTTCTAGGTGTAAAAAAACTAAATGTAGAACAGAATTAATAAAGAATTCCATGACAATTGCATATTCTAGTTCCAATGTAATCTAATTACCAAAAAAAAAATGTAAAAAAAAAAAATGCATAATTTGTTATTGATAATATGACACCCTTAGCCTATACAAACACACAAATCGATTTCTTGTTATGGTGTTAAATTTTAATTCATAATGATTTGTTTACAACGATTCTGAAAGTTAATTAAAATAAATAAATCCCCCATCTGTTTTTCTAACATCGTCTGCGGAGGTATAATATTACCTTATTTCCCGCCAGTACACTTCTCTCCCCCCGTTTACCCATTAGCCGAGTTTCCCAAGCCTTGGTGAACGGGTCTGCGCATGTGCAGTACCTTGCAATTGTGCTCTGGGAAAAACGGAAGAGATTTTCATCTCCAAAGGAGCGGAACGCTCTTCATGGGAAGCAACTCTTGGAATGTCGAGGGGGGATGGAGTTACAATGGGCGATGAGTCTTATGAGATCTGTGTTAGCTGCCCTTGCTGGGCTGAGCGACCGAGACAGCGACTCACCCGTTTAATAAAATCTCTATAATGGGCAAAGCGTTGCTTGTGGTTGCTATGCTCGCTGACAAGACTTCTGTTTTTCCAGGAGACTGTAGGCCATTGTCTTTAAGAGAGTGATATGACGCTTGGGGAAGGCCGATATAATTAAAGTGTCAGAGAAATGTTTTGTGGCAAACAAGAATTAGAAGTGGATCAAAACTTTGTGGATGGAGGAGTTGTGAAATTATTTAACATCTGAGAAGCCTTCTTGGTGTGTTTTTTTTCGCGCGCGTGTGTAAGTAATGTGTGTGGATGCTAGCTTGCTTCGAGTAGGTTGTAAAAAAATAATCATAATATATTTGTGATGTTATCGGTAGGACCTATCTATTAGACGGCCGTTTTGATATTTATATAAAAGTCTCCTTAACAGAAAATTTTAAATTTTTAGTATATATGTTTTTTTCATTGTGAAATAGGTTACAAATGAAATATGCGGTTTCTATCTATGTCTATCTATCTATCTATCTATCTATCTATCTATCTATCTATCTATCTATCTATCTATCTATCTATCTATCTATCTATCTATCTATCTGTCTGTCTGTCTGTCTATCTATCTATCTCTTATATGACTCTCCAGCCCTCACATTATCCTCTTCACGTAAACAAATATTCTGATCACTCCCCCAATGTTTAGACTTACCTCCAGATAATCCTCTCCCCTATTTATGCACAGAAGTCATTAAAGACAATGTGATTTAGGAACCAAGACCTCTCCCTCGGTCTGCTGGATACTTCCCCGCTAACACCCACTAACTTAACGACAACTAAAAAATTCTGGTACTGGGTCGCCTATACAGTCCACTTACAATCATTCCTAGCTGGATGTCAGATAGCTATCTGAGTGTGGTTTGGTATTCTAGGTCACACGACATGAGTACTGAAATTGTCACTAACAATAAGGGGTTTTACCAAGCTTATAGCAACTCATTCTGTCCGTCTGCCTGTCTGTCTGTCTGGTAAAAAGATTGAACACGTTATCTCTGGGAGGGGCAGTGGCTGAACGATAAAGCGCTTGGCTTCCGAACAGGGGGTTCGAATCCTGGTGAAGACTAGTATTTTTTATTTGGGATTTTTTTGGGGGCACCTCTGTGAGTCCACCCAGCTCTAAAGGGTACCTGACATTAGTTGGAAAAAGTTAAAGTTGGTCGTTGTCCTGGCCACGTGACACCCTCGTTAATCGTGGCCACAGAAGCAAATGACCTTTACATCATCTGCTCTATAGATCGCAAGGTCTGAAAGGGGAACTTTACTCTTTTTTTAATCTCTCCCACGCATATCTCGTATCAAGGCGAAATTTTAAACAATTATTCATTTATGTAGACAAACATTAACCAGTTAGTTAATCACTCGCTATTTGTTATTTCGTTAGATACCAACAAGGGAAATACATCATTTAGTGCTCAAAGGTATGATTAAATATGTCGGGTTTTGTCCTCTTAAATATTTGTACACCTTATTACTCAGACCCACATTCTCGAATCAAGTTGACGCTGTAAACAAATATTTATTGTATGTAATGTAGCAAGAATCAATTTTAAAAATCAACCAATTAGTCAGTTAATTATTGGAAATTAATTATTTTGTTTGATAACTTCGGCATTCATGGTAAATATAGTGTAAGTGTGAAGTTCTTCCCCTTATATAAGCTCCTTTTTTTTTTTTTTTTTTTTTTTTTAAAGGATTTTTATATTTTGCTTATCTTAAGCCTATGAAGGATTTGACCTGTGGGTCAAGACAACGTTGGTCATTAAGGACCATAATGATGCTTACTTTCATTAGCAGCAAATAGTCTGTGACGGAGTCGTGGACCCGATGATGCGTTGACAAGATGTGAGCTCCACTACGAGAAACACAGTCTCGACTTTTGGTCTAAGCCAGTGAGTCTTTCCTTTCATGATGAGGAGAAGGGAGAGGGGGGAGACTCTTGTTTATCAGTCCACCCAGGCGTGGCCCACCTGAGGCTGTTTTCAGTATCACGCCCTTGGAGACGAGCAGTCAGTGTAAACATACTGGCCAGCACACTGGGCCAAGTTCATCCTGATTTAACCAGATTAGTATGTATATGCGTGTGTGTGTGTGTATGTGTGTGTGTGTAGAGGCTGTGCCTTGTAAGTTTAAACACATTCAGGTATGTGTGTATGTGTACATTCTAACGTATGTGCATATGTTAAGAATGTGAAAGTGTGTGTGTGTGTGTGTGTGTGTGTGGTCATGAGGAGGTGAACGTAATACAAGCCAAATAAAACTAAAAAATATATAAAAAATACACATAAAAAAAAAAAAGCGTATACATGGGATAGAACTGCACATTTACAGTTACCATATCTCTCAATTATGTACGATGTATTTGCGTTTACTATATCAAAAAAAATTAATTAATTACTACTAATTTATTTATGAATTGGTTACTTTTAATTGACTAACAATAAATAGTTCTGTAAAGTTTCAACATTAAGACAAGAATGGATAGTAGGAAATAAAATGTGTACAACGTTTACACTAGACAGACACAGGGAGCTGATATAAGCTATGTAACATTCTGCGCTTTCCTAGATAGTCATTTTCTATCAGATATTTTAGCCTTTGGCTAAGGATCATAGTATGTTGTCACAAGAAAAAAATAATTTTTGACAACATAAAATATGGTCATTAAATCTATAATGTCTACGTGTACACTAGTGTATTCTATAACTATTGTAACAGCACATTATGGTCACTATATGGAGGCCGCTTCGTTCTGGTTGGCGTGGAATTATTTTGTTATCTTTCTGTTTTTTTTAAGCTCATCAAATTTTGCATATACAATCAAAGTTTTTAAAAGAAACAGAGAAAGACAGAGACCGTTAGAGTGGTGAAGTGTGTGTGAGAGGGGGGTGTATAAGAGAGCGTGAGAGAGTGTGAGAGAGGATGAGAGAGAAAACGAGAGAAAACGAATGTACGCACGATATAGAAAGAGGGAGAAAAGGAGAGAAAAAGAGAAAACAAATTAAAGTACAATAGAGAGAGACAGAAACAGGATGGAAGAGAGAGAGAGGGTGAAAGAAAGAGAGAGAGAACCAGAAAGAGAGAGAGAACAAAAGAAAGTACGATAGAGAGAGGGAGAGATAGAGAGATGGACAGAAAAAGCGAGAGAGAAAAAAAAGAGAAGAGACACAGAGAGAGACAGAAACAGAGAGAGATAAAGAGAGATCGAATGAGAAAGAGAGTACGAAAAAGTGCATGGAAAGAGAGTGAGTTCGTATAACAGAGTGTGAGCGAGACACATTAATATTGATTCCAATGGAGAATTCTCCCGTCATCTTTCAGATCAAATAAATAGAGTCAGATACATATATTTAGGAGTGTAGATGAAGAAGACTTGGCTGTCACCGGCATTGAGATGTACTCTTTGCTTGGGAATAATTTCAACTCTTGACGCTAACCCACAAGGAAAGGTCGTCTCTCGTAACACAGAAACAACAGATGTACAACCCAGAATACGTTGCACATGAACCTCAACCTCGACTGGCTCTTGTTCTTCAATGATACAATATGTAAAACAGTTGATGTTATTGTTTAGTATCCTACTGTTTATGTTGTATAATGGTCGTGGGCTTTGAGGTATGTGTACCTTTTTCTCAGCTCGTCGAATAGTTTTTAATTTTAAAAAAAGTATGCAACTTAGATGAATCTATTTAGGGCTATTGAATAGCTTGACCTAATTTTTGTTTCAGATCGAGAAAAAGCATACTGCGGATGACACTTATAATGTGATTTTTTCAAACCTTATATCAACTTACTCTGTCATGTGCTAATTTTGTAAATGTTATTTCTCCCGACTCCCATTCACGGATCAAGTTGAAACTTCGCACGGCTTATTATTATTATAGCTTTTATATAGCGCTACTTTCATGCTTATAGCATGCTCAGAGCGCTTTGGTCCAATCTCATTTGTGGACCGGTTGGGGGGGGGGGGGGAAAGGGGTATCTAGGAGTTGGTTTTCCGTGCTGCCTTTATTACAAAACATTAATCAATAAAAAAAACAACAACAACTAAGTAATTAATTAGTGATCAGTGATTTAATTTTGTTTGACACCCAAAGAGGGAAACAAACCTTACAGTATTTAGAGATGGCTGTAAATGTGGTGTTCTTCCCCTTAGATTAACTTTAAAAAAAATATTTTGCATGTTGTAGCAACTATTCTTAGACTTTAACAGACACGATAAAAGAACGATGAAGCGTTAAGAAGGAAGAGCAAAAAGCAGGCAACACTTGCTTAAGACCCAAGCTACCCTAGTGCCAGGGGCTGACTGGCTATATGGACATTCGGGCAAATGCCCGGTGGGCCGGTCCCCTAATGGGCCGTTAGGGCCACCGGCAGGGTCTCATTGAATGCCACTATATAATGCATTAACTCAATGAGTGCGGAACGTCTATCCCATAGACGTTCATACCCTAGTTTCGTTGCATTTTTAAATTAAAATTTTTAAACTAACAGCTGTGGAACTATTTTTACTCTATAAAAGACTTCTTCATCCTTTGTTTACATAGAAATTAGAAGCTTTTGGCTTTATTTAGACATTTATTTTTTTTATTTTTTTTTTTACGATGTAAAAATACGTCGCCATGACTACACTAGTCCAAGACACACCCACAATGTTTACTACTGAAGAAACTTTATAATTATTCTAAAATTTAGCACAAATAAATAGTAATAATGAAGAATTTGATCTAGATATAGAGATTAGATCCAGGTAAGTCTTAATTTAGCGTACTTATATCTATATTATTAGTATTTAGATCTAAATCTATTACTGTCAGTAGTCAAGGTGTAGAGTGTAGATCGAGATTGACTAGATCTAAGCTTTTATCTCTAGATTTAGACTCTATATCTAGATATATCTCTAGATCTAAGCTTATGATAAATAAAAAGAAAAGAAATGGTAGATCTACATCAAATAATCCTCCACTGGGGGCAGTTTTTGCACATTTTCTTTTCTTTTTTTTTTTAGTATGGTTTATCTGTAAAAATCTACAACATCATGGCTATGCTTGTCCAAGACACACCCACAATGTTTACTACTGAAGAAGCTTTATTATTGTTTTATTTATACTTCTATGACATCACTTTTCTTTTTGAAATAGATGTCAATAGTCTAATATGATGTTTCAACAGTAATGCAAAGATCAAAATCTATATTTAGGTCCCAGAAGTTGTAAAGCTGGCATCCATTTTTTTTTTAGGGTCATATTATTTAGATTATAATTTGTATCTTATATTTAACTAGATAGATGTTTACATTTTCACATTTTCCATTCATTTACCTTTACTTTGATACCAAATATGTTACTATAGCTTCATTGGTACTTGAATAATAAATTTTTGTTTTAGGCATGTTTGGAACATTTTCTTTTTTTTCCAAAAAAAGTAGCATTTAAAAAAAAAACAACACCGCACTCAATGAGTTAAATTGTAATTTTTTTAAAAATAATACTCTCTTAGAAAAAGCCGTGTTTAAAAAAGAAGCCTTTTACAGACTCTACGGTGTAATGCTAACTTAATCTAACACATTTCCGAAATAATGTAATAGTCTACATCCGTAGACAGTGCTACTAGTAGGCTTCATCCTTTTAGGGCCCAGACTTTAAGCGATTAAGAAGCAACATAAGGCCTACAATATTTCTTTAAAAAATATCATTGTATGCATGCATTCAGTTATCGATACATTATCAAACTTAACAGAATGATTTTTGAGGACAGGTAGACCTAGAAATGGATGTCAATCATACGATATACGATTTGTGGACCGAATGTTGATTTTAACACCTAGTCCGCCCCTCCCTAGTGCTCATAAATTCGTTCACTTTTTAATCAAATGATGATAGTTCACTTTCATTTCTGATACCAATGTGTAGGTTGTTGGTTTGTAGATACACGTAGCTAGTAGAACTAAACTAAAAAACTAAAGGAAAACATGCAAACAAACTGAACCACTTCCTCAGGAACTTTCTTAGAAAAATACTGAATGTTAAATGGTAAGAAAAAATACCAGATACTGAAGTCCTTCAAAGAGCGGGTCTGCAAATCATTCATACACTCCTGATGCAGTCCCAGCTGCAATGGGCAGGACACGTCAGCAGAATGGAAGACCGCCGCATCCCTAAACGACTCCTGTATGGCCAATTAAGGGGAGGAAAGCGCTCACAAGGTGGACAAAGAAAACGCTTCAGGGACACCCTCAAAGCTTCTCTGAAAGCCTTCAGCATTGACCCAGCCACCCGGGAGAAAGAAGCACATGACAGAGCATCATGGAGTGGAGCTGTGAAAACTGGCGCACAAATTATTGAGGACAAGACAACAGTTCTGACAGAAGAAAAGCGTCATCAGAGAACAAAAAAAACAAGGCCAATGACACTAGTTCCAGCTGGAATGGCCTGCCCAGTGTGCAGCCGAACATTCCGGGCTCACATAGGTCTCACTAGCCACATGAGGAGGCACAAAACCCCAATCCAAAGCCCCTTGATGACAAAGTGGTCATCATCGAATCACGATATACAGAACTAAACCGACGTTGGCTTAATAAACTCTGAATGAATTAACCTTGAATAACTTGAACGAAATTCTTTCTGAAAACAAAAGTTAATATTACTTTTATAAATAATATATGCAGATTCAGCGGAATTGAACTTGTGCCTTGTCTATGCCAATGAATAATTGTGCAAAGTTTCAAGTTGACCAGAGAATGGGTGTGGGAGAATAGCGTGTATAAACTTTTATCAGACAGACAGATAGACAAACAGACAGCGTGACATGGAAATAGCTTTGTAAAGACTTACTTCAATGTATTATTGTCTCCATGGTCGTTGACTAAATCGACTTTTGGAATAAATTACTTCAATGCAAGTGCAGGGTCTTCATTAATTCAATTTTTTTTTATTAGCCTACTTCAATGCAAGGTCGCAAACAAGTCGACTTTGGGGGAGTCATTATGATTATTATTCCGTATGTCTTTTTTCCCCCCTCGGTCATTGACCTGGGCATTCAATCACAACAGCTGCATAATTAGGTTTCACATGTTTAAGTTGCAACTTTTATTTTTGGGTCACTTCTATTGCTATTTGTCCACACGACGTTTTTTGTTTATCAGCGCCTCAGAGCTCTGCCCATTATATTGATATTGATTTGCTGCTTGATTAGGATGAGTTCAGTAACCTGACTTATCAGAGTAGCTCTTACTTCCCCCCTTCTCCCTGCGCGCGCGCGCGCACACACACACACACACACTTCGATCATCTACCATTATACTTTCATCAAGTTCTGTTATAAGTTGAGTGTGAATAGATTTCTCTGTGCGAGTGTGGGTGTGTGTGTCGGTGTGTGTCGGTCTACAGACATCATATCACAAATGGCACACCTCTAATCACACAGCGCTATCTACCAGGTAACGAGCCGACCGCGAGCTCGTGAGCAGAAGGGTACAGGTGTTAGTTCAGGTAGGAGACACCTTCGCGTCTTGTGATGTAACACCCCAGCAGGTGTTTCCTGCAGTCTAGGGACACCTAGCAGCTCTGACTGTGACAGACAATTTGGTGAGCGTTTGTTGACCTCCTTTCCTACATTTAGGTTTACAAACAAAAAATTCACATAGCTCTCCACCTCTTTTTGTCATTCCCTTGTCTCCACATATATAATAATTGTTGCGAATGTTGATGGGCACGGCACATAGATCGTTAGAAGTTACTAGTTAACGGCACTAGCTAAATTCAATTTTTCTTTTGAGGATTTCCAATTCGCTTGTTGAATTTATTGATGCTTCAATCCAGAGACGAACAATGAACATGATCTATGAAGCTCAAACATGTATGCGCTTAAATAAAACGTCCCGCTGGCTTTACCCAGTATCCTTAACAGTTGACATGATTGACCGTGACATTGACCGTTTAAATTATCTTAAGGTAGAGAGACACTACTTTGTATGCACTTGCCGGAATTCTACGGTTTTAGTGTTCTCATAGCATGCATATGCATACCATGGACATATAACTCTAATATCGTGTATACATTGTGTAGTTCAAATAGTGAACACATAAGTACTCACAATAATTTACCGAATCCAAAGCTGCAACTGTAACAAACAACAAAAAAAAAAAAGCGTCTATCAATTTTATTTCGTCTACTGAGCATCGAGAAATTCATTTTTTGAAATTTAATAATTAATCATAGTCAAAAGAGGTGTTGTATTTAACACATTATATCATTAACAAGGTAATTCCCTCCCTTTATTAAATCTACTTCCTTTATAACCAGAAACAACACCTTGATTTAAACTATCATTTCTTGCTTAAAAGCTCAAGAATTAAAAGAGAACAATGGTGCACCAATATATGACAATCTGCGCATTGTGTTGACCAGTGTCCGTACCAAAAGCCAAGACTTTCTGGAAACCCTTGATTTTTCTCCCCAAACTGATATCTGGATCAAAACACCGGACTTAGCCGGTAGGTAATACTCAGAACTTTTAACATTGCTTAATCTTTTTTATTTTCTGTACGTTTGTGTAAGAATGTATACATCTATCGACTCCACTTGTATCTCATACTCGGAGCCCCAAACACAAACACGCACACACTCACACAGATATGCGCATAGACATACGCATGCGCACAAAACAAGAGGTTACACCCGTAGCTATGTTTACCTGTTACAATGTTACTAAACAGTAATGAATCCAAGACAATGATCAAGTGGACGACCATAATGATATTAACAACACATGTCACTGACACTAACATTCATTGCCCTCTTGGTGGGAAGGGAATGGAGGTAGTGGTCCCTGAGGGTGGGAGGCATAGATGAAAAAGTCAATATGTGACTTGTTTCGTTCCCGCGTTAATTAATGACACTAAAAGCAGAAATAATAATAATAATAATAATAATAATACGAAGTCCGAAGATTAGTGAGGAATGCAGTATTTCCTCGTGGCTGCGGAATCCCAGCTGTGACCTACGTATTTTGCCACATCCAGGGCAAGCATAACCATTGTCCACAGGCTATCGATTTAGATTTTCTTTTTGCTGTCTACGTTTGTCCTCGGCAGCAGATTTTCTTTTGGTCTCAAATGTGTATCCCGCGGCCTTTATGAGTGATCTCCAGCTGTCTCATTCTAAGGGCGCATGCAACCAGGTGCTCTCTTCTATGTCAGCTAAGGCAAGTTGACGCCTAAGCTGGTCTTTGAAGCGTTTCTGTGTGGCGCCTCTGTTACGTCGACCACCTCTTAGCTCACCAAAACAGACTGTCTTTGGCATACGTTCGTCTCCCAGAAGCAGAAGTAGATAACATCTATATATGTTACCCCTACTTGAAATTAAAAAAAAACATCAACTGTCAGTCTTTTTAAACTCCAGACAAAAAACAACAACATGGAAATATTTTAATTTTAAGAAAATCACAAAAAGCAATAAACACATTAATCATGCTTCAGAGTTAAGGGGAGATTAAAGGAAATTGTGCTTACATGAAGAAATTCTCTCCCTTTCACAAGTTTTGATTCGGTCTGCCAGCGCTAATTAAATTAACAGATTTTTTTTTTTGGCTAAACAATTATGTTTTTAAAACGTAAAGCTAAAATTGTAAAGTTATAATTGAAAGATATTTTTGGTGCTAAAGAAAAAAAAAGATTCATTATTTTGCTACCGTTTTATTTATTTAAACAAAAAGGTAGACTACCACTTTCAGACCTCACCAGGTGCTAAGGATAGTCATATATTTTGTAGTGCGTGGCTACAAGATAAATGACATGGTCAGCAGAACGACCTCCCTTTTTCTTTTCTCAACTATTGTCAAGTACCCATTAGAAGTGGGTGTCCGCCTTAAAACAGCCTTTTTGATGAACGGTGAATCGTGATAGGGTTGTTGTAGGCTCTGTTTCAATTCTGGACCAGCGCAACGAACAATATTTTTAAGCTAGGAAAGTGGACTTGTCTTAAAAAAAGGACATGTCCTCCTTTAGCCGGACGTCCGTTAACCCTTTCCCTGTTGATAAGTTCACGGTGAGTTTAAAACATGTTTCTTCTATGATTGAAATCAAGTAAACAGTAACATGCAAGGTGTTTTGTAAATATTTCTTTTTGCCAGGGAACTCTCCACTCTTCAAACTTAGTTTTTCTATTCAACCACATGACAAACAGCTTAGAAGTCCTCACATGTTACTCGATTGGTCTGTTCAAGCAGAAGAGAATACACAGATGCAGCAAGAGGCAAAGGGAAAGTAATAAATCACAAATTGCAGTAAAAATCAAAACAAACTCAGCACGACAGAGGAAGGCTATCTGAAGTTGAACTTTTTGTTTGGGAGTCGTCTTCAGATAAGCAGGCGATCCGGGAGCATTTGACTTTCACTGCGATCTGTTTACCACTTTTTAAACCTTAATTTTTTTTCCCCTCGTAGTAATCTTTCCTTGTCTCGGGGGAGTTATCTTCCCTTTCGATGACGTTGACAGAAGGAGAGAATATTGACGGACATACGATGTAAGGTAGTGTTGGGCAAGGGGGGGGGGGGGAACTAATTGGGTGCAACATAACATTATAAAGTACAAACTCGAACAACGAGTTACTGGATACATTATGGGATGGATGTTTACTAAGCTTTAGTTTTGCAAGTACAGTGCATGTCGTGTTATTCAAACTTTTAACAAGATTTAGGTCACGTCAAGATTTTCACTAACATCATAAAGCCCCCGAGCGAGGAGCTACAGTACCACACCACACCGTTAATTTCCTGTTAAGAATTTCGTTCTGCTTAGATTTTCTGTATTGATTCCTTCTATTAGCTTGCAGTCTCTTTCTGGAGTTTTCAAGACGTTGAAGCTGTATTTCCTAAAACGGCTATAACGAGTTTCCTAGAAATTTGATATTTTGTGTATATTCTTTGGGGAAACCAAAAACTAGTTGGTTACACAGTGAAAACTCTGGTTGGACTGTTATAATTGTGCAGAATTATTGAATAATCTTATTTGGCTTACGTGTTTTTGTCAATACAAAAAATTTGTTTTGCACACATTAGGCCACAATGCCAACGATTTAAATCAACATTTTCAACTTTTGTATTCTGTTGCAGACACATGATTGCCTCGTTAAGAAGCGCAATCAAAATGGAACACATTAGTTAAAATTTTTTTAGAGGTAATTAGACTATTTTGAATGATTAAGGGAGATAAATCTTACAGAACTGATTTCTATATATGGAAACGCGGTGGCTGAGCGGTAAGTTGCTTGACTTCCGAACCGGGGTCGGGGTGTAAAGATTGGGATTTTTTTTATTTGGGGCACCTCTGAGTCCACCCATCTCTAATGGGTACCTAACATTAGTTGGGGGTTGGTCGTTGTGCTGGCCACACGACACCCTCGTTGACCTTAAGCCACAGAATCATCTTAAAAGCATTATAGAAAATCATATACCAACTAAATACACATCAAACAAAATAAATAAATGCTGGTTTAATAATAGACTAAAGAAGCTTTGTAAACAGAAGGAAAACCTATATAGAAAATTTAAAGAAACCAAGGCAGAAAGAGTTTACAAAAAGTATATAAAAATTAAACACCTAACCCAAAAAGTAAGCAGACAGCTGCAGAGTGAATACATAAACAATGTAATATGTAAAGATAACAACAAAAACCTATGGTCATACATTAAGTCTAAGAAAATGGAAACAACAGGCATAGCGCCATTAAAAGATGAACATAACATAATACATAATGATAATGAAACTAAAGCAAACATCCTAAACAAATACTTTGCATCAGCATTCTCAGCCCCAGGAGACAAAGACATATTTCTTAATTTGAACCAAGTAGACAACATAGAAGATTTAGTAGTACAAGAAAATGGAATTAAAAAACTATTAGCCAACACCAAACCAAATAAAGCGTCTGGACCTGATGGTATTCCAGCTAGATTACTCAAAGAACTAAGCAATTAGCTAGCCCCAGTGTTCAAAATACTCTATCAGGCATCGCTTAACCAGGGCAGAGTACCAAAAGACTGGAAAGAAGCTAATGTCACCCCCCTATTTAAAAAAGGAGAAAAATCTGATCCAGGAAACTACAGACCAGTATCACTTACCAGCATCACATGTAAAATACTAGAACACATAATATGTAGCAATATCATAAACCACTTAGACAAACATAATGTCCTCACCCCATACCAACATGGCTTTAGGAAATATAGATCATGTGAAACACAACTAATAGGACTAATTGATGATTTTTCAAAAGGTTTAGATAATAGTGAACAAAAAGATGCTATCTTACTAGATTTTTCCAAGGCTTTTGACAAAGTTCACCACCATAGTTTGCTTAAAAAATTAAAATATTTCGGCATTAACGGTCCACTGCATTAGTGGATTAAAGATTTTCTGATAGGGAGAGAACAAACTGTAATAATAAATGGCTCTAAATCAACACCAATAACAGTAAACTCAGGTGTACCTCAAGGAACAGTCTTAGGTCCACTAATATTTTTAATTTACATAAATGATTTACCAAATTGCATTAGTTCAGGAACAAAAGTCAGATTATTTGCAGACGATTGCATAATATATAGAACAAGAAAAACAAAACAAGACACAGATATTTTACAAAGAGAATTAGATGAATTACAGAAATGGGAATCAAATTGGAGCATGTCTTTCCACCCAGAAAAATGTCAGTTGTTAAGAGTAACAAAAAAACTAAAACAAATTAATTCCACTTATCTTATTCATGGCAAACCAGTAACACAGACTAAAAACTCAAAATACCTATGTGTTATAATAAATGAAAAACTGTCATGGAATCCACATATTGATGAAACTATAAAAAAATCCAACAAAGCATTAGGGTTTATTAAAAGAAATTTCTATAAATCAAATAAGAACATAAAACTAAAATGTTATTTAACCTTGGTTAGGCCAATAATAGAATATGCATCCACCGTGTGGGACCCCTCAACTCAAGAAAACATTAAGAAACTGGAACAAACACAAAATAGAGCAGTGAGATTCATAACAAACGATTATTCACATTTGACTAGGGTAACTCCATTAGTAAAATCACTAAATTTAGAAAGCCTTCAGGACAGAAGACTCAAAAGTAAAGTAGCAATTATACATAAAACACTGAACCATAATATTCATATACAAAAACAAAATTTAATAAAATACTCTGAAAGACACAAAAATAGAGGGACACTCCTCGTCCCATATGCTAGGACAAATTTGTACAAATACTCCTTCTTCCCTAGTTCTATTAGAGTATGGAATGGGTTGCCTGAGCTAGCCAGAAAAACCAGTGACTTGGCAGAATTTAAGTCATTGGTTAATATGCATGACTAAATGCATGACGCGTAGGACGTAATCATCTTCTTTTTTGAAGTAACGTCTGTATTATATAAGATAAGAAGATAAGAATCAGATGACCTTTACATCATGTGCCCTATAGACCAAGGGGTCTAAAGGGGGAACTTTACTCTTTATATATATATATATAAGTATATATATAGTTCTTTCCCTTAGAAATACTATTTTCCTCCTCTTTGTCAAAGTATTTTTGCGTGAAATGTTAATTTATTAAAACATTTAAGGTTGGAAAAATGAAATTCAATATTTAAATATTTTTAATTTTTTAAATGTTATATAATGTTAATTAATTGCTCGTCAAAAAGATCCTCTTTGATCTGTCTATGATATTTTGAGCATCAGATGAGTCTTATATTTTCACAAATATACAGAAAAACTATTAGATTTAGGAAAGGTCTCATTTATTTTAGCTATGAGTAAATTAATAAACGTGTACATATGTGAAACAGAAGGGTTAATAGATATTTTTAACACCCTTTAATTTAAGAACTGTAACTCTATACCAGTTCCACTGATTCAACATCGGTTATGTTTAGTTTCAACCTAATAAATACTTTAAAAAAACATATGTCTACTTCCATATGATAGGATAAATTCTTACAAATATTTCTCTTTCTCTGGTGCCATTAAAGCATGGAACGTATTGCCTGAATCCTCTTAGCAGAGCTTAAGTCTAGAATAAACATGCATGACTAAATTAACATTTGGATACCCGTAGGATGTAATTATCTTACCTTTTGAAAGAACGTCTGTAATTGACAAGAAATTCGGAATGCACGTCTATCCAGTCTAGGTACATCGGAATTCACAACCATATAAAATTAATCTTTGGATACGCCTGGGACGAAATTATCTTATCTTTTGATAGGACGTCTTTAAATTATAAGTTACATAATGAAAAAGTTCTTGACATAAATTATCTTCAAGAAAACGTATCAAAGGAGAGTTCACCTTCACTTTTAATTATCCCTTAGTCTGTTGGACCGTTGGGGCACCACGCTAGATTCGTCGACCGTCTTTCTCCATTCCTCTCTGTCTTTTGCCTTGGATAAAACTTCTTTCAATGGCAGGCCCGTCCATTCTTTTACGCTGTCTTCCCAACGCTTTCTCTGTCTGCCTCTTTTTCTTTTTCCTGGTGCTGTTCCCTGAAGGAAGGTCTTTGTGAGTTGGTAACACTGAAATTATAATCACAAGGAATATAAAATGCAAAATTAACTCATCTTCCTGAACTGAAGAGTTCCATTGCTAGGTTTGAACTCTTCTCAATAATTGTTTACAACAACACTGTACCAATGACCTACCACAGGTGAGTGCAGGTGAGACTATTGTACCTACCAGGTTAAATAAGCGTAGCGTTCAAGACTCAGATCGCGCCACGATTAGCTTACACGTGGACCTATAAACTGGGGCAAGTTAAAACATCTATTAGTGCACATCTAGTCGCTGGGATCGTCAACTAAATGACCCACGACCTAAGTGCACTTGACATATAAGAACACAGAGGTGTTTAGGTGAAATACTTATTAAAACGCTGTGGCTGAGTGGTTAAGCACTTGGCTTCCGAACCTAGGGTCGTAGGTTCGAATCTCGGTGAAGACTGTGATTTTGAATGTCGTGATTTTTATGGTTGCCCTGAGTCCACCCAAATCTAACGGGTACCTGACTTTAGTTGTGGAAAGTAAAGGCGGTTGTACGTTCGAGCGCATTCCTCGCGGCAGTCGTCCCCCAATTTAAAGTACAGTTTTTTAACGAGCTATTGGTCTAAACTGCCCACAGACAGCCGTTGCAGCTCGGTACCTGACGTTTTGGCGCCCCCGTTTTGGCGGTGGGACGTTTTGGCGCGAGCAGTTTTGGCGACTGGACGTTTTCGCGCGAGATACAGTCATTAAATAAACCAATGTTAATGTCAACAAATAATTGCATCAATTTTTAGTCTAGCATCGTTTCATTTTGTTTTTAATTTTAAAGTAATATCTTAACAAACGTTTTTCAAACTAAAAGTGTGCCTCTTAATAAACACACATACACAAGCCAAAATGTTTATTAAAGAAAATGATGTGAAAAACAAACACACATTTACATTCGTACGTGAAAAATATGTCTTAACAAAAACACTCATGCAAAACATAGATATGAATAATACTTTAAAAAGAAATAATTCAATTAACGTACATAATTTATTTAGCGCCACAACGGCGTCGCCACAACGGCGTCGCCACAACGGCGTCGCCAAAACATCCTGCTTCGGTTGCAGTTCAGTGTTGAGGCCTTCTATAACGAATAGTTTCGATCGGGCTACATTAAAACCCGATCAAAACCCAATCAAAACCCGATCAAAACCCGATCGAAACCCAATCAAAACCCGATCAAATTCCATCTTTATAACCGGCTGGTTTGACATGCCCTGCATTACTAGAATTCTGTCCTGTGTCACATGACGGCTTTGGCACTGTAGGTCACATTAAAAGTCTGACCGAATAAGCAGCATCTCCGATTAACCGGAAGCTATAGAAATATTCAATTCTTTATCTACGATTCGGTTATCTTTGGAGACAAATATATTTTTTTCTATTTAATACAAAATCAATACAGAGGAAAGTCTTAAAAAGAGTGCCATTTTGCCATTGAGAATGTAAGATTTGATTATAATTATTCATGCAGATACATTTCAACCACTTTTGTTTGTTATTCCATTGATGTCGTTTATTATCTGTGTTTCACCTGTATAAACAATTAAAGCACTCCTCAAAAAGAAACTCACCATTATGTATCTCAAAAAATGTGAATTATATTTATCTACTGTATTATGTTCATAGTGATTGGGTTTATCTTACATCAAAGATGCTAATTCATCGTACCGGTATGTAAATTATGTTAATTAACCTTGTATTAAAAAACAACAACAAAGAAAAACATAAAAAAATACTTTTTAAAAAAACAAACAAAGCCTCTAGTAAGTGTAATTGTATCAATTAGTTTGGATCACTCATGTCATTAATTATATGCATGATTGAGCTACATATAATAATTTAGATTAGATTAGAAATATGATTATCAATTGTTTTTGTTTAGATTTTAGCTTTCTCATTGCACTATGATACTATCACTAGTCTTGACCAACTGGGAAAGGGAGGGAAGAAGGGGGTATCTTGGTGAATGTTAACATGATCGTTTTGTAAATGTATTAAAAAAAATATGTTCACTCAGGGCTAAGAGTCCTCAACGGGACTAATTCAACTTACACCACCACATCTGTCAAGTACGATTTCTTTCCCTTATTCAAGATACCAAACAAAATAATTAATTATCAGTAGTTATTTAACTAATTGCTTAATTTTTTAAATTGATTCTTGTGTTGTTAGATAAAAGAAATAATTGTTCAAAATTTCACCTTTATTCGAGATTGGGTGTGGGAGAAATAACATGTACAAACTTTATGCCAGACAGATAGTCAGAGTAAGATGGTATAAGCTTTGTAAAAAAAAGTATTTGGCGATGCCACACCTAGATTCTAGAGGACCATTGGCGCTCATTCATCCTTACTTCCTCCATTCAGTGTACCCACAGGCATGGTGATGGGGGGGGGGGGGGACAAATTGGGCATGATGCCCCAGGCGCCAATAGTGTACCTTGCTCGGGAGCATGTTTCGCTCACTTCGCCTCTGAGTGTACCCATGAGTATTCACTGTTTCTTGACACAAGAAGCTTGTTTATACAATGAGTGATGTTACGAAAATAAGTTTTAATTAAATTAAGATTGCAGTGAACATATATATCCCTCGTCCTGCCACTCGCCAACGTCTCGTAATTTCAATTATCATCCCATCTTTAGTGTTTTGTGTCTGTGAGGTGGTTACACTCGAGACCATTCATAACAGTAGGCCTGTGGTGATTGTGTTTGTATGTAGTATTGTGGATGGCACTGGATAGAATCTTGGGTGTAGGAGTTAACGGTTTCTAGGTTTATTTGTTGTTCTTTCTTTGGCCCATTGGTTGGGGGTAGAGTGACGGCCCTTGTGAGATTGTTATTGCTGTTCTTGAGTCCTGAGTTGTGAGACTAATGGTGTAAGTACAGGATAAGGCAGTTTTCCTAGTTTGTTGTTTATTTAATAGTTCGTCATTTGATGGCGTTATTTACAGATATAAGTTCATTCTGATTACTTTTATTTTATATACCACTGAAGTTTCTTTAAATTGGTGAAATACATACGTTTATGTGTTTCTGTCAAAGCCAAGCCAGGAGTTTCACAACAAGGCCTCAAAACTGACCTGCAACGTCACAACCTATGGGGCAGTTTTAGATCAATAGCTCTTTGCCATGTCGTAGAGACCTGTGGCGTGGGCAAAGAGCTATTGGTCTAAACTGCCCACTGGTTGTGACGTCGCAGGTCAGTGTTCGGGCCTTATATTAAAGCTACACTCCACATGTCTAAATTATCAAAAGCTAGCTGTGTATTTAGGTCAGTATCAGTGCACAGGGTGTGCTGCTATGTATGTGAATATACGTGATGATACACATAACAAAAGCTTACATAATAATACGACTTTAAACAAAAATACCCCCTCCCCCCCCCCCAAAAAAAAAGACTTGACATGCAAGGTGAGCAAGTAAACCTGCTCTCTCTTACTTCCCCCCCACCCCCGCTCCTTCCTTTCTCTTCCAGCCGCATTGTTGTCCCCACGCTATCAACAGGGTGAAGGTCAAGACTGGAAACAATACGATGTGTTTATTAACATCAGGTGCTATGCCCCTCTTTACCTGTTCTCCCTCCCCCCTCGTCAGTTGTACCTCCAAAACTCGGTCACATCATCATTCTTCTTGTTCATCTACCTTCTCTCGATACCAAAGAAAAACAAAAAAAACACAAACAAAAAAAAAAAAAAGCTGGGTTTTTTATTTCCTTAGGAAAAAAAATACATAAAGCAAGATATTTCTTCCTTTAGAAAAAAACAACCCTAAAGCTATGTATTATTTAATTATAAAACAACAAGACTACAAAAAAATAGGACCTACTGATAGAATGTAAAGCATAAAAAATGTGTGTGCTTTTCTTTCCATAATAAAAAAAAAATACCCAGAAAACGTTAAACAGATTGAGTATGTAGAAAGATACTCCACACAAAAAAAAGCTATTTATTTAACCATTGCAAGCGACGACCCTGTTGTTCAATGACCTAAACATCGTGACCTGGGGTGAGTGCAGTTCATAGTGACCTATTGAAGGGTTGCAGACGACGTGACACGTTTAAAGACAAGGAAGCTGCTGCTCTACGGGTTCTTTTGATTTCTCACTGACTGCGCTTATAGAATCGTTACGAAAATAGTGTAAAACTTGTTTCGTCAGATGGGGGTGTGGTGGCTGAATGGTAAAGCGATTGGCTTCTGACTCGAGTGGACTTATGTTCGTATTCCGGTAAGACTGGGATTTTAAGCTTGTGTTGTGGAAATCAAGGTGGTTGGTCATTCTTGTCATAGAAAGCGGTGAGCTTTACGTCATCAGCCCCGTAGATTGCAAGGTCTGGTAGGGGTACCTTTTTACTAACTTATAGTTCCTTACGATGCTCGATTTCTTGCTTGAATATATACAACACATACAAATTTCATCAGATCAACAGATCAACCTATTTGAAATATAGGTCAATTACTTGTTATGTTATGTCAACTAAAAGTCAAGTTTCTTAAAGAAAATTTGGTTCCTTGAGACAGAAAATATCAAACTCATCTAACTATGTGCCAACGAAAATGTCGTGTGTACAGGTCAACGACCTATTGCCTTAACTAATGTCAGATGCTCCTCAATAGAGTTGAACTAAACAGGAATGAGAAGTCTAGACCTTCGGTTTTCGGTTTATATCCCTTCGGCCACGTCAAGTATTATTCAACAGAACCCTCTTTTTCCATGTTCTCTTTCTCTCTCTTCTCTCTCTTTCTTCATTTCGTGCTCTTTTTCTCTTTATTTCCGTCTCTTTCTCCCATTCTCCCATTCTCCCTCGGTCTCTTTCTCACAGAAATATTTTGTTTTAACTCAATAACGAATTCATCTCACCAAAAACTTGCTGACGTGTGAAACAATGTTGAAGTTCTCACGTTTTTTCTGAACAGAGTGAGGATTTCATCCAGGTTCCCATAATGACAGACAGAAAGACGGACTTAAATGCATAAAGCCCAAGAACAATTCTCTGTAATGGCTTTTGCGATAAGAATTACTTTTGGATGCACGTCTGAGTTTGTGTGTACGCCCCTGTGTGTGTGTGTGTGTAACATGTGCTTGACTTTGTCCCCTTTCTACATCAAACGTATTTTTCTCCTCTCTAAAGCCGCAAATTCTATTAAGATTTAGACTCGAAATGCCAAGGAGGCAAGCTCCCAGTTACTTTGGCAAACACAATATCTTTCAAATCAACAATCTAATATTACTTTAGCACGACTTTCTACTCGACACCCCCCCCCCCTCTTTCCCTCCCCCCTCATATCTCATTGCCTTAGGCTCCTTCATTAAATCCGCCCCTGGAGGGGGGCCAGCCATGAAGTCAGCATCAAATTGGGTGGGGTTTTTAAAAGGAGATAAACCGAATTGCAACAAGGGCAGTGCACTCGGAGATGCAGAAAGTTCTCAGGAGATGCTTGAATTGATAATCTCCCCCTAGTTTTTTTTTCTCTCTCGCGCAAACTTCTCTTACCAGCCTCCCCCCCCCCCATCTGATTAACGCCTTTGTTGGGATATCTCAAAGAGCACTAAGAGGGTGAGTAAGACCTACACGATAGTGAGATGGGGTCGTTTGATGGGGGTCCAAGTGGACGCCTATACCAATTGTGTTCTTAGTTCTATCAAGGAATTTTTTTATTTAAATAGTTACCATATACATGTGAAATTTGGGTTTAACTTCTGACACCAGCTATCGACTTTAATTACTTCGAGAAATATAGGTTGGTGATTTATATGTGCGGGAGTTTAAGATAGTGAGCATTCCATGAGAAATATATAAACTAAAAGATACAAGAAATATTGAGAAATTAAAATAATAGAATGGTTATTATAGTTTTTGAATCTAAAACAACATACAGAACAGAAAGAGGAGACAGGTAAAGATCGGAGACAAGCAGAGAGAGAGACAGAGAGAGAAAAACAGAGAGAAAGACAGAGAGAAACAGAGATAGGCAGAAAGATAGAAATATCAAGAGAAAAATAGGAAACGGAATCAGAATAAGAGAAAGTCAAACCTACGTAATAACAGAAAGAAAAACAGGCCGATAGAGAAAGAGAGTAAGGAGAAAGGAGAAAGAGAGAAAGGAGAAAGAGAGAAAGGAGAAAGAGAGAAAGGAGAAAGAGAGAAAGGAGAAAGAGAGAAAGGAGAAAGAGAGAAAGGAGAAAGAGAGAAAGGAGAAAGAGAGAAAGGAGAAAGAGAGAAAGGAGAAAGAGAGAAAGGAGAAAGAGAGAAAAGAGAAAGAGAGAAAGGAGAAAGAGAGAAAAATAGAAAGAGAGAAAGGAGAAAGAGAGAAAGGAGAAAGAGAGAAAGGAGAAAGAGAGAAAGGAGAAAGAGAGAAAGGAGAAAGAGAGAAAAATAGAAAGAGAGAAAGGAGAAAGAGAGAAAGGAGAAAGAGAAAGGAGAAAGAGAGAAAGGAGAAAGAGAGAAAGGAGAAAGAGAGAAAGGAGAAAGAGAGAAAGAGAGAAAGGAGAAAGAGAGAAAGGAAAAAGAGAGAAAGGAGAAAGAGACAGAAAGAGATGGGGGAAGAGAGACACAAAAACATTTTTTAAAAATCGTATAGACAGAAAAACAGAGAGACGGAGACATAATGAAATACAGAGAGAGAGAGAGAGAGATATATACATCACTGAAATTACCAACTTAAAACTATCAATGCTCTTGTAATAAACTACAGCAGCTGTGATGGTAATCTTTTCATCTAATTCTCATTCATTGTTAATAAAGTAATATTCTAGAAACTTTAACCTCTTTGAAAACATTTTCTTTTGATATAAATAAAATTGTTTTAGCAAACATAATTTTCAGAGTTGTGACTTAATCTCCTTTAAACTATCCACTCTTTTTACATTATATCTATATAAATCTAAATCGATCGCCTGTGGACAATGGTTATGCTTGCCCTGGTGTGGCAAAATATGTAGGTCACAGCTGGGACTGCGCAGCCACGGGAAATACTGCATTCCTCACTAAACTTCGGACTCGAAGACTAGCCTTATTATTATATAATTAAGTACCCATAACAATCCCTTAATTCATAAAAGAAAGTTTCATTAAAGCGATGTCCTGTAATAGACATTTATAGAAAACTTAACGTGTTTTGCAAGACTGAGCCTTGATAAGGTTAGTTCTCCAACCAGTTACTTTTAAGCATTCGTGATCAACCGTATAAGGACCTCGTTTTTGGGTGCACCAATGTTGAATCACTGTTGATGTGTTTTTCCCCCCTGGTAATGTAAACTGGAAACAATGGACAATCTAAATTGCCAGGAATAAAGAAGAATTGCTCTACAACGCTCACCGTGTTCTTCGGAGAACCAAAACATTTTCTTTGTGTTTTTGTTTTGCCAATGTAGCACTTTTTAAAATGAAAAAAAAACAACAAGAAATAAAAAAAATCCAGCTCATTCTTTAATTTAAAAAATCTATTAGCCAAACTTTTAAAGTTAAATCAAACATGCTCCTAATCTACTAAAAAAAAAAAAACTTTTGCGAACTATAAGATAACATAATTTAAAAGTGACTATTTTGGCCTGTAAGCTCCAAAGGTATCTGCAAGATCTAACTGTTCATCAAACCAACTAACGGTGCAAAATAGATAGCACCCGTTAATAGGCCTACCATTAATTTTATTAGTATGGCTTCTGATATGGTCAGATTCTAAAATTGTCAATGTAGAACCAGCTATTAGTCGATCAATATATATATATATTGTGTATAAATTGCTAAATTTGAAAGATCTGGGCAGTTCTCTGAAGTTATACTTTATAAAGATATTCCTTGTTATTTGATTTAGTTGAGTTCTATAAATGTAATAGTAAATATTGGTATAATTTGACTTCGTCTAACTAAAGTGTTCGTTCTAGTGTTATCACTTCACATCGTACTCAAAGCGAGACAGAACCCGTACCTGTTCTACTCATTCAGTGTGACATCCACAACAAGAAGTAGACCAAACCTCTCTCTTCTTGATTTTTACCCCCCCCCCTCCCCAAAAAAAAAGTACCATATAAAAGTTTATTCGAGAGATTCTCAGCTATTTATCATCCAGCCCCTCTCACCTGAACCCAATCAGAAAACCCAACACATGGGGCTTAAAACTTAACCAGAAAATAAAAGGTATCGCTACCATTAATACTGCTGCCCTCCATAAGACTTTTAAAACTTACACACGACATTAAATACAACATTGTGACGTCTCGCACATAAATAATGGGCGCATCGCCCCCCCCGCAATAAGTCCAGTGTTAAGCTAGATGACACTCAATAACGATAAATGTCACTTCCGGCAACAAAAGTCGGCACATTTTAAAGTGTCACTGCTTCCAGGCATTCAAAGTCCGACCAAAACTAAAAAAAACAACAACTAGAATGTGTGTTTTCATTAACCAATCGTTGCTTTATATATGTTCTATTTTAATCCACACGCGGTTTCATCACATTCCATAATACGGAACTAACATTATTGCCAGATTTCTATCCCAATGTAAAGTCATCTAGGAAAAAAAAAACACGCCCATGACTAGATACTTGAGACTATGCCAAGTTGGCGTTTAATAGAATTTTTTGGCTTCTTTCTGTTACATGAACGCCGTATCTGGTTATATAGCCCGGTGTTAGTAGCTCCCACATCCGGTTTTCATCAGACTATAATACAAAGCCAGGTATTTAATGGAACCTTAAGTGGGTTTACCATATGCTAATAAAGTCGTATCTATTTTCATGGAATGCTCAAGCCGGAAGTATGGAATGCTCTACAACTATATAAAGAAGATAATAAAACTATATTTCCTTTAAAAAAAACAATTTTATGAGATATTTTTTAAAAGAATTTTATGAGATACTCACTTTATAGGTATCCCTGTTATTCACTTGATCGAAGATGCTTACGATAATAACTCACCCATATGGTTTAACTTGGGTTCCGGTGTATCGTAATTAAATTACAAGGTACAGGAAGAGTCTGAATAATATTAACTGAGCTATGAACCTCTGGACCATTAGACGGGCCACCGGCGGACCCCCGTCCTTCATACTCGCCTTGGGCTATGTTACCTGGAGTGGTCGCACTTAGGCGAACTCGACCTGTCACAATGGCGAGGCCCCCAAGATGAATGCGCGGGTACTTATAGTCCGGCCTCTGAAAGGCAACATGTTTCCGATGGGCCAAGGCATGCCGCTGGCTTGAATGGAGTCTCGCTATGGGGGGAGATAATTTTATTAGGAGCATTCTGAAGATCGACACTAGAAAACCTACTTGGCTGCTCGATCATTCTCTCGGTACCTGTCTGCCATCATTACTTGGTCTCTAGATGAACGCCAATGACAGAAACCAGTTTAGACATGTCAACGAAGATAGATTTTTTTTTGTGTGTAAAAATAGGGAAGAAAATAGAATGAGTAATATGTATTTTTTAAAAACCAATCCCTACTTAATATTCAAATAATATAATAAACAAAAACATATTGTTTCCTTCCGTACTCCTCCGCATTTGACAATCAGCTGGTGATCGATCCGAGGTAATCATTGACTAATGATAGTTTTTGGATCTTCGACATTGTAATGAACGTGAAAGACAGATATATTTTTTTTGGCCACTCGCTGGTGCTCCTATATATATATGCGACTTCTTCTGTGTGTGTATGTGTCCTAGAACTGTTGGACTTTACTAGTAAATAAAGACACTGACCTTCAAAACTCCGAAGATCATGCATTTCGTTTGAGATGAAAGCCCATGTGGCTTGTATGTCTAGGGCTGGAAAAGGGACAGGCAAAGGAAACCGAGAACTATGAACAATTCTGAACAAAGTTCTTACATTTGTTGTTGTGATACCATAAACCTAGTTGTTTTTTTATGCAATGTATCTTTTGGAAAGTAAATTGAAATCAGATATTTATATCATATAACCAAACCTTATTGGGTCAGGGTCACCTATGAGTGAGTTATTTTAACGTGTAATTAATAATGGATAAATTACAATTTCACATCAGATATTATACACTTGTAGTTGCTAATGGCTGTATGACCTCGATAGATTACTCTGGAGATGTCTGGGTTTCTTGTACGGGTGTATTCGATCTACTTAACTAGCAAGTAACAAGATCTACGCAAGTGACAAGCAGAAATGAACTAAGTCCAAACCGTTATTGAAATACAGATGATGTTTAATATTGAAAAAGCCATGGTCGAGTCTCTGTCTATAATATCATGTTATCCCTTTGCAGTAATAACACCAACTGACTTTATTTACATAAATAATGTATAAGTCGTGACGTCACCGAAAGTCGCGTTCAAAGTCTTTCAACTATGAAATTAAAAAAAAAAAGGAATAACAATACAAGTTTAAAAGAAATACGTAACAACTGAAACAGTTTTATTAATCTCATACACAGACATAAGTTGGGAAAAGTAAGGGTGGTTGGTCGTTGTGCTGGCCACAGTACACCCTCGTTTACCGTGGGCCACAGAAACAGATGACCATTACATCATCGGCCCTATAGATCTCAAGGTGTGAACTTTACTTACATACACAGAGTTTCACTTAAAACACATACACACAAGTATATTAACACTGACATATGCCCACTCATCGACATCACTCACACCAGCACACACTTCTATATCAACACACTCAACACACACACACACACATATAACACACATCAACAAATACCCCCCCACACACACACATCTACACTAGCACATACACACCACTGATTAACACACAGATCACACAAGCATCAATAGCTATGGTCTGCGGCATTTTCAGTGCACGGACCAAAAGGTTTGGAACTCACTCCCCATTGCTCTCAGACAGGCAACCTGCTACACTACATACAAGAAAAACATTAAGACTAACCTGTTTAAAACTTTTTTAGATTAGCTTGTCTTTTCAGCTCTCATGTTTATGTTTATAATGTTATCAAAGCGCCTACATTTTGTTTGTTAACAGCGCTCTATAAATTAAATTAAATTGTTATTATTATTATTAAACCACACATAAAGACACATATTACACAAGCTCACACATACATTTCAACTACTGAACCACACACACAAAATACATGCACTACACACACATCAACCGGTACATATACACACATTAGCACACACATCAAACACACATACAAGCTGACACACAAATATCAACATACACACCACACGCTCATCGAACACACGCCACACACACATCACACGGATCATGCACACATCCACTCACACACATTGCAGAATATTCAACTGTTTCGAAAAACATAAACCAACTTGAACCTAAATGCTGCAATTATGTCATCCAAAGTTTGTCTCCCCTTGATAGACTTTATAGAACCAGATGTCTTAGGACGAGCAATAAATGGAGATATTTTTAACTCTTTAACGACCCAACGTTCCACTTAGTATTGGCTTCTGTTACTAAGTCACTGTATCTGATAGATTTAAAGAGTTAAAGACGTTTATAGTGAAAACATAAAATACAAAAGCTCATGGAAATCAAAGCCACTGGCTTATTGTACGAAGACTTACTACGATATACACAACAACAGGTTATCTCCCTTGCCTCGTCTACAAATCAGGCCCACACTAAAGTGAATCGAAAAATATAAAGAGGAAAATGTATCTTTGAAAGAATAAGAAATAAATAAACAATAAAGATAGAGAACCATCAAGGGCAGTTAACTCTACTCCAAGAATAATATGTCAACTTTTATTTCTTTTTTTTTTTATATAGTTTTAAGATTTAGCGCCCTTGGGCGATAATGGCCACCACTTGTGTGATAAATTGTGAACGTTGGCGTAGATTATGTGATGAGTTCGGAGTAGCAGACGAGAGTTGAATCCAGTACGGAGATGTTGTAGCAACATGTTCACTGGCAGACGGCTTATCAGCTCTGACCAAGAACAAATATCCACTTTTAGAGCTCACCCCCAATAACTCATGGAGATAACAGCGCAGTCTTTCTCTGTCTTAACCTATCTAGTGCATTTATTGTTACAGCTATTACAGTGAGGTTCACATTTCACACCGGAGCACAGCAATGCTAAGTGTTCGCTTATCTTTACTTTCTATCGAAAGTAAATAAAATAAAAACAAAATAACTTTTCCCATAAATTTGTTGTTTTTTTTTTAAGTCTATTAAGAATATTTTTTAAAAGTCAATTTTTAGATGAAGTAAGTATCAAATACAATTTATAGCAGTAAGATGCAGGGGATTCATACAGTGGCGTAGCTAGGGCGGGGGAGGAGGGGGGGAGAATTTCATAATCCCTCCAGGCCCCTACTTGAGAGGCGCCCCCAAATGAGTGTTTATTACATTGAAAATTATATATTATGCAAAATACAGGGGCCCCCAAAGAGGTCTAGGCCCGGGCTCCCAAACAATGGAAACTTTCTAGTTACGCCCCTGGATTCATTGTATGGTAAGATGTTGCACACGATTTTATCTAATGGAATTTTCTCCCCTTTTTTTAAAAAGAAATATTAAAAATACTTTAAATTTATCTACTAAGCAATTTGTTTTTACCTCGGTGGCTGAGTGGTTAAGCGATTGGCTTCCGAACTTGGGGTCCTGGGTTTGAATCTCGGTGAAGACTGGGATTTATATGGCGCCCATGGGGGAAAAGAGTTGAACATTGAATAGATTTGATACCGATACTCCATCTCCCCTAGCTGTCATTTATAGTCAATGTTTATCAACCTGTGACTAACTCCAGAAATGTCCATTTCTAGTCAATGTATTATCTCAATCTGTGTCTCTCTATCTATCCTTACACAGCTTCCCCTGTCTGCGAAATAGCTCTGTCAAACAGGTTGTTTCTCTTCACTGGGCGAAATATTTTTGTTCTTGTTTTTTTCATCACTGATATTTGCTAATTGTCAATATATATATATAAGTTATGATTTTATGACAACCTTTTCCTCGAGGGGGCAACTCAGATATCTTGCACATGTGTTAAAGACAGGAAAAAAAAGTCTTCTATCCAGTGGAACAAAACGTCTGCGGCTTGATTGTGCATCTTTTAAAGGACGATGCCCTAGAGAGAAATGCCCCAATCACTGGTCAAAATGTGGTCACGTTATTTCTTTTACCCAATCTCGGACCAAGCTTAAATTTCGGACAGCTATTTCTTTTACCAGACAACACAAGAATCAATAAAAAGAAATAATCAGTTAGTTTATAACCAATCGGTAATTTTTTTTTTTTTGGGGGGGGGGGGGGGCTTGGTAGCTCGAACAAGGGAAAGAAATTGTACGTGACTGAAGAGGTGGTATAAGCTAAGTCCCCTTTTATAGGTAGCCGCTTTAAATTACGTTTGAAAATAAACAATACATGACTATAAAATCGTATAATTTCAAAGCAGCTCACTAGCATAGTGGTTAGTATGTCGGCTTGAAAAGGCTTGAGCCATGAGTGCGAATTCAGATAGTTCACCCCCCCCCCCTTCTCTCTCTTTTTTTAAAAATGCGATTACGGCACAATTCACCCAGATATCTCTTTCTTTCTTCCTCCCCCCCCCCCCTCCACAACTGGTCCAGACAAGTGATAAGGATCAAAGCGTAATGAGAAAGCTAAAAGCATGACGTAGCGTTAAAAAAACAATTGGTACAAAGATGTCTAGTCGCATAAATTTATTGTTCTCGGTCTAGATCTATTACAAATTTAATGACATGACTGATCCAAACTAATGTTTATACAATTTCACATTGTATAAGTTTCGTTTCGTTTAAAAAATAACGTTTATGTTATTTGTTAACTTTTGATTAATATAACTTTCTGTACCATGACTATTTGATCAACTATGCTCACAGTTTTAAAGTTTCTTCTTAACCGTGACTTTTGTTTGCATTGTAAATTGAAGATCTACAAGCAGATCAATCAGCCCAAGTGAACTAAACATTTTGTTTCAAAAGTCCAAGGTGAAAAACAATAACATCTATATTCAGCATTGAAAACAAAACTCAGGATATGACACACTTAATGCCCTTGACAGCTGAGTGATGTCCAGCCTTGAAACACGTCAGCAATCCGGCCTCGGAACTAGAGGTCGCTAGAGCATAGTTACCGTTTTCAATGGACCTTGACTTTAGTGATAGATGTCTAGTTGGGTATACTCGGAGCGGCGGTCACTATCTCTCTACAACATCAGGTTCTGTCCACTAGCTGCCCAGACATCTAATGTCCAAAGTACTCACCCCGTCTCCCCTGGCTGTCATAAACACTTAAGGCAGATGTACTTTCTAACAGACCCCAGCGTGAGGTCATCTTGACATTTATTCTCCCCCTTTATCAAAGGCGGCACTTCGAGACTTCTACGTTTGGAAAACGACTGAAAATAATGAAATCTTAAGAGAAGTCCTAGACAGGAAATCTTTATATCTTTGTATTACTATAGACAAGTAAACTTTTGGTAAATAGACTCACCTCACAATCTTTATATCTTTGTATTACTATAGACAAGTAAACTTTTGGTAAATAGACTCACCTCACAATCTTTATATCTTTGTATTACTATAGACAAGTAAACTTTTGGTAAATAGACTCACCTCACAATCTTTATATCTTTGTATTGCTATAGACAAGTAAACTTTTGGTAAATAGACTCACCTCACAAATCTTTATATCTTTGTATTGCTATAGACAAGTAAACTTTTGGTAAATAGACTCACCTCACAATCTTTATATCTTTGTATTGCTATAGACAAGTATACTTTTGGTAAATAGACTCACCTCACTTATAACATTGTATAGATATAGACAAGTAAATTTTTGGTAAATAGACTCACCTCACTTATAACATTGTATAGATATAGACAAGTAAACTTTTGGTAAATAGACTTACCTCACTTATAACTTTGTATAGATATAGACAAGTAAGCTTTAGATAAATAAACTCACCTTGCAATCTTTCCTTCGCAAGTTGCTAAAATATTTCATTTTTTTGGCTCTTAATCTAATTCATTACACCTGTTTAGAAACCAAGTCAACGTGATTTCAGACACTCTTTTATCTACAGTGTTCTCGCTGGATTTTGATCTTGATTCATGAATAAAGAAAAGCAATTTTCAAACGTTTTTTGTGAAAGATTTTCACAAATTAAAAGTTGTGAGCTTTTACATTTTTCTTTAATTAAAAAAAAAAAAAGCAATAGACATAAAAGACATTCTGAAATAATCTGTAAAATCCCGAAACAAACTTCTTGAAATAGATCTGTTAGTTTTATGTGGGAATCTTTAAAAAAAACAACAACAAAAAAACAAAAACATATGATTAAAACTCCGAGTTATCAAATACATTTGATTTCACTAGCTGCAGCCGTATCGCGTTTATACAACCTACATTCGGGATATTGGCAAACATACTTTAAACCTGATACCCGAAGAGCAAACCACACGAACATCCGGGTCGTCACTGAATGATAAAGACAATACCAATACTATTATGATAATTTCTTTTACGAAGTATTTTCGCTTTGGTCACGTGACACACAGTGACTTTAGGGCAGGATGAAGCACATCAAAATATACAAAAATATTTTTCAAAAAGTAAATGCGCATTTAAGGGGAATAGCTCTACATTTACAGTCATATATCTCAATATTGTAGGATTTCCCTATTTCGATTTAAAATAAAGTTAATTTGTTACCACTTTTTGATTAACTATATTGTTTTTTTTTTCTTGATTGATACATGTGTATGTCTTTAACAATAAAAATAAAAGTGCAATTATAAATAAATGTGCGAAGTTTCAATTTGATCCGAGAATGGGAAGTGGGTGAAATAAAGTGTTCAAAATTTGTATCAGATAGACAGACAGACAGACAAAGTGAGTAAATATAACCTTTGTAAAAAAAAAAAAAAAAAACTAGTTCGGATTCCGTAGAGAAAATGTCATTGGTAACGTTAGGACAGGCTGTTTAGATTGAACGGTTATAGTGATACGACGGAGTTAGACTCGATCCCCCACCATCAATAAATAAACATTGTTGATGTTCTAGAAGCCATTTAGTTATATTGTTCGTTGCTGCATGTGTTGTACTGTAAATCCAGTCGTCAACATTCTCTACACCAGTTAAAACACACTGAATAACTTCATATAAGAATTTTTTAATTAATATTTACAAAGGTTGTACCAACTTATTCTGTCTGTCTGTCTGGTAAAAACTGTGCACCCATTCTCCGATCAAGTTGATACTTTAAACAATTATTTATTGTATCAAACAAAACATGAATAAATAAACAACAATACTCAATTAGTCAATTAATTATTAGTAATTAATTATTTTGTTTGATATCGAATAAGGGAAATCAACCTGTAAATTATTGATAGATAAATTGATAGATTATTGATAGATAGATTTATGGAGCTCTTTCCCTTTAGATATGCTTTCCTTTTTTTTAAAAAGGGATTTTTTAAATGTTTTGCTTGATTGACTTTCGTAAATTCATTTGCTCTGAAAGCTATCACAAAACAGAGATTACATATGTAAAATATCGGCAACTGAAATTATTATAAACTGTAGTAACACTTCCGTAGTGAGCAGCAACTAAAAAAAAAAAATTATAGATATATATAAAATAACTTTCAGTACGACTCTAATTGGTCCCTGTGACCAAAAAAAAAAAAAAAAGCCACAGAGAAATTGTCTCAGAACAGAAACTCCCGATATACTGACTCTAGCAGACAGGATTTCCACCTTGATGATGAGGAAGTAGTTTTCCAAATCTCAAGGGAGGAAATCAAAAATTGTCTTTAAAAGGGAGACAACAAAAGAAACACTATAAATGTTTAAATGCCTATGTTCTCACGAGTGTACACACATAGATGTGTATGCACGTTTGATAGAAATTAATATAAAGAACTGGGGTAACGTAGCAAAGCACAAAGGAGACAACCATAAGCAATGTCGACAAAGCCAAAAAAAATGTGACTACAATGTTTAAAATATTTTAATATCATTTAAGTTTCTACTTTCACTCTTTGATTGTTTCTATTTAATTACCTATTGTTGACATTCTCACCACATATATTTTAAGAGCCTTAAATTTCCAAAATACTCATTTTATGCTATTGGAAAAAAATAACACCATATACAAAGCAATTTAAAACGTTAAAATATTATGACAACCTAAATGTAACTATGTGCTTTGCTATGTTTTGCAAACATTGTGCTTTAAAATGTAACTACTTAATTTGTACACTTACTAATAAAATAGGCATCTTTTTGTTAAAAAAAAAAAAGGCCCAATAAAGAGGCCAATAGCCCAAAAAAGAGGCAAAGAAAAGAGGCAAAGGCCCAAGGATTCCTAGGATGTAAACAGCTCGACAACTGAAGTCAAAAGCTAAAAAGCTGAGGTATAGATTGTGTACTGCATATAAAATCAATCACACAAGAGGTGCCAAGACCGACATTTTCCCATCGGTCAGTGTTTTACTTTCATTTTCAACCGGACGCGCATAATACGACGTGATTTCAACACAAGAGAGTTCCACTTCAAACATAAACCTCGGGCTTGCAGGTCGAGTGCTTAAAGTGGCTGAGAGTTACATGAGTCATCTCCCCTGCAATCAGCTTTGACAACATTGCGTACCTACAACTGGCTGCTGTAGCAACAAGGAAGCCATTGTGCTAAAAACTAAAGACGCCTCATTAGCTGTAGTGAAACCCAGGTGCTGATAATTTTGTAACTATTGTTTAAGAAATAAGGTAACCCTCAAATTTAGTGCTGTGTTCAACTTCTCTGCTATGTAGCCTAACTGCTAAGCAGTCGGGTAGCCACCTCGCTGCTATGCAGTCAATATTTTAAATTCTCTCCCTTTTTAAGAATATCTATACCCCAGAGGGCGACTTATGTGTCTAGTAGCCAATTTCAATTTTTAAAAAGGTTGTTTTGTTTCGCGGTCTATAGTGCAGATGATGTAAAGGTCATCTATTTCTGTGGCCAACGGTTAACGAGTTTGTCAAGTGGTCAACACAATGACCAATTGCCTTTACTTTACTAATGTAAGGTACCCGTCAGAGCTGGGTGGACTCAAAGGCACCCTAAAGATCCCGAAATTAAAAGTCCCAGTCTTCACCTGGATTAGAAGCCTGAATTTCTCTGTTCGGAAGCCAAGCGCTGTACCACTCAGCCACTGCGCCTCAATTTAACGAAACTCGATATTTAATACTGCTTGAGAAAGCTGAAAAACAAAATGAACACATGTAACAGTGACAGTGTTTATAGAAGTCTTTGTGTTGATGTACTTCTAATCCCAAACCAGCGAATGTTTGGAATATTTGAATGCTGTAGTCTGTGTTAAGAGCGCCAATACATCACCGATACGGTGTTACGTTCGGTTACCCCCAGACTTGGTTTCTAACGAAGTGACCCTTTGATCTCTGATCTCGCTGCCAGAAACACTTAGTTTCAAGGCAGTTACAGCAATGGTAAGGGGAGAGGGATGTGGCATGTGGTTATGTTAACAATTAAATTAATACTGTTTACCAATGAAGGAATTTCGTTTACCAATAAAGGATTTATGTTTATAAATCAAGGTATTTTGTTTACCAATCAAGGGATTATGTTAACCAATCAATCAAGGAATTCTGTTTACCAATCAAGGAATTCTGTTTACCAATCAGGGGATTCTGTTTACCAATCAGGGGATTCTGTTTACCAATCAGGGGATTCTGTTACCAATCAAGGAATTCAGTCCTAGTGGACTCGGATCTTAAAGAGAAATACAATTTTAAGTTGTTCTATATGTACTGGTGATAACAAAAACAATAATAACAATAACAGCAACAACTACAGCACCAGCAAAGCAGCAACTACATCAATTACAACAACGACGGCAACAGCAACGGCAACAACAACAGCACCAGAAATTCTGAGCTAACAAAACATAAAAGTATGGACCGCCTCCCTCTTGATTTCTTGCTGACCAGAAAAACACAATAAACATGCCTATAAGTAACCCTGCCGGACCAAGTAAAAACAATGGAGGTTTGGGCTATGAGGCCTTCATCAGCTACAAAATAAAAAAAAAATTAACACAAAATAGCCTTTATTTAACATCTGTCCAATGTTGTTTTCTATTGAAATGAGCTGCACTTGATCCAGAAGGGTTTCCTTTATGCATGTTTATTGTATTTTCCATCCAGTCGTTCACCACTGCAGCGGTAAATCTTTATAGTTTCTGAGTTTTTGACCGGGACAAGTGGAAGGATTCGGGTACACTGTCAGAGGCCCCCCCCCCCCCCCCCCACGACGAAACAGTTCGCTAAAGAAAGGCAGTGGACATTTGAAATGATATTGAAAACATTCGAGGTCCGAGTCTAGCCATCTAAACAACTGTGTGATCGGAAAAATCTGTTTCTCTGTTTGCAAACTGTGTCTGGGAGAGAGAAAAAGGGAGGGCGTATTAAGGGGCGCCTTAAAAAATTGTTGTGGTGGTGAAGGAAAACACACGCTCTCCCAAGTGTCGCAAATAGTTACAGCTATCTTGTGCACCTGCTTACGTCATCCCGTCTTTACCCCCCCCCCCTCCCCTCCAGCCCCCCACACACACATACACAAGCGCCTCCATTGTTTATACGCCAATGACATGGTTTATTTCCTAACTCTCTACATAAAAAAAATGTTGACAACTGTTCCTAGAACTGAAATTGAAAAGTAAAAAAAAAAAAAAAAGATTTAAAAAAAAAAAGATCTTAGCATCAAGAATGACCCTACTGCCTCTCCCCCCCCCTCCGAACTCCTTCTCTCTCTATCTGTCTCACTCTCTCCGTCTCTCTCTCCCACAACTCTATCATCCATTAAAGCCTCCTGCTATTTTGAGTCGACTCAATCTGGCCTACATATTTACAAATTTAATCTCTCATTTACTTGGTAGTTAAACAAAGTCATCCCCCCCCCTTTTTACCCGTCCTCCCCCCCCCCCCAGGACCGACTTAAAGTGATAACAGTTATTGGTATATACCTCACCCCCCCCCCCCCCTTTAGCATCACCTCAACATCTCGGTTCTCAATGACGGGAGGGTTACCCAACTTGCTTTCCCACATGTAAATTAGAAGTACCGTGTAAACAGAAAAGGGGGGGGGGGGAGAGAGAGTAAAAGAGCTTTGGGAGGTTTAAGGGAGTAGCAGTCTGTGTTGGTGGGGTGAATGGGGGGGATTGGAGGTGAAGGTAAATTTAAAAGAGGTGGAGGTATTCACTTTGACTCACACTAACCTTGTCTTCCCTTATCACTCAAGTGTTTTGTAACAGAATGCAGGTTGCCTCACCATCATCTCCTCCCCCTACACACACACACATCTCGCCATCCAGACACTTACCGATATATTTTCCTTGGTTTCTTTAATCCCCCCCCCCCCCCCCCCCCAGGTCTCTTCTTTTTTCATAATTTACCTTTCTCGCTTCTTTCCAGAATATTTTTGTTTCCCACGGTCTGAGCGCGGCACCGAAATCTCATCACTGATTGGACTGTGTCCAAAAAAGTGGGCGTGGCTAATGTCTTTTTTCTGAACCTCCCATCAATTATTGGGGAACGCCTATTCCCATTCTCTCCCCCCCCCCCCTCCTCCTTTTTCTACTAAAACCTTTCCAAATGCCTTTTGTTTGGCTTGCCTCATCTAAAGTTATCTCCATCATTCCACAGTTATGGCGGGAAAGGACGATGACTCATGACCGCGTGGAGCTCAGCGAATCTTCCAGCGAGGGAACAGACCAGATTTACTTTCTCGCTTTCCCTCCAAAAAGAAAAAAAAAAATGAGCTCTCCTGGAATTATCTCCCGTCTCTAAATTTGAAGCTGTTTGGTTTACTCCTAGTGCCTCTATTCGACCTCCTCTCCTTATCTACGTCATTAGCAATCAATTAAATTGAGTGGTCTCCCTTGCATCGATAGACGGTGTTCGCACAAGCTTTTAGTTAAACTTCTTTTAAAGAAGAGTGACAACTCAGAACACGGTCACAGACACACTGCAATTATAGGTCGAACTCTAGTGAACACATCCTTTTGTCAATGTTGGTCCAATTGATTAGGGTATCTAGAAAAATGAACTCAAGGCCTCCTCAGACATTTGCTACAACTAGTGAGGAACTGACTCTCCAAGAAGGCCTAAATCCTGTGATAGTCATTTTTATAATGTTCTGTTTTAACCCACTGAAGTGTTGCATACGTATGACTAATATCAGGGGCGGACTGGCTATATGAGCATTTGGGCAAATGTCCGGTTGGCCAATACCTAAATGGACTGGTAGGGCCAACGAAAAGGCCGCATGGATGCCACTATGTATACAATTGTCAAAGGTTTTATTATACTCTCTTATAAAGGTGGCCGTGTTTAAAAGTGTGGATCTAAATACTAATTTGATCTAATATTTTTTTCGAAATAACGTAATAGTCTACACCCGTAGGCAGTGCTACTAGTAGGCTTCATCCTCTTATGGCGATTAAAAAGCAACATAAGGCCTATATTTCTTAGAAAAATATAAGGCTGACTGTATGCCTGTGTACACTTATCGTTACTCAAACTCAACATACCGATTTTGAGGACATGCATGCCTATAATTGGATGCCCATCATATGATATGCAATTTATGGGCTTGATTTTGGCACCCAGTCCGCCCCTGACAAATATTATAATTATATGATGAAACTAAAGAATTTAATTGGTGTACTAGAGTGCATTAGGAGGCGCGGTGGCTGAGCGATAAAGCGCTTGGCTTCCGAACCGGGGACCGGGGTTAGAATCCTGGTGAAGACTGGGATTTTTAATTTCGGGATCTTCGGGCGCCTCTGAGTCCAACCAGCTCTAATGGGTCCCTGACATTAGTTGGGGAAAAGTAAAGGCGGTTGGTCGTTGTGCTGGCCACATGACACCCTCGTTAACCGTAGTCCAAAAAAAACATCATCTGCCCTATAGACCACAAGGTCTGAAAGGGGAACTTTTGTATTTCTTTATATTAGAGTGCATTGCAACGTGTTACACATATTTCATCACATCATGCAGGCTCTACGTTTAAAGACTGTTACTATCAAGGCAGAGTTCGTTCCTTAGCATGAGAGTTGAGATCTCAGCCATCCGCTTTAATTAATGATAAGCGAAAAAGTTAAAAAGACCTTGAACTAATTATAATGCCAAGGTCGCTGTGCAATATCAGCTGTTTAATTTTTTTTTCTGGCTTAGAATATGAATAAATAATGGCGATACAGGAAATTGACAAGTAGTAAAGGAGATATTGGGTGAGCAAAGTGTGGTATCATACAGGGGCTCGAGGTTAAAATGGGCTCTTTGCTGGGACCTTGCGGAGGCTTTTCTTAATGCACGATTATGAATCCTCTGTAGTCAATGAACACAGGGCCTCAACATTGTCCGGAACTGCTGGTAGTATTAATGTAGGTATTACAATATGAAAAGCTACGTTTAATCTGACAGGTTGTTTGGTTTGGGTTTGTTGTATAACGAAAAGTTGATCTTCATCTAACAAATTTAGCACTTGTCTGGTGTAAAATAAACCCATCTTATTTAAAAGCAAACCCATCTTATTAAAAATAAAACCATAATAAGTAAAATGCATCCCTCTTATGTAAAATAGACCCATCTTAAATAAAACGATTCCATCTTAAATCAAAGTCTTTTGCAACAACGGAGTAAGCATGTATATTATAAATACAGGGGTTTATAATAACACGTGATTTATTATTAATCTTTACTAGGACACCATTTTGTCAATGTCACATTTGTGGAGCTCTGTCCGTTTGATGTAAAATAGATAATACAATGGCCAACGCCCGAAATTGTAAAGAAGTTAGTAACATACATTATCGGTAATCGGTAATGTAGTTATTGAAATATTGCTGTTATCTTCCGTTGCCATGAAGAAGATTATGTTATGACGTTATCATCTTCTTTCAGTAAAGAGCTTCTCAATCGAACACCACCAGACAACAGGATACGCCTCTGATACACATGTCCGATCGCTTTGTAGACAGTAAATGACTTCGTCAAAGTTGATTAAAGACTCGCGTCGTGCCAGATAATATAGCGAGAAACAATTATACATCATTGAGGCTTAACAGACTTTTTTCAAAAAAGCCTCCCACCCTATGTTGGATCTGCTTCATGTAATACAGTTGGCTTCTGGCTTCTTGTAATAGAGTTGTGTTTATATAGTTAATATGGCTACTGGCTCAAAGTAATAGAGTTGTGTTTATATAGTTTATATGGCTACTGGCTCAAAGTAATAGAGTTGTGTTTATATAGTTTATATGGCTACTGGCTCAAAGTAATAGAGTTGCGTTTATATATAGTTTATATGGCTACTGGCTCAAAGTAATAGAGTTGCGTTTATATAGTTTATATGGCTACTGGCTCAAAGTAATAGAGTTGCGTTTATATAGTTTATATGGCTACTGGCTCAAAGTAATAGAGTTGCGTTTATATAGTTTATATGGCTACTGGCTCAAAGTAATAGAGTTGCGTTTATATAGTTTATATGGCTACTGGCTCAAAGTAATAGAGTTGCATTTGTATAGTTTATTTGGCTACTGGCTAAAAGTAATAGAGTTGCGTTTATATAGTTGAATGGCTACTGGATCTATGTAATATCTGTTTCACGTCATGTGTGGGAGTTCTCATAAGGTCCTCACATCGTGTGCGGGATTTCATATTTAAATAACTTTGAAAAGGGACATAATATCTGTGGATACACTCACAAAGCTCAGAACGGAGATAATAAAAATAAAAAGGTGAGATCAAAATAAAGACATTTCTGATTGCCTTCCCTTTTCTCCTCTAAGTCATCCGTGATACTGTCACGGGTCATTAGGCCACATCGATGCTCGTGATGCTAGACGAAGGCGCTCTAGCGATAGCCCGACCATTCGCTGTGCTCTGGCGGCATTTCTATAATGTTGAAAAAACATTATGTTTAGACTTTTTGTTGCTCCTGGGGGAGTTTTGTGATGTCAAGTGGCTAAGAGATATCCTACAGCATTATAGTCATCCTAAGGCCGCCAGCAGCGCTCTTCACTGGCAGCTAGAGGGGGCAAAGTCATTACTAGTGAATGGATTTACTATTTCTTTTTTTTTTTTTAATTTTCCACACCTGCGCAAGGGAAAACACTCTGATGCTGCTTATTCTGCGCGAGTAATTATTGGGTTCGCTCCCCTACAACGTTCTTTGAGATAACGCATGCTCTATGGGGCAGCAAATAAGGCGAAATAACTAGCCGCCCTCCTGGTGGGGGCCCTGCACTTACATAAACATGGAGGATCAGGGGGGTTTCGTTCTGCTAAAGTAGGTTCACATCCATTTCTTTTACCTTAAAAAAATAAAAACAAGATATCGCGTGCTCGAAACCAAGTAGTCATGGATTTAATCAACTTTCAACACTGTAACATTGAGATAACCATCTGTTTAACTATTAACTATCGACAACCTGATTACATTACAGCCTAATAACATTGCAACCTCATGGTACCACCATCTCATGACATTACAATCTCATGGGATCAAAACCTCATGGCATCAAAATCTTATGACATCACAACCTCATTACATCACAATCTCATGGCATCACAACCTCATGGCATCACAACCTCATGTCATCACAACTTGCCTTTATTACCGCTAGTCAGTGACCACTTGTTTTAAATATGCTGTAAGTTTTATGGTCTCCACTCTTTAGCACTGCAGAATGAAGTTTTTCAAAGCACACCCGTGTATAGCTCTAAATAATGCCAATATTAAGAAGTATATAGACTTTAAGTATAAGACTTAATAATACTCTCAATGTCTTCCATTCCGAAGATTAAGGATGAGTGCAGTTTTTCACCTGACTACGACCTGCTTAACAGATGGGTCACTAGCGAGTGGTAATTAATGATACTAAGATGAACTGCCACGCAATGAGATACTGAAACAAATTATAGCTAATTTTTTAAAATTGTGTTGGCCAAAGAGAAGTTCCATTTAGAGTCTTCAAGGTTGTTTTAGCTTATCAAGAAAATATCCACTAATCCAATATTCTATAGTGCTTACGTTAGCCTCTGGCACTGAATACCTAAACTCTGGTAATTCCCAGTGATTAAAGCGCTTGACGTCCGCCTGCTCGCTTTACTGACGTCTTAAGTGTGTAAAACTTGATTATTAAGAGATTCCAATGCACCCTCTTGACCTCTAAGATGTCTAAGACAATCCCTTCTCTCGATCTGAAGTGTACACCCAGGTCTGGGTGTCTTAAAACTTCAAAGAAATTAACAATTCGATTATTGTGAAAATGAATAGAAGAATGCAGAAAATAACGGTAACCCCCCCCCCCCCCCCCCCCCAGAAAGTCTAAATAAAAACCAATCCTTAGTTCAGGACCACAAATTAAGCATAAGCTTCCCCTTTCATTTTTTTTGTTCCGCCTTTTGTCAAGGGCTATCAACCTGTCTTCATCATCTAATGCAGTCCCCCTTTGATAGTCTTTGTCAGGGGCTATCAACCTGTCTTCACCATCTAGTGCAGTCCCCCTTTGATAGTCTTCCTAGTTCACACTGACATTCCCCTGTGTACCTCTGCAAAGAAAGACTACTCCCTTACGCATGAGCGCCTTCTAGTCCTTCAAGGTCGGGCACCCTCTCGGACACCTCGGGAGCCATTTATCCCTCTTGGTGATGACTTTACGATGCGTGGAGCGAAGCGTGACCACCATTACGGGAGTTGGCGTGACGGACGCTGTACACAGAGCACCCCCACATCCTCGCCTCGTCGCTAAGGTTCCTCGCTCAGCTCCCGTTGGGTTTTGATGTCTAAATGATGAAACCAGCTAATCTGTCTTTGGTGAAAGGGACGAAGCAGCCCATTAAAACCAATGTTTTTGTACTTGGGAGATCTGTACAGTTCTAAAGAGTCTAATGAAAATACAAGTGGAAGGGCCAATTTTTGAAGGCTGGAACAAAGAGTTCTCCAATGTATGTAAATGTACACGCACCTGGGTGTGTCAGATGTTTGATTTGTTGTATAGTGTACTAGATACAGACGTACCGGTACTTTTTAGTGACGATTCCAGACATAGTGATTTGAATAAAAAAAAAATGGGGCGGTGGCTAAAGTGTTCATTTCTTTTAATTGAAATGTTCTTTTTATTTCTGGATAAACTTTGAAAAGAATGCTTACCATTGCCTCCAAATAATATTTATTCTTAGTTACAGTAATTTGGTTTGACCACACAATCCCATTGTTTACTTTTACACTAGCATAAGACTTTTCTTCATCTTATCTTATATAATACAGACGTTACTTCAAAAAAAGAAGATGATTACGTCCTACGCGGCATGCATTTAGCCATGCATATTAACCAAAGACTTAAATTCTGCCAAGTCACTGGTTTTCCTGGCTAGCTCAGGCAACCCATTCCATGCTCTAATAGCACTAAGGAAGAAGGAATATGTATACAAATTTGTCCTAGCATATGGGACGAGGAATGTGCCTTTAACTCTTATACTCATCTTTTAGATATAAGAGGAAAATGTATATTTACTATTTCACATGTAGTACCCTTTATTATTTAAAACATCAACAACAACAAACACCCCTGGGACTAATGCAACATTAGAGAAATAGTGATTATTATTTGTTGTTGTATAGAGCGATTCCATCCATGCAGTTAAGCTCATTCCTAGGCGCCCAGCAAACATAACTCAGCTCAGGTTCAACTCAAATGTAAAAATTCCTAGTCGAGATTCGAACTAAAGCCTTTTTTCAGTTACTGTAAAAACTTTGAAAGGCTAAGATAATTATGTTTATATTTAATCTCAGTATCAGTCAGCGTTGTCTTAATGTCTCGGTCGACGGTACGAAAAAGTTGATCATTTCACTAGTTTTCAGTTTGAAGATTAAACTCTGATGATTGTGTTGACGAAGCGTGCAATGACTGCTCAGATGGAAGTCCGTATTATGAACATAAAGGGAAAAAAAAACAACACCTACTCTACCGTGACGTGACTGTCTGCTTCCCCTCAATCAATCCACGTCGTTTTAGAGTCTCCTCACTCAAGTCACGTGTTTGTTCAATAAAACGTTGTTTTGGCGTCATCAGTGACGTAAAATCTCGTTTTCTAACGTGGACACGCGTTCTCATTTGTCACAATGTGGGATGTTTGGTTTGGGGTTTGTCAGCCTGTCAAACAGTCATCTCAACCATCAAAACAGTGACATCCATTTTATGTTACTTCCTTTTGAGTCGTCACTTTTTGTTTTGTTACGGTAACCAGCCGGCTTACTTTTTGTTGTAGTTCTTTTTTGTTTCTCTGCCCTTCTCTTAAGCCTTCTCTCTCTCTCTTTCTCTTTGAGTTCGACTTCTCCTCATACATTCATTACCCCCCCCCCTCCTCCTCCTCCTCCTCTCCACTTCCATTTCACTGTTTTTCACTCCTTCACTTTTTCTATCTTTCTCCTTTTCTGTCTCTCTCTATCTCTCTCTATCTCTCGACTTGTTCTAAAGGACCTCGTTCACCAATCGTAACCAAACAACATTTCGTCACGTGATCTTATTGATAAAACAACTAAAAAAAAAACTCTCACGTGACAACCATCATGAATGAAAACATGAGATCGTAAATTATATAGAAGAGATAGAGCACCACGTGGCTAAATGTTGTTTGTTTACGATTGGTGAATGAGGTCCAATGATCCATTACCCCTTCTCTGTACCTTTCTTTCTCTCTCTCTCTCTCTCTCTCTGTGTTTCTCTCCTCTCTGTCTTTCACTCCGCATTTTCCACTTTCTCACTCTCTCTCTCTCACTGCTCCCTCATCCCCCTTGATCTCCCTCCGTTCTCTTTCCTTACTCTCTATCTCCCTTTCTGCCTTCCTCCCTCCCCCTTCTCTTTGTCTCTCTGTCTCTGTATCCCTCACATAGCTTCACATTAAACTTCTTAGTATAAACACACAGTAACCACACATCACAGGCAAACACTTAAACAGTGCTTAAAAGTGTTATACTAACGATTTTTTTTTGACAACACACACAAATACACATACACACACTCAAAGAGATTACATCAGATCACAACTGTTCAATGAAGCCACTTCCCCGGGCACATTGATAATTCTTATTTTCGCTGGAGTCATTCAAGCGTGACTTGTTGGACGGTTAGGAGGAAAACCAAGGTAAAACAACTAACAATCTTCAATGAAAAATAACTAGAAGATGGACACGGACATTTGCGCGGGAATTATACTTTATCTTCTTATATTAGGAAACGTCTGTAAATGATAAGATAAGCAACGATGTACGTTGGAGGCCTATTAACACAGGAAGGGATTTGATAAAGGTAATAGGCGTACACCATTATATACAGTATACAGTAAATTCTGTACTGATGCTGGGAGTCTGTGAATAGTTGAGAACGTTATAAGGGAGGGGGAGGGACGGCATGGCGGAAGGAAGGGATAGTCTCCATGACAACTCACAGCCACAAATAAAAAACATCACATCTGCCATATCATCAAAGTACCATCATAAAGGCGATGCTCATTGACAGGTTATGGATTGAGAACCATCTGCTACAACCATCAGCAGACGAGATGCGGAGGTGTAGGTGTTGAGAAAGATTATATATATATATATATAAAGAAAAAAAAAAACCGAGACAGCGAGGGTGAGAACGAGAGTGAGAACGAGAAACAACGAGAGTGAAAACAATCAGCAGACGGCCAGTCTCTTATTTTCGTTACATCAAATTACACGCGCAGCTCGGGAGATCTACTTCAGGGTGAAAAGGTTGATGATGACACTGGCGAAAGATGTCATGTGTGACATGTGATGACATATTGACATGAAATTTTTTTTCTCGTGGAAGAGGAAGAAAAATTCGAAGCTCTTCTACCCGTGAAGGAGAGAAAAGAGGAACATCCTCAAGAAAAAAGATTATCAAAAAATACATTATCAATATTCTAAATGAGATTTCAGAGTTGAGTTCATCAAAGTAATTTTGTTCACATTTTGATTTTTTCAACGCCACTATTCAATTTCTAGCTCCGTGAAAACATCAAAAACCTGGTGGGCGCGATTCTCGAAACAGTTATAACGAGTTTCCATGAAATTTGACAGTTGCTGTATACAGTTGGGAAAAGAATGCTAGCTCGTTGGCCACACTGGGAAAACTCTGGTTTGACAGATATGATTTTATCAAAAAACAATTTTAAATACTTTCTTGTTTTTTAATCAAACACTCATTAATTGTTAAGATCATTCTATATATAAGTCGTATGAAGGAGGTATTGTCTTTTTGACAAAATGATTGTAAATGATTATTATTTACTGAAGGAATTTTTTCCTATGCTTTTTTCTTCTAAGTGATTGAAAATATCACTGGAACCCTTTTTTGGGGTCACCCAATCTAGCATAAGCCAAAACTATAGCTCATTACGCCTATAGGTTAATCCAGTACCGAATATCCACTACAATAAGGCTCTAGCAAAACAAGCTGAAGCTAGTTCATAAAGTTATGTACATATGGTTCCATCTGTCTCGGAAAACAATGGATGTGCCCAGATGAGTCATTGTCTTGACTACGTCTTGAGATGGAGAAAAAAATCTGGAGTGACTGATCAAGTCAATTCTGGAGCGGCAGAGTTTGCCACAGTTCGTGCATGTATATGCACCTGTCCTAGGGCTAGCTGACGGGGCAGCTATATTTTCCTTTCTCTTGACTGATGCAGCTTTGTTTCTTTGGCACTCGGTAAAAACAAACGCGTATTATATAGCCCACAATGCTAGAGTGATATTGGTTCAACCAGAAGCTAAGGTCTAATCAAGATTAGCTAATGGACATTAAAGGAACCCGTAAGCATGAATTTCACATTCAGGGGGGGGGGGGGGGGGGGGGCAAAGAGGGGGGGGGGGGGGTAACCTTTCGAGCGGAAAGGTGAAAGTAAGTTGAAAGCAGTTCCAGTTGAAAGATCACACGATTCGGACTTAAAATCTTTCCCACATTTTTAGTCGTTGTTATAAAATACCACTGGGCATCGCTTGGTGTAAAGCCGGCACTGAGTCATTTGTTATCCCATCACCTGTTTTTTTGTATGAAGAACTGCATGTTTGTTTTTTTATCGAAACAGTTTACATTTATTTCTAGATGCTCGAGTCACGTGACTGAGTTCAGCGTGTCCCTAAGGTCACATCTCATTATCGTTTAATCACCTTGAAAAAGACTTCTGCCGAGACGGCGGTGCCAAAGGTCACGACAACCCCCCCCCCCCCCAGTCAAAGGCCACTAACCTTTCCTTAGATTAGTTGAAGTGTGAAGTTTCGCAGAAAAATAACAAAACTCCGAAATGATGACCTGATGCCCGGTAACTCGCAACGACGAATTTTTGTTTCTTGGTTTGTCAGAAGTCATGGTTCTTGGTTGATTTTTTAATAATTACAAACGTTTGCATCTTCAGGAATTCCAAGTTTTTAAAAATTAACTTTTGGTTCTATTTCAAAGATTACCATTCAATGTTAATCCAAATAGACCTTTGTTTTGTTACCATAAGTTTTTCTGTATGTCTAGTCTGACCTTTAAATAAATGTACATAATTGCAACAATGAGCTAATAGTTAAATTATTTTTTTTTATTGATTCGTGTCTTGTCAGGTTCAATGATTAATTGTGCCAAGTTTTTAAGTTGATCCGAGAATGGGAAATAGGAGAAAACAACGTGTCCAACTTTTTTCCAGACAGACAGACAGACAGAGTGAGCTTTGTAAAAAAGAAGATGACTAGACCTAGGCTTGCCTCTAGGCCAATCTAGTCATTCATGTTAATCAATGACTTAAACTCTGCCAAGTCTTGGTTTTCATGGTCGGCTAAGGCAACCCATTCCATGCTCTAATGCCGCTATGGAAAAAGGAGTTCTTGTACAAATATGTCCCGACTTTCTGAATTGACAACCACGCAGATGAAAGTGACCAGAAAGATCCCCTGAGAATGCCTTGTCCACTCGTACTTTAACACGTGCTTGTTCTCCACAGGTCAAGGTGTCATGTCCATTGTATAGTCTATTGTATCGGAAATTCATAAAATAAGTTCATTTTATGATCATTATGAGAAGTCAACGCCCAAGTAACATTTTTATTGCTATAGCGTTGTTATTGTTATAGCGTTGTTATTGTTGTAGCGTTGTTATTGTTTTAGCGAGGTTATTGTTATTGCATTTTATTGTTTTAACGAGGTTATTGTTACAACATTTTATTGTTTTAGCGAGGTTATTGTTATAGCGTTTTATTGTTATAGCGATGTTATTGTTATAGCATTGTTATTGTTATAGCGATGTTATTGTTATAGCGATGTTATTGTTATAGCGTTGTTATTGTTATAGCGTTTTATTGTTATAGCGATGTTATTGTTATAGCATTGTTATTGTTATAGCGATGTTATTGTTATAGCGATGTTATTGTTATAGCGTTGTTATTGTTATAGTATTGTTATTGTTATAGCGATGTTATTGTTATAGCGATGTTATTGTTATATCATTGTTATTGTTATAGCCATGTTATTGTTATAACATCTGCACGTGAAAGTGATGGGAAGACATTATAGAATGAACCTGCCTGTCACTGGAAGAGATTCTACTCAAGACAGAGAGAAATGGAGGAAGACTATCAACAGATCATGTGTGGTGCCCCAACGACTCAACAGATTAAGGGATAGAAAAGGGTGAACATTTTAATGAGTTTTTTTTTACTTATATCCAGATCATCTATTCCTCATAATTTATTATTTAAGAAAAAAGAAATGAAAAGAATTGTTGAAAATTTTTTAAAAAGTCAATTAATTTATAACTTCAATATTTTAAAGTGAGATTATTCAACGGTGTCATAGGATTCCTATATTCCACTCTTACCTTAGTGGAATCTTCGTTGAAACTTCAGGGTGGGTTTTGAAAAAATTGGACATGGCTGAAATAATTTTCCTAGAAAAGTCATGTGACAGTTGATGTAAAAGTTGGGAAGAGAAATACTAACTCCATGGCCACTTTTTTTTTTCTCAGACAAAGAGATTGATTGAAATCATTAATACTAAACAGAAATGTCCAACTTATAAAAATAACTACTGAGGCCTGATCAAACTAAGGGAACTCTACTCTATACCTTTCTGACAGTTTTTTTGGCAGACGGAAGTGACGTTCAACAGCCCGCTATGACGTCATTACCCGTAAAAAAAAATATTGAGATTCTGTTCAAGGACACATTTAATCTCAGTCTCTTGCGAAATATTTGGGTTATCTTAGGTGTCAAGCCTCATTTCTGGTCTGATCCCCACTCCCTCCACCCCACCCTTGGTCAATAAGCTGAAATTTAACTCGCTTCTGTCAAATTATCCTATTTGTGGAGAAATATGTGTGTGTGTTCGCATTGGTCAGTATTATAGTTACTGATAGCCGGCGGCTGTGTGCGTGTCTGTGTGTCGTCCTGAGCGAATATGTTTCTGTACGACTGATAGGATGTAGAGATTGCATTACATTTAAAATATATTGCAGGCGTATCTTTCTCTTTCTCTCTCACTCTTCTTCTTCCATACATTCCTCCCTCTCTTTCTCTCACTCTTTCCTCTCCCAGACCGTCCTCCCTCTCTTTCTCTCCCTCTTCTTCCAGACCTTCCCAAATCTCTCACTCTGTCTTCATAAGGTCATTGGTAACAAACCAACACCATTTGGACTACTCGAAAGATACAGCCATAAGAATGCTAAAAAGATTTTAAAATAAAAAAAAATAAATTTACACTTTCCAAGTCTGGATTTTGAGAATTTTTTTTTATTTTGTCATTGCAAAACAGTTTTAACTCTTTCTCTCCTAATCGACGATCCAATCGTTGATTTGACCTCATTAAATCAACTTAAAATTTAATTTTATAAACTTGACTTTGTGTTATATAAACAGAGCATACATTTCCCTTTGATTCTATACCAAATAAAACATTTTCTGATAACAAACAACAAAGTTATTGAAACTTAATTATAACAGGGGTAGTGAAATAGTAATGAACTAAAAGAAGAAATCCTTCGAAGCGTGGAAAAATAATAACGGAGAGAAAGAGTTAAATTTTTTTTAGAAAGGACGTCAGACAGAAAGAAAGTACAAAATGACATGTACCCATAAGGGTTAGTTTAATATTCTTTCTTTTGTTAAGCCCTAAGAACTTCCCACCCTGGTCACCCCTCTGGATATTAACAACTAATTCAATAACATTTTTATACAGTTTATATTAACTCTGTCTGTCTGTCTGTCTATCTGGTGAAAGGTTTGTACACGTTTTTCATCCCACACCCAGTCGTATATCAAATTGAAATTTGCACATTTATTACTTGTACCTAACAAAACAAGAATTTAAAAAAAAAAAAAAAAAAAAAAAAAAAATAAATAAATAAACAAACAATGATTTATTAATTAACTAATGGTGATTAATTATTTTGTTTGGTATCGAACAAAGGAAAGAAATCGTACTTGGCAGATGTTGTGGTATAAATTAGTCCTTTCGAGGAGGATTGAGCCCTGATAGAACAAGAATTTTTTTTAAATGCATTAAAAAGCAATCACGCTAACATTGACAAGATACACCCTTCTTCCACCCCCCCCCCCCCTTTTCCCAACTGGTCCAGACAAGTGAAAGCATCATAAGGCATTGAGAAAGCTAAAAGCGTGAAACTGCGCTAAACACAAAAACATATTTCTAATCGCGCAGATTTATTATTGTTACTCTAGATCAAGTACAAATTTAATTACATGACTGGTCCAAATTAATTGATACATTTTTATACATTGTTTTTTTTTTCCTTACTTTTCTTCTGTTTTGAAGCCCAGATTTTAGAAGGTCAACATTTCTAGTTTGACAGTTGCAGACTGGCATTCCCCTCCCCCCCCCCCCCGACCTATGCTTTTGTCACGTGTTCTATTATCCAATCAGTATGGCCCCCACATAGACACGTGACCACTTGACTCCAGCATGCCCCCCTCCCTTTTATGCAGTCCATAGCCCCTTATCGTGCCCTAGCATCTGGATGCGCTCTTCTTGATCCGTGAGTACTATCAGTCCACGCATCCATCATCATCCATAGCACGACTGTATCTTTTATCCATCTGTGGATGCACTTTGCTTTCCCTTCTTTCTTCATTCACGTCTTGGATTAAGTGTCCATATTGTCATCACACCAGTCACGTGCCGAAAAAAACACAAGGGGATGATACTCTCATCCAAAAGTTGGGAACAAAATAACCTTGACCTTTTAGAGATGTTTTCAAAAGCATATTGAAACCTGTCAATAGAGGATAGGAGAAAAAAAAAATGCAGAAGGTCGAAATATTCTGACCTTGGCATTGGGCGGTTTCAAATTTGACCATCTGCGCCGCAGGTGGGAAGAATCGCTTTTATTTTTTGTTTTTTGTTTTCGTGTGTATTCGGGAAAGTGGACACAGCTTCCCGTTACTCCATCAGCACTAGAACCGGAAGTGACGTTTTGTGTGTGTGTGTGTGTCTGAGTGTGGTGTGTGTACAATAACTAGTTATTGGACAGGGTCAATATTTGATGCACAGACGTCCGTCACGTGGTGTTCTATAGTAGATCAAGTCTAATCCAAGTCAGAGACAAATATTCGGAGAGAGCGAGAGAGACAGAAAAAGAGAAGAAAAAAGGAGAGAGAGGGAGAGAGCAAGAAAGATGGAGAATGAAAGAACCAGAGAGAGACGGATAGTGAGAGAGAGAGAGAGGTGGAGAGAGAAACAGAAAAACGAAGAGAGTTAGAGGAGGTGAGAAAGAACACAAATTAAATGGAAAGATTGAGAAGCATAACAAAACCAGAGTGAAAAGAGAGAGAGGGAGGAAGGGAGAAAAAGAAAGAGGTTGATAAAGAGAAAGAGTTAGCCTGAAAATATAAAGATGTGGAGAGAGAAAGAGATATAAAAAGAGAGAAGACAGGTTGACAGAAAAAGAAAGAGAGAAGACAGAAAATAAAGAAGAGAGTGAACAAACACCGAGGCAAACAAAATTACAAAGAAAAAACCCACACAAAATTTAGAGAACGAGACAGAAAAAGAAAAAAGAAAGCCAGATAGAGAAAAGAGAGAAGGAGACATAAGAAAAAGATCAAGAAGTGTTTGCAATTTTTCGGAATTAAAAAACAAAAATGTAATTTCTACTATTTTTTTTTTACTATTTTTTTTTTTACAGAATAGTTTAACCGTAATTTGATACCAAATGGTTTGACACCATTGTCTCTAAGAAATACTATGATGCAGTGCTTTCGTTCTTACTGAAACATAGTACTTTCCACGTCACCTAGATTCTAAAGTTATCAACGTAATAACATGTTACCCTGAAAATGCAGAAAAATCTGGCTAGTTTTGGTACAACTGTGAAGACTCCTTTTGACCAGATTGGCCGTAGAGAAGTGTAAAATCAGTTGGAATAGGAAATAAGGCTGGATGCCAGAAGTGTAATATGGCCACCTTTGAGAAAATGTCGTGCACCTGGTACAAGTTCCGGGTTTGAATGTTATATTTGACGCCTGGTACATTTATAATGTCACAATCACACACACAACCTTGTGTAGCGGGCTGCTTTATCAAAGACTTAGGAATATTTAATAAAATATAGCTTTATTTACATGTTTCTTTTGATTGCCCCCAATTACTACAGAATGACACAGACACCGTGGCACCGTGTCGTTCCATACAGTTTGAGAACCCCTACTTCGTTATTGTACTAGATCCGCGTTATTTCATTTTGTAAGGGAGGTTGGAGGGCGCAACCATTGAACCGCCCTCAATCAAAGCAAATCTCCATAGCATCGCTAGCCAAAGAAATTTCTGTTTGAAACTCATCTTCTGTTGACATTCTGGTAGAAGAACATTAGATCTCTTCAGACGCTCTCGGGTTCCTACACCGCAGGACAAGTCTATTATCCTTGGGGTGTCTTTGTTGTTTAAGGTCTCCCTATTCTTTATGCACCCCCGTCTTTTACGCCCTTCCACAGAGTTATCTTTTTTTTTACTAAGTAATGCACCCTTCCTGAAGCGCCCCCTCCCCAAAGTTTTACTTTGTCAAGGCCGCAGTGTATGTATGTTGTTTTACCCACCTGGAAAAGCGAGAACTTTCTGGAAGGGACCAAAGATTACCATCTCGTCTAATCTCACGCGCTCTATTGTGTCAGCTGAGATAGATTTAGGGGTTGAGGTATTTGCAAAGTAGAAGAAGTAGAGAGAGTCGGGATGGGAGAAAGAAAGAGTTGGGGGGGGGGGAGAGGCAGAAGAGAGAGGACGATATTATGAGAGAGAGGAGTAAAGAGAGAAAGAGAGAGCGCGATGGAGAGAATGAAGGAGTGCTAAAGAAAAGGGGGAGGAACCGTTTTGAATCAAATCTGAAGCACGTTGTCTCAATCCTACGTGTCCAGAGCATTTCCGGGGAAAAATTTCACGTCAACACGAGTTTTCATGCGGGAATTCGCCGCACCTCTCCGATCCTCGAAATACACTCTGTGCAACCCCCCTCCCCCCTTCCCACTAAAACAAAGAGAATCTTTTTAAGACGAACCCAATACCGACTTTCATAATCGTCTCGTTTAGGGGGAGTCTGTCTCCCACAGTTCCTTCCCCTTCCCTGTTTTTTTCCCCTTAGTTTTTCTCTTTTATACTTCGCTCCCCCCCCCCCCTTCCCATTTCAGATCGTGTAAAAAAAATGGCTGCCACATTGGAAGTGTTCGAAATGAGAAGATAATCTCACATCAACATGCTAAACCCTTCGTTTATTTGAGTGATCCCCCTTGCCAATGTTTTGCCGCCGATTGCGTGCTATTTAGCTAACCCTTTCTGGGTGTACGCTCCAACAGCTTGCCCAAACAAGACCCTTCCTGAAAAAACATTTCCTTGCGCCCGTGTCGCCACCATCCTCCACCTCGCGCCCTTTCCATACACTTTTCCTTTTGAATCTTAATAAACTTTCATCATAACAATTCTTTGTACAAAGTTTATATCAACTCACTCTGTCTGTCTGTCTGGTAAAAAGTGTATACACGTTATTTCTCCCGCACCCATTCTAGGATCAAGTTGAAACTTCGCCAAATTATTCATTGAAATAGGACATGAATACATTTTTTACAAAGTAACCAATTTGACTATTAATTACTGCTAATTCATTATTTTGTTTAATATCAAAAAGGGAAACTAATATTTCAGTATTTACAAATATGGCTACATTTGTTGGGTTTAGTCCCCTTAAATAACTCTTAACGATATTTCCTCTCACGCATTTTCCGATCAAGTTGATACTCTAAACAATTATTTATTATACCTAACAAAACATGAATCAATAAACAAAAATACTCAATTGGTCAATTAATTATGAATTATTTTGTTTGATAATGAATAAGGGAAATAACTTGTACATTATTGGTAGATATAGTTTTAAGGACATAGTTCTTCTCCTTTAGATAAGCTTAGTCTTTTTAAAAAAAGAATTCTGTATATTTTGTTTGTTATGAATCGCAATCATGTACGAAGAAGCATGAGATGTATACATTTACTATAGGGTGATGTAACGTAGTGTGTACCCTGTATTGTCATGACGTGAACAAAATTTTATGACTTAATTCACTGTTAAAAAGAACTTTCAGTAATTTGAATAAAATAATAAAAATAATGTAAAAAAATTGGAACAAAAAAAAATAACGAAAAAAAAAAAATCTATCCATCTTCGACATGTGAAAGGTGACGGTGAATGTCATGATAGATGCGTTGACGAAAGTTTGGGGGCAATATAGCGTTGAGTTCAAACCTATGAAACTAACGAACAGAATGACTTTTTGTATTGTATGCAAGCAATGCTGCTCGGTGGGGCTTTAGCCGAGGCTATTTGTTACAGAAGGCCTTAACACTGACCTCCAACGTCACAACTTGTGGGCAGTGTAGACCAATAGCTCTTTGACACGTCGTGCAGACCTGTCAATAATAAGTCAATCAATCAATTATAATAATAATAATAATAAGATAATACACCAGCACTTGGCTTTGACACACAATTTGATCGGTTAGGATACTCCGCCATATTATAAATATTCACCGCAAGAGGTTCTCGAGTCTACGGATCATCTACTTACTGGGATAGGCCTATTTTGACTGACACAACGATAGATTTTAATCGCCCTGATCTGCTACTCATCGATAAAAAACAAAAGGCCGCTACCATTATTGACATCGCCGTACAACTATCTCATAATTTAAAAAAAACTGAGCTGGAAAAACAACGAAAATATGGGAACCTTGGCTTGGAGATTTAGCGTTTATGGAAATTATCTAAAATAACAATATACCCCATTGTCATATCAACCGAGGGAATAATAACAACTGACCTCACAGATACCTTCAAGGCCCTTGGCATTCCTAGGAACATTCTCGTTGCCTGTCAGAGGGCGGTACTTCTGCAGACCTGCCACATCACAAGAAAATTCCTCGGTGGAAACTGATAAAGGGACTACGATGAATTTTGTTTCCCTTTAACGAAACTCGACCCTGGCTTCGCCAGAGAATGAATACTCGTTCTTTTATAATAATAATAATAATAATAATAATAATAACTACACTGTATTAGGAGTCTGTATGGATGGTTGGAAGATTACTGGTGTACTGATTATAAATTAGGTTCTGTCCACATAAGAAAGGGTATATACCAGGGTGGCACCAGTGGCGTAGATAGGATGGGGGGAGGGAGGGGGAGAATTTGAAAATCCCCCCCGGGCCTCCACTTGAGGGGGCCCCTAATGAGTGTTTTTACATTAAATATTTAATATTACGCAAAATGCAGGGACCCCCCAAAGAGGTCAATCCCCCCGGACCCCCAAATGATGGCGAATTACTTGCTACGCCCCTGGGTGGCACTCTATCTCCTCTCTTGTTTTGCATTGTAATTAACCCACAATCTACTACGACTACTCTAAACGGCTTCAGGTAAGACACTAAATGTGTGTCGTACCTATGGATGATTTAAAGCTATATGCTAACAATTACAAAACGGTGAAGCTCTTCAGTGACGAAATTTGTAAGTCTTTTGGCCTGGTGAAGTGTGTTATCATAAGCATTATAAAGGACAAGGCAGCCAACTAAAATCCTCAACATGAAACTGTCTGGCAATAACCTCACAATTGCAATAAATACCTGGGCCATCCCAATAATCCTTTACATGTTCGGTGTCATAAAATAGATTTAAATCGACCTACACAATAGGGACCGACTCACAATACTAATTAAATTTCGATGTTTACACACCAAGTCCTCAACCATAAGGTTATACCTGACCATGAAGGATGGATGCCGTGAAATGCAGAGTATCCTCAAATTGTGTAAAATGCAAGTTTTAAAAATACGATCAAAACTGCACGCCTTCAGCAATGAACTTTCTTCCAAAGCAAATTCGACTCCAAAGCAACTACTCTGAACAAAAATAATGCCGGTGTCAGTATTGATTTAGACGACGCTGGCCATGAGATTCGCCAATGGGAAGAAAAAACACTCCACGGAAAATTCTCGGCTTTATTACATGGTGACAATATTGACAAAGCTGCTTTCTTAACATGGCTCAAAGCAGGCTTTGTCACAGCAATACAGGACAGATGGAGAGAGACAGTGACCAAGAAAGCTATGGATAACGAAAGAACATGGAAGAAAAACGGACGATGCGAAAAATGGCCCAGCTCCTCTACCATCGAAGCAGAAGCCACCTTAACCTGGGATATTTGTGGACGGGAGTGTCTCTCCACAAGAGGAAGTGTGCGAGATGAACAATAGTCGTTCTACGACTGAAGGAGGCCAATGACAGGACAGAGTCATTACAATATGCATTGTTGTTATATCAAATGGAGGCATAGGGAGAACTTGCCTCACAGATTTCTTCCAGGCCCTTAACATTCTTAGGAACATTCTCGTCTGCCAGAGGGCGGTAAGTGTTGCAGACCTGACACATCACCAGACAATTTCTCAGTGTACACTGTTGAAGGGACAAAAATGAATTGTGTTTCTCTCTGACGAAACTCAACCCTGTCAATGCCAGGAGAATGAATATTACATCGTTTTTCATATCTAAATAATAACAGTAATAATAATAATAAAGCTTTTCCTCAGGCCGAAGATTAATGAGGAGTACAGTATTACAAGTGGCAACGCAGTTCCAGTTGTGACCTATATATTTTGCCACATCCAGGGCAGATATAACTGTTGCTAGCAGCGGTCGATTTAGTTTTGAATCTTTCGCCGTCTACGTCTGTCATCGACAGTTGATTTTCTTATAGTCACATTAACTAATACACAGACACACATACACCCATGTCACTGTGGGTACACGATGTGAGCGCCCCCATCATGTTGGGCGGTGGGTAAAATGTTACATAACAAAATACATAGGCGCTAGCAAGGCTAACAGACCGAGAACCACTGGAGGTGGTCGCAAGAGGAAGAATTTGTTGATTCAACTTCTTATTGGAAGTTTGACATTCCACTACGTGTCGAAAACCTCAGAGTGAGTACACCACTAGGGCGGGGGCCGAAGTTGGGAAACACCGCGGTGTTCCTTTTTTCACTTTCCTTTTGATATTTGCTGATGTAACGTTTAACATATATAAACAATGGGGGTGTGGGCTCTTGGTACGTCTTGAAGAGTGTCCTGGGTTGAGCAGCTGTGATACGTTTTAATAGAAGTAGCTTTGTCTTTACACACTACACACTACACACCCTTTCTATCTCTCTATCTCTGTATATATATATATATATATATATATGTATATCTATCTATCTATTTATCTATCTATCTATCTATCTATCTATCTAACTATCTATCTATCTATCTATTTATCTATCTATCTATCTATCTATCTATCTATCTATCTATCTATCTATCTATCTATCTATCTATCTCCCTATCTATCTATCTATCTGCCTATCTGTCTGTCTGTTTTTCTATCTATCTATCTATCTATCTATCTATCTATCTATCTATCTATCTATCTATCTATCTATCTATCTATCTATCTATCTATCTATCTATCTATCTATCTATCCATCTATCTGTCTATCTGTCTGTCTGTCTGCTTTTCTGTCTGTCTATCTATCTATCTATCTATCTAGCTATCTATCTATCTATCTATCTATCTCTTTCTCTGTATATCATGTGCGTAGCCGGGGGGTTGGGCTTCAACCCCCCCCCTCCCCCCCCCCCCCCGAAATGAAATCCCCCCCACAGGGAGGTGTCGGAGTTTAGTGACTGATTTTTTTGCTTTAATTTTGTTTATTTTAGGTGAAATTTTAATGCTAAACCATCACTTGCCCTAGCACAGCCAAGGGGTTTTGAGTTTGAAACCCCATAACAGGGGGTTTTGAGTTTAAAACCCCCTACCAGGGGTTTTGAGTTTAAAACCTTCTACCAGGGGTTTTGAGTTTAAAACCCCCTACAAGGGGATTTTGCATTTAAATCCCCCTCTTCTATAATAAAAAAATGCAAACGACAATCCCAAAATTCCTAAGAAAGATTTTGATTTTAAACCCCTCTCCAAAATTTTACGATAAACCCCTCTTCAAAATACAAAATTAATTACACACTCAAAATTGTATGAGCGTAGTCAAAGGGGTTTTGAGTTTCAACCCCTCTTCAGCTGGGTTTGAAGCTAAAACTACCTCATCAATATAAAAAAAAAGCAAATTGCGCACTCAAAATGCTATGAGCATAGCCAAAGGGGTTTTAGTTTAAACACCCCGCCAGCGGGGTACCTCTTCAATATAAAAAAAAAAAGCAAATTACACACTAAAATTCTTTGAGCTTAGCCAAGCCAATGGGGGTTTTGAGTTTCAACCCCTCTCCTCCAGATGTCTTTTGTAAAAGTTTAAAACCCCTCATGATAGTTTTGAGTTTAAAATCCCTCTACAGAGCGTTTTAAGGTTGAAAGCCTCTCTCTTCTATATTATTTCTAAAGCAAACTACAGTCTCCAAATTCTATGACCGTAGCTAAATGTGGTTTTGAATTTAAAAAAAACAACTCCAGATATATTTTAGTTTAAAAACCCCCAACAGATGATTTTGACGATAAAACTTCCCTTTTCGATATAACAGCTAAAGCAAAATAGTCACCTAATTTTAAAATCGTAATAAGAGAAGTTACACGTCTACCAGTGGCTGGGCTCCATTAATAAAGTGCAATGAAATTGAAAAGCACTGAATGTGGCTCTACAAAGATGGCTAAGTAGGATTTTAGAAGTCAGTTATAGAGATCGGGTCTAAATCAAGGAAATCCTATTCCGAAATGGGAGTCGACCCCTTAGTAAGACAGAGCGTCGCATGAGGTTTGCGGGACATGTTCTCCGACAAAATGAATTATACATAATAAAAGTTGCGATGACATCCTAGTACAACTTGGCGGCACGCTTTCATGAAGGTCCTCAGAGCAGGTGGGAAGAGGCTTCGGACATTGCCAGTGACAGATTTTAGTGGAAACAGCTTGCCAGCAAATGCGCCGAACGGCGCGGGAGGGTGTAAGTCAGAAAGAATAGCACGTTAGATTTTTGAAATAAAACTTTTCAATAGCAAAATAATGCACTGTAGGTACCTCAGAATATGCATTTAGTTGGCTTTCAAAACCAGAAAGAGTAATTGGCGGCGGGGCTTCGCCCCGCGCTGGGGGAGCGCTCCCCCAGACCCCTTGCTGGCAAGGGAGAGGAGTCTACAATTTTTTCACTAACTCCAGGAAGAACCTATTCTTGGGCACAATAAACGTCTTCCAAAAGAATAAAGGGTCAGAATGTAATAGAGATTAATTATGTACATACACACACACACATCCATACAAACATATATATATATATACATCAATTTTTTCGGGGAGGGGGAGACAAAAATCCCCCCCGAAAAAAAATTCTAGCCACGCCCATGCTGTATATATATATATATATATATATATATATAATTACATAATTGATGCAAACTCATAGATACTATTACACTTAATAAAAGATTTGTATCTTTCCTGTCTGTCATGTTTTTAATATTATTTCTTTAGGAAAACGGAGCACTCGGGTCATTGTTGAACGGTCAAAGTTTATTGGAATATTTCTACGCCTTCTACGCCTGACATATACAATCTTAGCGTACATTAATGTAAATCATGGGTGTGTCCGTAATGTGGGTGAAAAAAATTCTGGTTGTTGGTTGCACAAAAAAAAAACAACATCTGCAGTACTCACTAAGTTAAAGTTTTAAAAAAATCTTTAAAAGGGGGTAACTAATACGTTAAAATGTAAAGGCATACATATCATTGGACAAAAAAAAAAGACATTTTAGATTTAGATTTAGCTGTTGGGAGCTGAATAAATAAACATGTCTTTTGTAACTAGCGACCTAGGGGATATGTGAGTTTTCACAGTGCTAAATCTTAGTAAAAACTAGAAATTCGCAGGTTCTATTTTTCCCCCTTTTTTTTAAATTTGTAGAAAAAAATATGATATCTTTACATGTATAGTTTGCCCCTGAATTAAAAACTGTGTTGAATAGTGTAAGGTTGTCTACCCTTGACCTTTCTAGAAATATGCTTACACTGGCTGGAACATATGGCAATATAAGCAGAAGTTTGTAAGAACATATGGCATAGCGCCTTTTTTTTTTTTTACCTTTTCTTTTTATAAACAAAGCAACTCAGAATTTGAAAGTTAACATTGTGTTACGACCCTTGATGTCCTTTTCAACTCTGACCTTAGAATAAGAAAAAGCTAAAAGAGGTCGTAGTGTAAACGTTTCTGAAAAGTAATACTTGTTCTCTGCGTTGAATTGCACTCAGCGATTCAACATTAAACGAAATTAATTATTAACAGACAACCTTTACCTTATCCTTTAGTCTTTTGGACCGTTGGGGCACCACGCAAGATTAGTCGTCCGTCTTTCTCCATCCCCTCTGTCTTTTGCCTTAGTTAGAGCCTCTTTCTATGGCAGGCCCGTCCATTCTTTTATGTTGTCTTACCATCGCTTTCTCTGTCTGCCTTTTCTTTCTTTGCCTGGTACTGTTCCCTGAAGGAAGGTTTTTTGCGAGCCCCGAAGACCTTGTAATATGGCCATAGATTTTTTGCTTGCGTTTTTTTTTTTTTTACTGCTAAAAAACACGGAAGACGACTTTAAATGATCAGATCCACTTTGTATTAGGAACTATCATCTATGGCGGTGTATGGCTTTATGGTGTATCCGGTGTACAGATAAGGGAAAGTGTTTATTAGCAATACATTTATATATACATTAAATTTTTATCGTTTAGTCGGCAATAGTGATATTTATTACAAAGCTTATATCAACTAACTGTCTGTCTGTCTGTCTGTCTGGTAAAAAACATGTTGTGTTTTTCTCCCATTTCCCGTTGCATAATTATAAATTGAACCTGACATGAAGCATGTCACAGCATGAAGTTATAGATTTTAAATTTCAAGATTTTTAGGGCGCCCCTGAATACACCCCACACTTTAACTTTAATTCTAGTAGAACTTTCTCTTATCTTCTCCCCCATCCCGGGGACAAAAACAAAAGTTAGTCCTTAATGGGTGACTAATGACCTTTCAGATATCATCGTGGCTCAGACTCTCAGATTATCCCTTGGAAGATTCTCATTACAAAGGGAGCAGGGCCGGCCCTACAGATTGCGGGGCCCTATGCGAAACGGATTGCGCGGGGCCTATTCTGGGTTGTGAAATGGACAATAATTGAAAATTAAGATTTTGTATTAGATAATAAATTCGTCTTTGCACTTATTCATTCTTTACTAAGTACAAAATCACGATCAAATTAACACTTTAAGAGCCATCTACAGTAGATAGTATATTTTATTACAAAAAGCCGATAAACATTATGCCTTTTAGATTTACTATCGAATAGCAAAATATCGCTTTTTTTTAAGATGTCGAGATAGATGCCAGTGACTATTAAAGTAAATTAAGTATTTGAACTTCTTTTGTTTGGTTTATATTCGCCTTATTATTACATTTTTTTATGAAATGAAAGCTGAATATGCCGGTTTTTTTTTAAAAACTACTATGATTGGCGTTTTTTTGTCTGTTTTTATGGAGATTTGCATCAGTTTTCAGAAGATTTTAATAGTTTTAGGAAATTTTTGTATATTGTATAGTTTCAGGAGAATTCCAGGAACCCTATAGCAATAAGTTAAAATGGTTTAATTTTATAATTTACACCTAGAATTCGCGCGGGGCCTATGAAAGTGTGGGGCCCACTGCGGCCGCATAGGTTGCAGTGGCCTAAGACCGGCCCTGAAAGAGAAGTAGTGCTTCAGAACTGCTTTATTATTACCAATATATCTCTGTGAACACTTAAGAGCACTACAATAGATTTATTTTCTTATATTAAATTTCGAAAATGTATTTCGATTTCTGTAAATAAAAAAATGATGTTAAATCTAAATAGAGTATAACAGAGTCAAAGCAGTCAGAAGTATGACTTGGGGCTAAAACAACAACAACAATCTCAGCATGAAGTCATCGGTCTATAAATAGAAGGACAGAATGAATGAAGTCAGCTGATGACACATGCTTGCAGGAGCCGAGACTGTCAGTGAGTGTGTGTTAGTTTATTTATGCTTTAAGAGTGATGTGAGAGAGAGAGAGAGAGAGAGAGAGAGAGAGACTATTTATTCAAGTATCACACCGTCCCTGTGCTCTGGATTCACGTAATCAAACCAAACAGTTTTATTGACATTTTGTGTGTTGGCGTTGTTTCTTGACATCGTCTGTCACCGTATCCCTTGTCAGCAGTCTGACGTCACGCCAATGACACGTCAAAATAGTAAACCATCTTTGTGGTGCTGTCAGCCAGAGACAGTGAGAGAGATTTCTAACAATAACATTTTACAACTTCTTAAGTTTTTTTTACTTAAGCCCACACTACAGAAAGAGAAATGTTATAAATTTAAAAGTCACATGGGGTAGAATCAGGTAAACATTGTCATATGAAGTAGGCATACAGGGCAGAAAAAATGTGTGAAAGGGCAGATGAGGGTCGCTTAAGACGTGAATTAGCCATAACATGGCAGATGAAATGTGTGGAAGGGCAGATGTGAGGGGCTTAAAACGTGAATTAGCAATAACAGGGCAGATGAAAAATGTGAAAGGGCAGATGAGGGGGGAATTTAAACAACAGAATTGTGCACACTGTGCAGATGGAATTAGTAAATTCAGACGTGAAGGTCTTATGCATTCTAATTAGGTACAACATGGCAAATGAATGACACTTGATTGAATTATTATAGTCGTTAGAATCATTGGTAAAAAGTGCAAATAAAGAACCATGCAATTCAAAAGGGACATCACTCGCGTTTACTTTTGGAAAAGAGTAGAGCAGACGTGGTGATTCTCATTGTTTAGAAGCCGTCTATCTTGTTAACTGTAGGATATTAAGAATTTGAAATCTAACGGGCATATTATAAAAATATAAAAGAGGGCTATTTAGAAATATTGAAAAGTATTCTGAAGTGTTTGGACTCAAATAAAAGGCTTGAATGTGTTACAATAAAACAAGACCGTGAGTAAAATTTCTTGTCTATGACTATAATGATATCAAATAGAAACGGTATAGATTATTAGGACTAAAAACTTTATTATTATAAGTTTAAAGATGTTACATTATAAATGTTTAAAAGGTTATATCACCTAGAAGTACTATGTACAGGAAGAATGTCATCACAGTTCCATTTGTTTCTATTAATTAATGTACAGCACCAGTTAGTGTCTTTAGTTCCAAAATGTTTTTATTAAAAAAAAAAAAAAATAAAAAAAAAAAAAAAAAATCTGGGTCTCGAACAAGTTACTATTGACGTAATTTTACTATTTTATGTAGTTTATCAGTGATAAGTTAATCATGTCTTATACTTTTGTTTAATTCATTACAATTTAATATTTGTAAAATTTGGATTTTTTCTTAAATAATAAAAAATAAAATAATAATTAAAGAGGCAGAAAGGCCGCAAAAGAGGCAAAGAAAAAAAAGAAAGGCCTCAAAGGAGGCAAATAAAAGATGCTTTGAGTCCAAGGATACACATAAAGAAGAATCTTACAGAAAAGCTTAAATACTGAGGTTTCCTACTTTACAAAAATAACAACACTTTATTGAAATGAGATCGGCGGGGTTAACCGGAGTTTAGACCGTAAGAGATCAGCTTCAGATTGAGATAAATTGTCCTTAAGAAGACACTTTAGGTCGACGTCCGTCATACGTCCTTCTTGACGACTTGGTCCTCATGTATTGGCACACAACTAATTTCAACGACATGGTATATCAAGATGTTGAGTTTCTAAAATAGAAATAATTGAATTCGTAGATTATGCACCCCACACCAATTTGCAAAGTTAAAAAATGGACAAAATTATTGGTTACAAACTAACTGTTTAATTGTGACTACCTGCAAGTTCTGTTGAAACAAAGGAATCTGGGTTTGAAAATTGTAATAATATCAATTGAAGCTAAAAGCTTTTACGTAATATTAAGTTTATTATAATCTCTCTCGTTTATTATAATCTCTCTCTCTCTCTTTGTTTCTCACTTACTCACTCACTCACTCACTCACTCACTCACTCACTCACTCACTCACTCAATCACTCACTCACTCACTCACTCACTCTATCTATCTATTTATCTATCTATCTATCTATCTATCTATCTATCTATCTATCTATCTATCTATCTATCTATCTATCTATCTATCTATCTATCTATCTATCTTTATATCTATCTATCTATCTTTATATCTATCTATCTATCTATATCTGATTTACACATTTACTTCTTTGTGTAAATCTATCCTCCTGCAAATATTTTATGTTCGCTTCTTATAATTTGTGTACAAATTATTGACGTAAAAAAAGAAAAACGACAGTAGGTCACTTCTGAAGTCCTGACCAAATTCCTGGCAAACTTTTTGAGATGCTTCACCGAGATTTCTGCAAGAAAAAATATTTTTAGCCCCCAACGTTTTTGGTACTCAAGACAGATTTCAAGAGGAGATAATTTCATGAGTGTCATTGGGTGTGCTCATTGAGTTCCCACCAACAAGAGATGATGGTCTACTTACGTTTTTCTCTCCCCCTGCCTGTAGTCTGATGTCCTGACTGTGTCCTTTAGCCTGGACGTACTGATAAGATAAAAGTCAATTATTTGTACTTTATTTCACTTGCTGAAGTGTTTTTTTTTTTCTTAGATTGATTCCTTGGGTGAAACTCCAGCAGTTATCTCCTAAACTGAATTCGTTTTCTTTCGCTCTCTCTCGCTCTCTCTCTCTCTCTCTCTTAGGCCAAACACAACCTCGAAGACGTCAAAGCAACGTTGAAGCCCATGCCGCTCGTACTAATAAAAAGTACTGTCTAACGTTTTGAAATGATAATAAGTACAGTTTGTATACTGTAACGATTTTGATATTCTTGTTGAACTTCAAACAAAATTAATTGTCTTAAAGAAAACTTATTCGGGCATCTTTATCTTGCTGCTGTCAATTTTTTTTTAAAGATGTCTGCATTTTTTGCCGGTCCACTGTGCATTTGCCCGTTTGCTCATATAGCCAGTCCGCCCTAGACGGAGCAATGTAAAAGCGTTTATACGTTGTACTGCTCACATGACATCCTTGTGAAACCTCAGAGCTTACACAATTTGCATTTTTGGCATTGTAGACAACATAAAAAAAAAAAAAACACACACACAAGACAAGAAACTTAAATACATGAAGTTAAGTTTGTATATAATAATTGGGTTGGGGGGGCATGTGGTGGCTGGGTTTTGGTTCTGAGGGGTAAAGCGCTTGGCTTCCGAACATCGATGAACACTGGGGTTTAAGATTTAGGGATTTTAAGTATGACCCTGAGTCCACCCAACTCAAATCGGTACCTGACTATAGCTGGGGAAAGTAAGGGTGGTTGGTCGTTGTACTGGCCATATGACACCCTGCTTGTTAACCGTCGGCCAAAGAAACAGATGACCCTTACATCATCTGCTTTAGGGATTGCAAGGTCTGAAAGGGAAACTTAACTCTATAGTATAATGGGGATTTTTACAATAAAAAATCATCACAATTATCTGCTCTTTCAAATAAAACAGTGTTTAGGAAGCCTTATTAAGAGATCGTTCTTGCAAACCTTAACGCTAACCCTAATCCTAACCAAATCTTTGCACAAAAGAGCTTAGAAATTCAATTCTACAATGCTGGATATTGCATTAAAAATTGTTATATTGTTAATGATCATGCTACGTTTGTCAGTTCTTTGATACCCAATACACAGGATGCACAAAAAGGTTGGCTATTTATGGTAATGCCTCCAAGAATAAAAAATGCATATTATTTTTTTTTTTACCTGTGCTCCTCAATGAGATAGTTTAATGAGTACTACATCTTCAAGGTACGTTACCATTATGCGTATTTATCTTTTTTATGTTTAGGTTACAGGCTTGTGCTGCATGTTTTTAATGTGTTCTCGCTGTAATTATAGTTCTACGTACTGTCTTGCTGTCTGCTTGAATTTTCTTTACGGCAGTTATCGGCCTTGATTTCGTTATCTGTCTTTCCTAAATAGAGCTTTTATCCAACATTTCATTACCCCACAACCACTAATGTTTATGCGTGTGTGTTGTGCGTGCGTGCGTGTGCTTATGTTTGTAGGTGAATGCACTTTTAAAAAGCGTTATTAAGCTGTAAATATAAAATTAGATTGATTTTAGAAATAGTTTTAACATTTCGGCGTCTGCAATTCGCTTCTAAACTCATTGCGTCTTTTTTTTGTCTTTCTTTTGTCTTTTTCATTCTTTTAACTTTCTTTTTCTTTCTTCACATTCGTTATCTTATCTTATCCTATCTTATCTTATCTTATCTTATCCTATCTTATCTTATCCTATCTTATCTTATCTTATCTTATATAATACAGACGTTACTTCAAAAAAGAAGATGATTACGTCCTTCGCGTCATGCATTTAGTCATGCATATTAACCAATTACTTAAATTCTGCCAAGTCACTGGTTTTCCTGGCTAGCTCAGGCAACCCATTCCATGCTCTAATAGCACTCACGTTCTGTCTTTCCTTTTGTTTCTCTTTTTCTTTCTTTTTCTTTTTCCTTCTCTCTTTTCCTCCATTTTGGGCTCAACGAAAAAGATTTTAGGAGTTTCAGAGATCGGGTCTCAAACAAAGAAAATCTTATGCCAAACTGGGACTCGACCACCTAATGAGGTTCTCTTTACACTTCAAAAAAATGGCGCTATTTCTGTTTATATTGTGTTGTTCTTTAAATACAGCCAGACTTTCTTTATAAACACAAACATGTTGGCTAGCCATGGTATCATGTTCTACAAAAAATTAAAGATCCGTTCACTTTTTCTAGTAGATTTTATGGTCCTATTTCATGAACGCACAAATGTTAAATGCCTTGGTAGTAAGGCATTAGGCAATAGGAAGGGTCCTAACGTAAGGTAAAAGGACATTTTGAACATTTTTTTTTTGGAGGGGGGGGGGATTTTCTATCTTTTGTGCCGACGTTTCGGTGGGCTGGATGGAAGCACGCCACGGGCAGTATTTTGGGCTTCGCTGGTCGACTGTATATAGATTTATGATTATCCTTTTTTTCATATTTGTCTCTACGTTGTCTATTTCTTTGTTGTGTGTTCAGCATGTTTCTAGTCGGCCTGATGTGTAGGGTCTATTTCAAGGTATTCTTTGCCCAAGTCCAGGTCCTGTGTCCGACCATACATCAGATAAGTTATCATCTCATTATGTCAAGGTACTCACGTTACAAGCGGTTGTGTATATTTCTGTACTCACTCCAAGACGAAGATAAATAACTAGCTATTATTTCATTAAGTTCAGAGTGATAGGTGAGAAGGGGGAGGGTCTAATTAGTGATACAGAAGGTAAGACATGATGTTATCAGGAAGTTTGTCCAATGATGTTATCAGAGAGTCACTCTTAGGATGATATGGGGTAGGAGTGAGGGAGGAGGAGAGAGCCTTTATAGACAGAGTGACCTCTCACGACAAGACCAGAGCTCCCACGGTGTGCGCTCACCTAGACACAGGTGCTGAGATAAGTCTTCCATTTAGTTCGGGAGTAGGACGAACTGGGAGAGAAACTAAATCAAACGAATTGGCTGATACAGGGAGAGAGAGAGAGAGAGAGAGTAACGGAGAGACAGAGAGAGAGAGAAAGAGGGACACAAGGAGATAGAGAAAGACACAGAGAGAGAGAGAGTAACGGAGAGACAGAGAGAGAAAGAGGGACACAAGGAGATAGAGAAAGACACAGAGAGAGAGAGAGAGAGAGAATACATAGAGAGAGAGAGAGGAAGAGAAAGATAATCCAATAAGTATCTCCCCAAATAATAGAGCGCATAATTGAAGTAAAAAATACATCTTTACAAAATGTAGAAAAATTATAAAAGTAATATCATAATTTAGCTATCAGCAGAAGAAAATTGGAGCGGGCAATTAGACTGTGACTATCACCCCCTTTCACTTGCGTTCTGAGCACACCTCTTTATGGCAGTGAGAGCTGTTCAACTTACATGCCTCAAGAACACAGATTAAACAGCTTCCACCTACGCTGCCTGCGACGCATTATGTGCATCTCCTGGAGGGATTGCGTCACCAACCAGGAAGTTTTGAAACGGCCAACATGCACAGCATCTATGCTCTCAACAGAGAAGACTACGCTGGCTCGGTCATGTCACTCGTTTGCCAGATGGAAGAATCCCTAAAGACATCCTACACGCTGAGCTTGAAGAGGAAGTCAGACCCAAGAGTTGCCCAAGACTAACCTACAGAGATGTCTGCCGAGACATAAGAGCCACGGGCAACGACCAAAGTATGTGGGAGGCGATAGCCCAAGCCCGGACAGCATGGAGACAGACTGTGACGTGCTGGTACGAACTTCGCTGAATGCAAAAGAAACGAAGTTGCGTCAGCCAAGAGAAAGAAAAAGAAAGTTGTCTCCCTGTCAACTAGCCCTAGGACAGATACATATGCATACACGAACTGTGGCAAACTCTGCAGCTCTAGAATCGTCTTGTTCAGTCACTCCAGATTCTGCCCCATCTCAAGACGTAACCAAAGCCAGTGACTCATCTGGGCTCATCCATTGTCTTCCGAGCCAGAAGGAGCCATACTTATCACCCCTTTCAACCAATTCTTGCTGTCACAACATTTTCTTTTTGTAGACGTGATACATGGAGGACTCCTAGCTGTGGATTGGCCAGTGAGTTTTGTCAAGTAGAAAGAAATACAAGCATTGAATTTTTGTAGTCTGTGAGTTTTGATTTCAAAGTTGATTTGGAAAGGAAACAATAGATTAAGTGATAGATTGAGTGTTGGGGCAGGGACGTTGTGGGTGGTTGAATAATTGATTGAATATTTGATTGAGGGACTGATTGAGTTATTGATCGATTGGTTAAATGATTGATTGATTGAAGGATTTAATAATTGGAAGAGTGATTAATTGAGTGATTGACTAAGGAAATGATTAAATCATTGCTCGAATGAATAATTGTACGATTGAATGACTGGTTGAATGTGATCGACTCACTTTCTTAGTTGAGTGACTTGGTGATTAATTGAATGATTGAGTAATGGTTTGTTGGAATGATTGATTGGATGGTAGAATGGGGGATAAATGAGGTGATTTATTGAGCGATGTTAAGTTCAAAAATGTTTTTTTCTTAAAGCATTGTTTTTTTCTCTCCCCCCTCCTCCCCCCCCCCCCAACATCTTTTTATTCCCATTCTTCCAAATACATTCTTCTCTCTCTCCCTCGAAGCACACAAGTTAAACTAGCTGTAACTAGATGTATACACTCAGGGGAAGAACTTTAAGATAGTTACCTGTTGAAGGTTGACGCTCAGGTAAATTACGGGCACACATTCACATACACACACACAGTAATACGATGTCCTCACATTTAGCAAGACCTCACACACAAACACACACACACTCCTCACATACACTCCCCCCCACCTTCACGTAGCATTGAAATTTACCTGAACGTCGTGGCCTCTGATGTGTGAGATGATTGCTGACCTCATTCCCAGGACACGTGCGCCGCGTTTCTATTCTTAGCCCTGACTCACGCACAGGTACGACTTACCTGGCACCTGTTGCGGCGCCTGCTTCATCCTATGACCCCCGTCCTCCTCCTCCCTCTCTCCTTTTTGCCCCTTCAACGCCTCCTTTTAAAACCGCATCGTGTTATCGGCTCCTGTCGACCTTGACCGTTCACGATCAAAGAGCCCCCCCCCCCCCACTCCTTTTCCCACCCATCATGCAGGCCCGATATCCTTGAGAAACAGTATACCTGTACGGACGTGCACTAAGCAGGACTCAGAGCTTGGGTAAAAAGAAAAAAAAAAGTGGAACACAGATAAGGAGTCCAATATATTCCGGTCGTGACAGCCCAGGTAAAAAAAAATGTTAGTTACAAGAATGTGCTGAAGAGTTGGAACTCTTAGGCCTGGTCGATTTCTTTAGCCATCTGGCTTTTTTTTTTTTTTTATAGTTTTTTTAAAATTTAGTCATTACTAATAGTCCCCCAATGTACGGTTGAAGTGGATAAGGCCTGTTTTATTTTAAAACCCTAAGTGCGTTTCAAAACATCATTGACAACAAACTTAACCTAAATAAACTAAACCTCTCTTGTAAGCCATATTATATAAAAAAAGAATACCTGTATTCTTAAGAAAGGTATACAGATTGTAAAAATAATAATAATAATAAAATAACCTTTTAAGTCTCCACTTTAACATGTACCATCACAGAAAAATTTACAAGACAAATAGATTCGAGAAGTCTGTTGTTCTCATAACAGAGTCCACTGAGGCATTTTCTGTCAATGTGGCAGGTCTGCAGTAGTACTGCCCTTTGACAGGTAATAAGGATCCTCTTTGGAATGCTTAGGGCTTCGAATGTGTCTTCGAGGACAGTTGTCATCATCACTAGATGGAGAAGAGACGTTGACCAAGAAAGCTATGGACAGTGAAAAAACAACAACATGGGCCTCAGCTCTTGAAGAAAAGCGTGCTACTCGGAAAATGACCAGCTCCTCTACCACCAAAGCGAAAGCCACATTGACCTGCGATATATGTGGACGGTATATGTGGACGGGAGTGTCTCTCCAAAATAAGGCTCCATAGCCACATGAAAAAAGTGTTCGAGATGAACCATAGTCATTCTACGACTGAAGGAAGTAAATGATTAGTATTAGTAGTAGTGGTAGAAGTAGTAGTGGTAGAAGTAGTAGTGGTAGAAGTAGTAGTGGTAGAAGTAGTAGTGGTAGAAGTAGTAGTGGTAGAAGTAGTAGTGGTAGAAGTAGTAGTGGTAGAAGTAGTAGTGGTAGAAGTAGTAGTGGTAGAAGTAGTAGTGGTAGAAGTAGTAGTGGTAGAAGTAGTAGTGGTAGAAGTAGTAGTGGTAGAAGTAGTAGTGGTAGAAGTAGTAGTGGTAGAAGTAGTAGTGGTAGAAGTAGTAGTGGTAGAAGTAGTAGTGGTAGAAGTAGTAGTGGTAGAAGTAGTAGTGGTAGAAGTAGTAGTGGTAGAAGTAGTAGTGGTAGAAGTAGTAGTGGTAGAAGTAGTAGTGGTAGAAGTAGTAGTGGTAGAAGTAGTAGTGGTAGAAGTAGTAGTGGTAGAAGTAGTAGTGGTAGAAGTAGTAGTGGTAGAAGTAGTAGTGGTAGAAGTAGTAGTGGTAGAAGTAGTAGTGGTAGAAGTAGTAGTGGTAGAAGTAGTAGTGGTAGAAGTAGTAGTGGTAGAAGTAGTAGTGGTAGAAGTAGTAGTGGTAGAAGTAGTAGTGGTAGAAGTAGTAGTGGTAGAAGTAGTAGTGGTAGAAGTAGTAGTGGTAGAAGTAGTAGTGGTAGAAGTAGTAGTGGTAGAAGTAGTAGTGGTAGAAGTAGTAGTGGTAGAAGTAGTAGTGGTAGAAGTAGTAGTGGTAGAAGTAGTAGTGGTAGAAGTAGTAGTGGTAGAAGTAGTAGTGGTAGAAGTAGTAGTGGTAGAAGTAGTAGTGGTAGAAGTAGTAGTGGTAGAAGTAGTAGTGGTAGAAGTAGTAGTGGTAGAAGTAGTAGTGGTAGAAGTAGTAGTGGTAGAAGTAGTAGTGGTAGAAGTAGTAGTGGTAGAAGTAGTAGTGGTAGAAGTAGTAGTGGTAGAAGTAGTAGTGGTAGAAGTAGTAGTGGTAGAAGTAGTAGTGGTAGAAGTAGTAGTGGTAGAAGTAGTAGTGGTAGAAGTAGTAGTGGTAGAAGTAGTAGTGGTAGAAGTAGTAGTGGTAGAAGTAGTAGTGGTAGAAGTAGTAGTGGTAGAAGTAGTAGTGGTAGAAGTAGTAGTGGTAGAAGTAGTAGTGGTAGAAGTAGTAGTGGTAGAAGTAGTAGTGGTAGAAGTAGTAGTGGTAGAAGTAGTAGTGGTAGAAGTAGTAGTGGTAGAAGTAGTAGTGGTAGAAGTAGTAGTGGTAGAAGTAGTAGTGGTAGAAGTAGTAGTGGTAGAAGTAGTAGTGGTAGAAGTAGTAGTGGTAGAAGTAGTAGTGGTAGAAGTAGTAGTGGTAGAAGTAGCAGAAGTAGAGTATTTGTAAAAAAAACAAAATGCCGGACCAGGGGCGTAGTTAGAAATTTTCCATCGTTTGGGGGCCCAGGGGGATTGACCTCTTTGAGGGCCCCTGCATTTTGCGTAATACTTAATTTTTAATGTAAAAACACTCTGGGGGATTTTCCAATTCTCCCCCCTCCTCCACCCTACCCTAGCTACGCCACTGTGCCGACTGTTGCAGAAGGTCGTTGAGTTATAGCACCCAACTGCTGGAAGACATGCAAACCGCTGTAGGCGTAGTACATCTTGACTTACAAAACTTGAAATAACTTCAATAACTTCTTCGTCAACTGTATTGTAAATAACTTTTATTACAGAGTGTACAAATTTTAACTTGATATAAAATGAAATAAGCGTATTAGACTTTAGTAATACTATAAAATGGTATTGTGAACAGACGCTAACTCCACTGCACAGTGGCGTAGCTAGGTATTTTGGGGCTCGAGGACTTGCTCATTTAGACATTAGACATCATGACATGAGATAATGTACTTAATAAATACATAAAATATGAGTGTAAATTCCTATTGCTACAGTATATAAATAAAAATTTAACAAAATTATTAATACTCTTTTAATGATTAATACCTTGTTTATTAGCGAGATAATGCACAGGTGACAAATCTCAAATCATATCGCCTCACGTCGTGCTTTCTGTGCAGCAAAGGCATCTATAACATTATCTGGGCCTATTCTATCCGGTCAGTAAATTATGGCGTTAGAAAATCAAAGATATAGTTGGCACACCGGAAGTGACCACCTGTCAACAGAGACTCACCTGTTGATGCTCGTAGGTCTGGCGCTACGCTCACCTGTCGTGGCGTACACGAGTTTCTTTCTGTTAATAAAGCGTTGTTTTCTCCGAGTGTTGATATGTTACCCAGACAGTGGCGTAGCTAGGGTGGGGGAGGAGGGGGGAGAATTTGAAATCCCCTCCGGGCCCCCATAGAATATTTTTTACATTAAATATTATGTAAAATACAGGGGCCACATAAGAGGTCGAGCCCCCTGGCCCCCTAATATTGGAAAATTCCTAGCTACGCCCCTGTACTTAGACGTAGTGATAAGTTGATAACATGATGTAAATATGCAATAACGTCAATGCAGATAAATATTATATCTTTCTCATTTGGTGATTGAATTTATCTTTTTTGTTTGAAATTTATAGTAGAAATAAATTCATCGTCAGATCCATGTAGCAACGCTTTATCTCGATAGTCTATCTCAATTTGATTTAAAACAACACACTACGACATATGGCGAGCTAGTTGGTTAGAGACGTTGCGCCTATCTCGTAGTATGGTGATAGTTTATTTTTACGAAGCTTATATCATCTCACCCTGTCTGTCTGGTAAAAAGTTTGTACAAGTTATTTCTCCTACACCCAATCTCAGATCAAGCTGAAAGTGTGCACAATTATTTCCTTTACCAGACAACACAAGAATCAATTTTAAATCTTAACACTTAGTTAATTAAGTATTGGTAATATATTATTTTGTTTTTATCTCGGACAAGGGAAATAAATTGTAATTGACTGAAGTGGAGGTATAAGCTGAATTAGTCCCCCTTACAGGTCGTCGTCTGAGTCTTAGTGAACACAAGCCTTTTTGAAGGCAGCAAGGAAGGCTTCTTCTAGTCACTAGCCGTAACTTCTGTGCCTCCTAATAGCATATGCTAGTTAGCTCAACTATAGTTATTTTTAACAGTAACATATTTCGAGTATAAACTAAACATTATTTTTCATTAAAAATCTGTTTCATTAACTAAATTTTCTGTATAGGTGGCTGTGTATGTCGATAGGTCACGTTACGTATTTCCTATAATGACTCTACTAATGACGTTAAGATAATATAAGGCGACGAAGAGTGATACCAATTATATATCACCCTGAGTTTGACCGCTGCCACAACCAGATAGCGGCATGCTCTGTTGAATGTCAGCCAGTGGTTCTCAATCTGATTCAATGTCCTCTTGTACGTCATCTCTTGCTGGTGCATAATGCTAATACTCTGACAGTAAGCTCAACTCAGTGATTGGTTGGATGGATTGACGGTGGAATCGAAGGTCTCAAAGTTGAGTCACAGAGCCGGCATTATGGTGTTGCGTTTGGGGCGGGGGGACCGCTCAAGTCAGCCCATCATTTCCTATTGCTTGTCCCATACCAATCCGGTATTGAATGAAATACAGTGTGGTGCATTTATTTGATCACCAATACAAACCTTATAAACAACTAGCCTGCGGACCTAAGTTTGGGTATTACGGATCTATTGATTGGATTTAGATCTATGTCAAACATTGCGAATGCTTCTTTCACATTTCTTTTTTTGCCGCAAATATAAAAGTAGATTATGAAAATGGGTTTACCCGTTGAGCCAACATAATATCTAATAAAACTACTGTGAAAGTGAAATCGGGTATACCCGATTCGTTAAAATGTTTCGTTCTGTAATAGATATATAAATTTAGCTTTTTTCTTTACTATTTTTTGGGTCCTCCTGGTTGTGGGAGGGACATTAAAAAGACACAATGATCTTCACCATGACCTATACTTTAGACAGTATTGATTTCTATGCGGGACAGGCATACATATACGTATGTACATAAATGCATACACACATACATTCATTCATACACACATTCATACATTGTCCCTACTTTCAGTTATATAGGCCTATCAGATATTACCTGAAGGCTCTTGGCGGTCGAATCCTGGTGAAGACTGGGATTTTTAACTTTGGGATCTTTGGGCCCCTCATAAATGCATACACACATACATTCATTCATACACACATTCATACATTGTCCCTACTTTCAGTTATATAGGCCTATCAGATATTACCTGAAGGCTCTTGGCGGTCGAATTCTGGTGAAGACTGGGATTTTTAACTTTGGGATCTTTGGGCCCCTCTCAGTCCACCCAGTTCTAATGGCTTCCTGAAATTAAGTTGGGGAAATGTAAAGGCGGTAGGTCGCTGTGCTGGCTACATGACACCCTTGTTAACTGTAGGTCACAGAAACAGATCACCTTTAATTAAATCATCTACCCTATAGACCAGAATTTTCTTTTGCATGATTTTATAGGCTGGTGAAGTAAGGCGTTGTTGGATTCACCTGCAATCTTTTGAAGCGTTGGTCAGAGAACAAATGAAAACGGTACGAGATTTCTGGTTTTTAAAAGTAAAAAAAAGTCTAACACTATCGAAGTTAGACTTCATCCAAAGCATGCTGATAGCTTGTGTACACGTGATCAAAACTAACCAATCACCTGAGAGATTTTTGTCTTAAATTAGAGATAATTATTTGGGAGTGTGTTAACTCTAACGCCTTGCGAACTATGGGGCAGAACATGTAAAGCTCATCAGTGTCAATGGCTGACGGTTAACGAGGGCGTCATGTGACCAGCACAACGACCAACCGCCCTTTACTTTTCCTATCTTAAGTCTTGAGTTGTATGGACTCAGAGGCGTCCTAAAAATTATTATTATTGCCTTTATATAGCGCTACTTTCATGTCTATGGCATGCTCTCATTTGTGGACCAGTGTGGGGAGGGGTATCTGGGAGAAGGTTTTCGTGCTGCCTTTTGTGCGCTCAGTGATCACAAAACTGCTCGAGTCGGTTGTCGAGCCTTCATAGGTAGCCAATTCAAGCCAAGTTCAAGCGTACCTAGCTTCTCGACGACGCTCCCCACAAAAGCCTGTAATTAAAGACTCTAGTCTTCACCGAAATTCGAACTTGAGACCACTTGGTAAAGCTATTTTTAGACTAAGACCATTTTTTTCCCTTTTTATTCTGTTACTGGTGTCGAGACCATGCGAGGGCCTGAGTTTAAAACATGTGAGAACCTTTGGTCTTATATCTCTTCCTGCTGTTCAACCTACTTCACTGAAATGAGCCAAGAACTGCTGCAGGTAAATTTAGCCGTGAGAAAATGTAGTTTTTGGCAAGGGCTATGTTTGTGTCTGCCAGGTACATAATGAGAAGAGGTACCACTACCTGTAATTACGTCACGATTCTATCAACACTTGATCGCTCCGGCTCTCCCCGATTGGCTGGAAACACTGAGATTTCTAAGAACACTGTATGAAAAGTAACTTAATCCGGTGAAGCCTCGTTTTGGAGTTAGAGTAGTGGGGAAAAAATGATCAATTGATTTTTGTTTTTAAATTTTATGTATGTCAGACGCAAGCCTTATAATTACTACTACTAAAAACTAACTTGTGTTTATCTTGGTTGCCCGGCAACGTATTCTGGCACGAGACTTGGGGTGAGAGGTTAGTTTTGTTATGACTCTAAAGTACTTATTGATAACGACTTTGAGAACTAGTTTCACGACTTTAGACCTTTTTTTTCTACGGGTCTCAACGTTGAAGATTTTATGTGGTAAAACCTGGCAATGTAGATACAGTTTTTTTCTTTAAGAGAGGGAGTGGGTTGGGGAGGGGGGGGGGGGCATTAAGTTCACGTTCTGATGGCCCTTGATATCTGAAGAAAAAAAATTAAGGTTGAATTAGTTTATTTTAAAAAGGTTTTGACAGGTTTATAAAGAAAAATGTTTGATGAAAATATTTAAAAAGTGTAGCTTACCTGATATTAATTACTTCAGGCCAGTGGTCCCCAAAATATCGCACCACGGGACCCTTATTTCCCACTGATTGATGATCTCATAGTACTATGTAGCCTTAAATAAAGCATGTATTGTGGTAGGCTAAGCATGATGCGCTATTTCCTCGTAATAAAATAAGAGAAGGTTTGTAAATAATTGCTTTACTAAGATGTCTTGTTTCTTATCTTATACGTTTCAGACGTCACTTCAAAAGAGAAGATAATTACGTCCTAAGCATTTCATGTGTCAAACTAGTTATCTAGTCATGTATGTTAATCGGTGACGTAAACGCTGACAAGTCGTTAGTTTTCCTGCCCCAGTCAGGCAACCCATTCCATGCTCTAACAGCACTAGGGTTAATGGACCACTTATGTGATATGATCCTAGCATATGGAACAAGAAATGCAACTATATCTTTGTGTCTTTCTGAGTAATTTATTAGGTTTTGATATTGTATTTACAAATTATGGTTCAGTGTTTTATATGTATAATCGCTACTTTACTTCTTATTCTTCTGTCTTGAAAGGTCTCTAATTTAGTGATTTTACTAATGGTGTTACTCAAATCAATTGTGAATATGATTTTGTTCTGGCTATTCATATTGAGCCATACGGAGATCTAGAAGCTTACAGCTTATTAGTGTTACTGTAAGCGTGAGACATACTAACAGATTATTGTATCTCCTTATTTTACTGCTCACCGTGATCCAGGTGTATCCAAAGCTGCAGGTGTTTCGTCTCTTGTACGAGGGTTTTCAGCTCTGAAAACTGAGAGTGATTTCGTCTGCAGCGTGACCTCTATTGGAGCTATGATGCCCTTCACTGAACAGCAGAGTTTTGCCTGGGCACTTCGGGATGATTAATCTTAAAACCAAGCGGAGGTCATCACTCAAGGGCCTTGTATCCTGTCCTGAAACCAAGTGGAGGTCATCACTCAAGGGCCTTGTATCCTGTCCTGAAACCAAGTGGAGGTCATCACTCAGGGGCCTTGTATCCTGTCCTGAAACCAAGTGGAGGTTATCACTCAGGGGCCTTGTATCGGAATTCATTACTTACAAGAGTTGTCTCCAGTTCATGTTACCAGCTGCATCTCCCAAGATGTATACATTCAGTTTGTGATTGTTCAATCGATTAATTCTTATTCATAAGAACATTTTGACAACTTTCTCAAACACTAAGAACTTCAGAGCGAGAGTTGGGCCATAAGTTCTTCTCAGAAAAAGTGTAGCTTCAAAGGTCTTAACATGAAATCTCTTGACTCTGGAGAAAATCATCACCTGTTGTATTATTGTATATGCTCACTTTAAAAAAAAAAAATAAGCAAGGGTTATCTTTTCTCTGTTTACGAGTGATTTTTTCATATTCGGTTTACATTCTTCAAGGAGAAAAAAAAGAAGATTAAAAGATATGTGGAAATGTCGTGGCAGTATAATGAAACCTAACGAGAAAAGTAAGAAAATAAGTTTTTTTTTAAAAAAAAGGAAATATTTAAAACAAAAAAGACAAAATAAACAATGTCAAGGACGAGAAAGATCACAGTTGCCAACTAGATAAAAAAAATATGTCTTTGTCTTAAAAGTAAATCAACTAAGAAATTTTATTTGAGAACTATCAGAGAGTGCACATAAACTATACCATGCTATTATAATATTCGCTTAAAAAATATTTCCGTATTCTGTACATCGGATACACCAAAACCTTGCTTATTTAAAAATTTGCCTCCATTAATGAAAATCCTACATCGTACAGATAATTGTCCCCATTACAAAATTAATATTCAAAACTAGTGTTTTATATGCATATACACTTACGTGTTTTGGGGGATTATCTATTTTCTATGCCACTAAGTAGCTCAGACTGGGCGTTCACAAGAAACTTATTAAATAAGTGCACATCTGTGATCATATGCACAATGATATGAACAGGCACTGAGTGGAATATTTTTTAAAAAAAGATAATTGATTTTTATTACAAAGAAACTAATTGTGTGTAACTATAGATCCAGCATCTGGTGTGCTATCAAATCTCATAATGTTTATACTTCATCTTTGTTTTGGCTCGTTTTAAGCAAGTTATAATTATAGAACAACGGGAATGTTTTGTTGAGTTGTTTTAATGAATGGTGAAAAACTGTGCAGGTAATTGGTAAGAGAAGACAACCTACGTTTTTATTTCCTTCATTGTCTGCTTCTGTTTTTAAGTTGCTGCTTTTTATTGTGTGTGTTTTTATTGTTAAAGAAAAACATAGTGTCATTGTTTTTTTTTTCTTTTTAGATAAAAGTTTTAAAAATTTAAAAATCTAATTTATAAAGCTAGAAGTCTCTGTCTGCTCCGGTTTGGCTAACTAGGCAATAAGTGGGAAGTTTTGTCGAGAGGATAAGCACGCTTGAACTTTGCTTGGCTTGGCTACCTATGAAGAGGGCTAGAGGTTCAACACCCGACTCTAGCAAAGTTGCGTTTACTGAGCGTGTAAAGGCAGCACGGATAATCTTCTCCTAGATACCCCCCACTGGTCCATAAATGAGATTGGACCATAGCTCTCTGAGCATGCTATAGGAATGAAAGTAACGCTATATAAAAGGTATAATTTATTCTTATACAAACTTATAAAAGCCATTCTGTTCTGCTTCCTAAATATCTTTTCTAAATATTACAACTTTACGTAGTCCACACGCACACTACTATGCATTCTGTGGCTCTACTTTCTAGTTGTTAGTCGCCTCTTTCATTGTAACAAGTAAAATGCACAAGAAATTACTTTTTTAGGTACAAAAGGGTGCAAAACGGTGACATTTCATCAAGCATTTCAAATCAGTCATGTCATAAATTTTGAATAGATTTAGACTAACAGTAATAAATGTGTGCTATTTTAAAAAACTTTTTTTTAATAACGCATTAGTTTAGCGACACTTTAATGCTTATAGCTTGCTCAGTTCGCTAAGATGAAATCAACTTTATGGACCAGTTTGGAAGGGCGGGGGGGGAGGGAGGGAAGTAGCTGCTGAAAGATTTACCTGGCTGCCTTTTCAAAAGCAATTTAATAAAAAAAAAAATTTGCTGGAGTCTGAATTCAAGCTTGCAGTCTCGAGCATTCACGAGGGAAGGACGACGTGCTAGCCATTGAGCTATTCAGGTGCTGATAAAAGTAAAAGGTTTTTACAGTTAATTCTTATGTTTTAAAATTTTAGCGAAAGACGTAATTCTCTACTCAAGCCGTATCCCCCTTCCTCTTAGTAGGCCCTACTGTCTCAATATTAAACAAAATTAATAATAGAAGTTTTTATAGAATCGGCTTTTTAACATTTTTAGCGAATACAAGGCTTATCTCCGTTTAGCTTACAAACTTTTTTATATACTACAAAAATTAATTAAAAACCACTAATCAATGAAATAGTTGGTTAAAGTTGATTGATTCATGTGTCGTCATCGACAATAAATAATTGTGGAAAGTTTCAGCTTGATCCGAGAATCTGAAGTGGGAGAAATATATAGTTCGTCCATCGTGTTTCGAAGATGACCACTTTGTCATCCCGGGGTCTGACGGCTTTGCACTGGGGTTCTATGCCCCCTCATGTGGCTGGTTAGACCTATGTGAGCCCGGAAGTTAAGGCTGCACACTGAGCCGGTTATTCCAGCTGGAGCTAGTGTCATTGGCCTTGCTTTTCTTCTCTGGCGTTTTTCTTCTGCCAGCGTTGTTCTCTTTTCCTTAGCAACCTTTGCGCCAGTTTTCACAGCGCGACGCCATGACGCTCTGCCATGTGCATCTATCTCCCAGGTGGCTGGATCTATGCTGAAGCGCTTTCCTTCGCTTAGTTGGCCATACAAGAGAAATAACGTGTAAATGATTCCACCCAGACAGACAGAGTGAGCTAATATAAGCTAATTAAAAAGAGTCCTTGCAAAGCACAACACATTTCCCAAAAGGATCAATAAAGCAGTTGTACTCTTAGTCTTGTATTAAAGAGCCTTATTAATTATCAGCCTGGTAAATTGACTACGTCACAAAAGTAGAATTAACACACACACACACTTTTTAAGAGAATTTTTAAAAAATTATTTTTTGTTCCATTCCCAGTTTACTAATCAACTAAAGCTCATTACTACCCCACCCCCCTTTTTCCCAATTACTACCTTGCAACGTTAAGCATGATCATTTTTTTTCCAGGACATTTACCCTCTTTCTCTCCTCGTTATGTGATCTTCACGAGTAATTTTCTTGAATGTAAAGGATTATACATGCTCCTCCTTCTTTTCTTTCTTCGCTTCTTTTATCCAAATACCTCTGCAGATTTTATGAATTAGATTACGAAATTTCCACTTTTCAAGAACGGCTACTCAAAACAGTCTGGCATTCACGAAAAGTGCTTGATTATTGTTTTAAGCGATAGGTGATTTTCTTTGCACTTCAAGCACATTCCTGGCATCGTTGAGTTTTTAATTATGTAAACCATGTGCATATTTTGTAACTACCGAATTTTCGGGAATATCAAAGCATATGTTGAGGCATGGATCATGGTTAAGATACTCTTGCATATTTTTTTCTAAGATTTTGTAAAAAAAACAACACCCTTCTATTATTTCAGTGCACATACAAAAGGTTTGATACTCACTCCCCATTGATCTCAGACAGACAACATGCTACACTACCTTAAAGAAAAACAGCAAGACCTATCTGTTCAAAACGTTTTCAGACTAGTTTGTCTTTTTAATGATTGTGTTTATTTATTTTTTTTATTTGTCATTTTTAGCGGCTTCCGAAAGGGGAAAAGGCACTATTAGTTTTTTGTGGAATGTCTGTCCGTCCGTCAGTCACGTTTAGATCTCGAAAACTAGAAAATTAATTGAAAATCCGACATCAAGATATTTTAGTCTTTTCAAAGTTCTGATGTAACGGCTACTTTTTTTCTTTTCTGAAAGTGGAAATCTTAATTTTTAAAATAAACTATGCAAGCAGTTTTTTCATAAAAATACACCATTTTTACAACTATTCACTTTTAACAGTAACAAACACAGGAGGCTATTTAGTAAGGGGTACATCTAGTTACCATATGTATAACACATCTATGCAAACAGTTTTAGATTTTTTGTCAAAAACATTTTTTTTTTACAAATGTATTGCTAAGCTATGTAAGTTCTGTCATACCAACAATTACATTTACAAAAAAAATGGTAAATATTTTTTTCAAAAAGAATATATTTAAATATGCGCATATATATATATATATATATATTATTTTAATAAGTGGAAAATAATTTAAAACAACAAATAATAAGTAATTTTCATATTATCGCTTAAACAGCAATGCAACAGAACACAAAATACACATAATTAAGAATATTATTTTTTTACGAAATGATTTTTTATGAGACTTTGAATAAGAGATTTACCCTATACAAAAACAATTAGATCAATAAGATAATTATTATATGAAATCAGTTAGGCCAGATTCACATCTGACTTCATCTTCACTTTCACCTATCCCTTGGTCTGCTGGACCGTTAGGGCACCACACAAGATCTGTCAACCTTCTTTCTCCATTCTTCTCTGTCGTTTGCCTTTGATAGAATTTCATTCTGATATTCTTTCTGAAAATATTTAAACCTGCCTTTTTACCTGCCTGGGTGGACCACTTAGGAGGCCGATTTTGAGTTTGTGTTTCCACACAAACTGGGTTTGTAACCAAGTAATTCTTGTGGTTATGTTCCTTATGCTAATACAGCGCCTTAAACCTACATTTTGCTTGTTAACAGAGCTCTATACATTAAATTATTAGTAGTAATACTACTACTACATTTCGACCATGACATTAATCTTTAAACTCTCCTAGTCATAAGAGAAGCGTATGTTCTCATCGGAAAAACAAATGACCAGCCTCCACGCTGAAAGATCTTACATGACTTCGCAAAATTTCAAGTCCACTTTCATACTATACGACATCACTGTGACATCAGCATAAAGACTGACCACAGTTCTGCAGCTGTGAATGTTTAGTCTTTAGAAATTGGGCAGCAATGAAAACATGCTAAGAAACACCTGACCGCCTTTGGAATCTTTAAATGGGAAATAAATGGTACAGCAAAAGTTTCAAACTTACACGAGAAATAAAAAGATGGGGTGGGGGGGGTGGGTGGTGGAAGGGGTGTATAAACATTTGTAGCCCAAGTAAAAGAAGAGATGTTGAGTTCTGTTTTTAGATCTGATTCTCTACCTCTGGAAACAATATTTATTTTTTTTTATTTTTTTTAGAGTTGATTTTCTCTGGAGTCGATTCATAGGTAACATAGAAAAGGTGTGGGGGGGGGGGGGGGCAACGTAGATTAGAGAGTTTTTGATTGAGATTTAGGAAATTAAAACACCATTTGATATGACCTTAGTAGTTGACATTATTTTTCACGTGCCAGTGACCTGGGGCTTTTTGTTGTGTCCTTAAGATGATCTGGATCTAATTAATCTTTCCAAAACCGATGGCTGCAGATGGCACAGCTGTGATAAAATTCAAAGTGCATGATGTATGGATTCAGAGATTCAAGTCAAAATAATAAAAAAAATAGAGGGGTTGTGGAGGTATACAAGATACAAAGACAGAGAGAGAAGGGGACAAAAGAAAGAAAGAAATGAGAGGAGAGAGGAGAGAGAATGAGAGGCAGAGAGAGTCCCACAGATAGAGAGAGTGTGCCAGACAGTGAGATCCACACAGAGAGAGAGAGAGATAAAGACTGGGAGAGAAAGACAGATAGAGAGTGAAAGAGAGAGGGAGAGAGAATGAGAGAGAGACATAGGAAGGGAGAGAGAAAAAAATTGTCTACTTAATTAATATCCTGAATATAGTATCTGCTTGTGGTAAAGTATGCGAAATAGACACATTCACAGAGAGAGAGAGAGAGAGAGAGAGAGAGAGAGTGAAACACAGAAGAAAAAGAAGAAGAAGAAATGAGAGAGAAAAGGATAAGTTCACAGTTCAACTTAATTTCTAGACATGCTTTGATAATAATTGCAATTAGCCATTTTATTACATAGAGCAAAGGTCATTCCAAAATCTTATACTCTTCTAATTATTTTCTTAATTATTTAGTTTAGGAAATTTTTAAAAAGTCATTTAAAAAAACAAAACAAAATATTTAGTAAAATCATAAAACTTAAAAACACACATAACAGACGAAAAAACTAATTGATTGGTTATAGCGACTATTTCTTTCTTTACAAAAGCAAACCTTTATCTAATTATTCAAATCATAAAATATTGTTTAACGATGACAAAATAATGCTTATTTATTGTTTTTGTTCAAAAACATATTAGTCGTGATTATTACCCCCCTAAAAATAAGCAGTCCTGTTAAAAAGTATATTAATCCGGCTAAAACCAATAGCAGACAAAATTATGTCAGAAGAACAAGTGGGTTTTAGACAAGTTGACATCACATCAGAACAGATCCTTAACCTCAGGATACTCTGCGAGAAATACATTTTACACAAAAAGCATCTTTTTCATGTTTTTCTGACTCCAAGAGAGCTTTCGACAGACTATGGCATGGTAAACTCCTGGCAACAATGGAAAATTACAGTATAATATAAATCAAAACATAATAATTAAAAGCACAACATAATAAAAAATACTCTAGTACCTCCGCAAAGCTACTAGTCCACTAATAACATTGGGCATTGGTTTAATTAAAACCAGAGTTGGAGTAAGATAAGGCTGACTACTCTGACTAACTCTATACAGTATCTTCCTTTCATAAGATCATTGAAAATGCTCTCGAGGGCTATGAAGGTACTTTAACATGACTAATTACTAACTTACGCTTTGCGAACGACAAAGATGGTCTGGTTGGGACGGAAGCAGAATTTTCTGTCTTGGTGAGGCGCGAATACATCTGCGCATGATCCGCAGCAAATGGTATGCAAATCAATGCTGAAAAAGCAAAACAAATTATGACCAATAGCAAATAGGGCTTTAAAAGGGACACCAGTAGTGGAGGTGAAAAACAGAGCAAATTGTATTTGTTTTAAATACTTCGGAACTATTGTCTCAGAGGAGGGAACCAAACTTGAACTACTGGCTTAGTCTATGGCAGCACTGGCAAAACTTAGAACAATATGGAAAGACAAAGGCGTAGCCCTCGACATTAAATTCAGACTGATGCGCTCCCAGGTCCGCCACATTCTTATATGCTTGCGAATCTGGGACGCTGACTGCAGAACTAGAGAGGTGGATCCAAAGTATCACTTACTAAGACCGCATCACAAATGAAGATTAGAAACAGGATTAATACAGCAAATTAGATTTAACTAAGACCTGCTAACTACTGTCAAAAAACGCTATGGCCATATCACAAAGTCCTCAGGGCTCGGTAAAGCCTATCTGATGAATCAATACAGGTTGAATCCCTCATAGACAAGGCTATCAAAATATGTCAAATTTGGGAGTACCCCAGGGTGCAGAACATCAGGGTAAAACATACTGCCTGGAAATCATTTGAGGCTATATCTACTAATTAATCCATTATATAAAATACAATAATGACTAGAGATATACTTAGCCCAAAGATCTCCAGAGCAGGGCACACTTCTCCCGACTACCCCAAGACACACGACCACTAACAGAGAAAAATACAATTTACAACACAGGTCAAGTGGTCAAGCTGGTAACTCAGGAGCAAGTAGCAACTAAACACGGTCTACATGCCCTTATATAAACTACGTAAGGGGAATCACTCCTATAATCAAAATTACTATTTTAAAAAAAAGTTATTTCCCCATTATGTCACAGCTCGCAAAGAACAATATCTGGAATAAGAATAAATAAGACAGAGAAAACAATGGGAAGACAACATCAAAGAATGGTCAGGCCTGTCATTGAATGAAAATCTATCCAAGGCCAAAGAGAGGGAGCAATGAAGAAAGACGGTCAACGGATCTTGTGTGGTGCCCCATCAGTTCAACAGACTAATGGATATGCGAAGGTGATAGTACACAAAGGGTGATCATCGATGGCATATTTGGAGCAGGGCGCTTGGCTTCCGGGTCTGGGTGTCCTACTTTCGAACCTGGATGAAATCTGGGATATTGAATTTTGGGATTTTCAGGGCACCCCTGAGTCCACCCAACTCTGATGTGTACCAGACTTCAGCTGTGGGAAATAATGCCATTGGTTGTCGCGCTGGCCACAAGACACCCTGCTCGTTAGCCAGGTGGACGAAGAAACAGATAACCTTAACATTATCTGTCCTATAGACCTCAATGCCTGAAAGGGGAACTTTCATTTTTGTTTAATGTGGGAATAAGGAAACCAACAAAAAATTAATTAAATGATAAGATTAAACAGATAAATTATAAGAGAAACAACAATTAATAGATCTCTTGTGTTTCAACTCAAAGTCTGTTGGAACCGAAAACTTACTCAGAGACACTCAATTTTGAAAAAAAAAAAAGGGAAAAAAAAATGTGTGTGTGTGTGTGTGTGTGTGTGTGTGTGGTGGGGAGGGCAGATAACTCTCGTTAAAGTTGTTGCAGCATCACGAGACACCGCGAGAGTTGAAATGTCAGTTAAAAACTCAGCGCTCCAACATGTCGGCCTGATGGGATACAGAAGTTGAAGGCACAACAAGGAAAAAAAAAATATTATGTGATGGATAATCGTAACACTGTTTATCTTGGGATTATCTTAGTATCCGATTGTCACACTTATTCTCTCACCCCACTCACACACACACACACACACGTAGGCATGCTCTCACGCGCTCCCACGTGCGCACAATCATCACGTAATCACTCTATTTTGTGTTTACCCCCAAAACTTTTCCACTTATCTTCAAGTTTCTTACTCCTGTCAGTATTTAGTTACCTCCCTTCGAGTACACGCCCTCCTATATCTTTCTCTCACCATCCGTCCATCCAGAGGCGTAGCTGTCCAATAGTGTTGCCAAATCCGTTGACTTCTTCTTGTTTTTTTGTATAATGGTACCAATAAAGTTGCAAACAATTCTTTACTTACTATAATATCGGAACCCCCATTGTGAATACAAAAAGCAACGCCGCTGGCTTTTCTTTATCAATTTTGTTTTAGTTGCATATTGAAAGCTCATAATCTATTGTTACAGGGGAGACGTCGGAATGTAGATAGGACTTATGATGAATGATATTTGTGACGCTAAAGATTCTAATCCCGGGGTCAGCGTGACTCTAATGGCCTACGCCAGACAAGGCCCATCTCCTAGAGCTGTCATGTCAGTGATAGCAAAAAAAAAAACAAAAAAAAAACCATGTCATTTGTTTCGTTGTTTAACTATAGTATTTAGAAGCAAGTCTCTATGTAGACTTGGATCATAAGAACCTGTGGTGGACAGTGGCCTTGGGTAAGCAATTGTTTAGTAGCATCTGGATACTTCAAAGTCTAAGACTCAGTGACATAATGTGTACTTCTGTTTCTCTTTCGTTGAGCTATAATTCACAGTTGCTGTTTTTTAATTCCTGTCAAGATTTTATAATGACAAGATTTTTATGCACATTTTTTCATGCCAGACCCTTTTATGTGTGATATTTTTACACTCTCTTTCTCACGTGTAAATATGTCCGCTAAATCCATACAAAATTGGAGTCAAATTCTCTCTCTCTCTATCTCTCAATTGGACTCTCTATGCATCTCTTAATCTATATGAGTCTGTATGTTTCCCTATCTCGACTTGTTCATCTGTTTGTCTCTCTCTGACTTTCCCTCTCTACTTTCCCTATCTTTTTCCATCTTTTCATCTCTCTGCCTCGTTCCCGCCTCTTTTTCTCTCTCTCTTTCTATCGTCTCTCTCCCTCCCTCTGTCTCTCTCCTCCCCCTCTCTCTCCCGCCTTTCTATCTTTTTCTCAATCCTTCTCTCTGTCTCTCACTACCCACCTCTCTCTTTCTGTCTCTCTCCCACTACCCCCCCTCTCTCTTTCTGTCTCTCTCCCACTACCCCCCTCTCTCTCTGTCTCTCTCCCACTACCCCCCCCCCCTCTCCCACTACCCCCCTCTCTCTTTCTGTCTCTCTCCCACTACCCCCCCCCTCTCTCTCCCACTACCCCCCCTCTCTCTCTGTCTCTCTCCCACTACCCCCCCTCTCTCTTTCTGTCTCTCTCCCACTACCCCCATCTCTCTCTCCCACTACCCCCCTCTCTCTCTCCCACTACCCCCCCCCCCATCTCTGTCTCTCTCCCACTACCCCCCCTCTCTCTCCCACTACCCCCCCCCCATCTCTGTCTCTCTCCCACTACCCCCCTCTCTCTCTCCCACTACCCCCCCCCCCCATCTCTGTCTCTCTCCCACTACCCCCCCTCTCTCTCCCACTACCCCTCCCATCTCTGTCTCTCTCCCACTACCCCCCCTCTCTCTCTCCCACTACCCCCCCTATCTCTGTCTCTCTCCCACTACCCCCCTCTCTCTCCCACTACCCCCCCATCTCTGTCTCTCTCCCACTACCCCCCTCTCTCTCTCCCACTACCCCCCCCCCCCATCTCTGTCTCTCTCCTACTTTTGTAAATCTCTTTTTTTCTGACACCATTAACAGTCGTTTTATATTTCTCTCATTATAGTCCTCGATTCAATCTTTTAAAATAAAATTCTGAACTGAAAAATAAACTGAAACAATCTTTCAGGTTCACGTTTCACCACCTATAACCGTAACAATTGCAGTTTCCATTATTGAAGAATAAGGAATTATCTTCAATTCCTAAAAGTGAAAAAATAGCTGTCCACTACAAAATGAGTTTCGTTAGAACGTTGTATTTTTAAATAAAAGGTGTCAGTTCAAAGAGATGTATACAGTAATGTAATTGTATATTGTCATGTGGTTTATTGTATTTCTCGTATTGTGTAGTTGTGTTGTTTTGCTGTAATGTTTTAGTCTGTTCGTTTCGTCCTGCAGTTTCAATGTATTGTTTCGCTGGTGAGTTTTTAATGTGTTTTTTTGCCGTGTAGTTTTAGTGTGTACGTTTGGCTGTGTAGTTTTAATTGTGTTTGTAATACATTGCATGTGAGGTGGCTGTGGTCAACTTATAGGAGAGGGAAGTAATCTTAAACAACGGCCAAGGGCTGTAACTCACGACGCCCTTCAACATTAACTTGTTGAAAGTGAATGAAGGGAGAAATAGAGGGCGTACAGTACCTTACTTTATCACCTACCCATTGACATGTATGAGACCCATTAAAATAGAGGGCATACAGTACCTTACTTTATCATCTACCCATTGACATGTATGAGACCCATTAAAATAGAGAGCGTACAGTACCTTACTTTATCATCTATCCATTGGCATATATAAGACCATAACAGATTATCTCACAGTGAAAAAGTGTTTAGCTTAAAACAAACAAATCACCATCCTCTAGTTCAGGGGTTCTCAACCTGTGGGTCGCGACCCCTTTGGGGGTCGATTGACGACTTGCCAGGGGTCGCCAAAGACCATTGAAAAAATGGATTGTTATTGTCTATTCTTCTATTGCTGTGTGTGTGTGCCGGGGGGGGGGGGTCGCGGCTAAGTAGGGGATGTAAAAGGGGTCGCCGAGCATAAAAGGTTGAGAACCGCTGCTCTAGTTTAAAATAATCAAATCTTACTACTCTAGTTTAAAATAATAAAGTCTCCCTCCGCTAGTTTAAATTAATTAAGTCTCCCTCCTGTAATTTAAAACAATCAAGTCTTCATTCTCTAATTTAAAACAATCAAGTCTCCTTCCTCTAATTTAAAACAATCAAGTCTCCCTCCTCTAATTTAAAACAATGAAGTCTCCCTCCTCTAATTTAAGACAATCAAGTCTGCTTCCTCTTATTTAAAACAATCAAGTCTCCCTCTAATTAAAAACAATCAAGTCTCCCTTCACTAATTTAAAACATATTATAATAAAATAAGATTAAGTTTAGGGCCTCAACTCAAGAAAACATTAAGAAACTGGAATTGACACAAAATAGAGCAATGAGATTCATAACAAACGAATATTCACATTTAACCAGAGTAACACCTTTTGTAAAATCACTAAATTTAGAAAGCCTTCAGGACAGAAGACTCAAAAGTAAAGTAGCAATGATACATAAAACACTGAACCATAATCTCCAAATACAAAAACAAAATTTAATAAAATACGCAGAAAGACACAAAGCTAAAGGCACATTCCTCGTCCCATATACTAGGACAAATTTGTACAAATACTCCTTCTTCCCTAGTACTAATAGAGCATGGAATGGGTTGCCTGAGCCAGCCAGGAAAACCAGTGACTTGGCAGAATTTAAGTCATTGGTTAATATGCATGACTAAATGCATGACGCGTAGGACGTTATCATCTTGTAGTAAGTTAAGCCTAAATTTCGACGTTCGTCTGAATATAATAGATTGCGTAAATTAACTTTTTGACCTAAATGACTAAACTTTCCTACATGTAAATGGTTGACTGCATATGATAAGCTGCCATCAGAATCTGGTTTACCCAAATGTAATGGATCGCTTGAATGTAATGTGTTGCCTAAACGAAATTACTGACCTTAATGAAATGCTTCATCTGTGTAATTGGTTACTTGTATGTAATGATTTTCCAGAATAAAAGTTTTTTTTTTGATGTAATGGCTGGCTGAGGGGGAATATATTTCCTAAACTGTTTTTCTTTTTATATTAAAAGCTAACACTCAGTAATATACATCTTTCTTAACACTGCGATATATGCGAGGAATCCGGCAATCAGCTCCTCTAAGGAAACATCTGTAAACAATTAGATAAGATTCGATTCAAACACATTAATTAATGCCTACAGTGTTGGACTCGCAACCAGCGTGAGTAACTCACGTCCTCGGCTAGTCCTCACGTGTAAATATTTCCAACAATATAAACAGACTTCGAGTCCAATCCTGTGCTGGAATGCCATGTGATTGCCGGTTTGGATTCTTTTGGTCTAAAAAGAAAAAGAACACAACAATTTTTGACATTAAACATAAAAGTAGCGGGTTTAAAAAAAATCTGGCAAACATCTTTCCTTAAGTGAAGTGTTTTTAATTAATTGTTTCAGGGAGTGCTGTAGTGTTGAATTAAACACAGGAGATGGACACAGGTGAGACTAAAAAGTAATCCCAGCTCGTGACGAAGAAAAAACGAACAACAATAAACAACTTACAATATATTAATATAATTTGTGAAAAGCTAAATATTTACCGCCCAATTGGATGAAAGTCGTCTGCTTAGTGTTATAGTTCAAAGGTACGAACCAAAACGTCTGCATTTTTTCACGTGAGACTTTAAGAAAATAATAAACTCATCCAAATCTTGGGTTAGATTTAGACGAATGATCAAAGGGTTACCTAGTTGTTATTATTTTCTGAACATATACATAAAGAGTTGAAGTAGATAGACTAGATTTATTTGATCAAAGTATGTCTAAGTGTTGTGTGTGTGTGTTTTATTTTTACAAAGCTTATATTAGCTGATTCTCTTTGTCTAGTAAAAGTCTGAACAAGTTATTTCTCCCACGCCCATTCTTGGATCAAGTTGGAACAGCACAATGATTTATTGGCCTGGACAAGACATGAATCAATTCATCAATTTTTCTCTTTTATTCATTTCTTAATTGGACCTTTGGGGTACAACACAAGATCTGTTGACCGTCCTTCTCCATTTCTCTCTGTCTTTGGCCTTGGGTAGAACTTCCCTCAAAATGGCATTCCTTTATGTTGTCTTACCATCACTTTCTCTGTGTGGCTCTTCTTCTTTTTTTTACTGGTTCTATTCCCTGAAGGAAGGTCTTTGCGATTCCCGAGGACCTTGTAATATGGCCAGAGAATTTAAGTTACGTTTAATTTGACAGTAGTTAGGTCATCGTTAGATTCCATCGCTGTTTTAATCCTGTCAATAATCTCTTTTAATTGGTCTTTTTATGTGATACCTGGGATATTTCTGTAGCATATCAATTCTATCGCTAGAAACCTCTTCTCTAGTCAATAATTACTTGCAATTAATTATTTTGTTTGATACCGACAATTGAAATTACTTCTACAGTATTCAGAAATATGGTTAAAGATATAAAACGCTATCATTGGTGAGAATGCAGACACGAGCTGTTGTTTCCAATGAAGTCAGGCGTTAAAGTGGCGACTAAACTAAGAAAGGCGCCATAGCGAGACGGCATTTAAACAATAAAAGTAAAAAAAAGGAAAGCAAACAACAATAAGCATTCCTTTGTGTTTCAAGTATATTTGAATCTAATCCACATCTCGTTTTTCCACCTTTCGAGAGACGTGACTTCCCGAGACTTTGGTTCAAAGCACTTCCCAAGAATGAAATCAATATAAAAATGACTGAAGCTATTGGAATCCGGATTCCATTCACTTTGATGTGGTCGAGCAGGTAGTAACAAGACTCTTACCTGAGCGCACAAGCATACATCTTGAGCAAAAGAAAAACTTTTCTGGGCCAACATTTCAAAGGGCGGTGACATCTCGGGTTCAGACGGTACCCCCTGTGGCCAGGAAGAAGGCCGCTGAAAGGGAATCTCTTAGTAGCCATCTGGACCTGGTGTTTATCTACGGTGGTCTAGCAATGATAGGTTGTACTGAAGACGCAAAGTTTGTAGAAAGATGGGGGATGGGTCCCTTTGTAGCGGGCCAAACCGCAAAGGTAAGACCAGCTTTCCGGAAGTGTTTTTATCATAAACAGGTATAGAGGATGTTCTTGTTTTCGGGCCATTCTATGCCAAAAAGATGATTAGGCGCCAACTAGTGTAACTGATATACGGTTGACCCTTACAAGTGTTGCCTTGGCTTCTTTTTCATCTCGCTAATATTGTTTTCTTAATATTTCCAGTGTAACAGAACACAAGCGAGCAAGGAAAACCTTGGGCCCAGGGGCAATTTCCCAAAGCCGGACCCTACAGTTTTATGAATTTGGAAACACTTTTTTTTTCAAGTTTCGATGTGATTAAACAAACAACAACAACAAAAATAATGCCAGCAATAACAAACAACAAGATTAACACCAACAAATAAGTCAACAACAAGCTATGAGAAATGCACTTGTTATTACTGCATGTTTACTCTAAAGTACATGCTCTTGCTATGACTATGAGAAATGAAGATTTTCAGCTGTTAAAATTGATGCCCCCCCCCCCCCCCCAGATATATTTAGCATTGGAATATATCTAGACTTATAAATGGCCCCCTATATCAAATTGCTGAGGGCCTGAGTCAGATTACGGTACTGGGGTATGGTGATGGAGCTGTATTAATGGCTTCCGAAAAGAGAGACATTAAATTTGTGTGTTTTCCGGACGCCCACGAGTCCACCAGACACTAAAAAGTACTTGACATAAGTTGGGAAAGAAATAGCAGCTGGTCATAGTGCTGGCCATATAAAGGCCCCTTTTACCGTCGGCTATAGGGAAATGTTGCAGCTCAGGAGCATCTTTGCCAGCATATAGTATTGTCTAAAAGGGAAACTTTACTGATTTTAATTGGTATATATGTTATTACTAATTAAAAGTTTGATTTTCTCCCTTTGTTCTTTTTTTTTCCACACATTTCTTAAGCCCAATAAGACTTGTCTGCCCATTCTCAGCCCTACTGTAACTAGTCGAATGCATGTTTTTTTTTTTATTTGTATAAGTTGCCTTCTGTTTTGGATGTATACGTAACTTCTGACCATTTACGCCTATCAACATTTTAGTCTTAAAATAATTTGTTTACGATTAAATGACCTTTTCATAAATATAAATAAATGTTTTCATGCCTCTCAGTTTTTAGAGAAAATTTGCATTTACCAAAAAATCTGTAGCAGCAATATTGCCAGAAGGGAGTTAACTTTGCTACGTTTTATTTACTCACTAAAAGAGTTATTTTCCCATGTGTGACCTTGAAAAAACGCAGGCAAACATACACAATGTATACTAAGCGGCGACACCAATAACAAACATACACAGACCAATCAACATTCAGCCCAAGTACACTTCCGTCATTTATTTTTATTCTGGGGTGGTCTTCGTCACGTGACTCGGCGTCATCGGCCACGTGACGTGTCATGGCGATGGCGACAGGAGTAAACTCATCATCATTGGCACATCGGGAGCGGGTTGTTTTCAGGAAGAGGGCAAGGTGTAGGAACGGATGGTGACAAAGTAAATAGACTGGCGCATAGATCTCAGGTGGGAGGTATCCTCCTCCCCCATGTAATAACGCAAGACATAAAGTAATATGATATATGTAAAATAATAATAATAATACCCATATAAATATATACATTTATTGTTATAATTTTTATAATTTTTTTCTTTCTTTTTTTATTATGTTAAGTTTTTTTTATTTTTTTTTAATTTTAGCTTTATAAAATCACCTTTAAAGAGGATGTTATAAAGTCCCCTCGTTCTCTCTCATGATGTGGTGCCAGAAGCTGAGTTGGCAATGCATGTATCATTGAACGGCTATATTAATAAATATTCATAGTTTTCATTCATATGAATAAAATATTAAAAAGCATGAACTGATTTAAGTCAACAACAGCTAAAAGCCAACTCTAGCGAGACTTTTATTCACCATTGGTCTAAAACCTAGTTTGTTTTTGTTTCACAAGTTTCAGACATTCCTACATCACAGAACGCTTTGCAGCACAGTACGGGGATGACAATGGCTGGTTTTCGAACTCGGACCTACATGACGATAGCCCGGAGCGTATACCACACGCGTATACCAGGCAACCATCCGACCAAACTAGCAAATCACTCTTAGCAACTTCCGTTTTATATATATTAGACATTTTAAGTAATATTAAAATATTAAAAAATCATTTTTTAAAACAAAACGAAACAAATAAATGAAAGCTTTGGGAGCTAGTCTCTTAATCTCATATCCTTATCTTTGTAGAACAATATCCCCGTGACCCTGTCTATGATGTTTGCCTGCCACGTGCATCTAATAGTACCTCCATTATGATGTCCTTTCACGAGTCGCAAGTTCAGAGCTCAATATGGCTTGCTTTTATTTGTTAGTGTTTACGTTCGGCCTCTTCCGTCGACCCTTGACCTTTGTAGTGGTTACCTATTACTAAGTAAAACATAAGGAAAGACAGAGTTGTGGCACCTGGGGGAAACGTTTCGCGCCCCAGTGTTTCCTTGTTTTGGCTTGAGAACTTTTTTCCCCCCAAGTTCTATTTTCTTTGAAAATTGCAAGCATACTCGTTCTCTGACACATTCGTAGCTTGGACACACATTGACACACTCGTAGCTTGGACATACATTGACACACTCGTAGCTTGGACATACATTGACACACTCGTAGATTGCACATACATTGTCAAACTCGTAGATTGGACACACATTGACACATTCGTAGCATGTAAACACATTGATACACCCGTAGCTTGGACATACAATGTCAAAATCATAGCTTGGACACATATTGACACATTCGTAGATAGGGCTCAATTTGACACACTCGAAGGTTGGGCCCACTCAAACATTGACATACTCATACACTTGTAGGCTACTTTCGTACATTGACACACTCGTAGCTTGGACCCACTCAAACATTAACATACTCATACACTTATAGGGTACTTTCGTACATTGATACACTCGTAGATTGGACACACATTGACACACTCATAGACTGGACACACATTGACACACTCGTAACCCAACTAACTCGTACATTGATAGAGACCAATCGTAATAGAAGGCCTAAACACTGAACTGCCACGTCACAACCTATGGACAAATTAGACCAATGGCTCGTTGCCGCTATTGGTCTGGATTACCCACATGTTATGACGTTGCAGGTCAGGTTTTAGGCCTTCTATAACGATTGGTCTCGCATTAATACACTCGTATATTGACACACTCATACATCGACACTATTTACATTGACCAATTTGTACATTGACACACTCATACATCGACACTTTTTACATTGACCAATTTGTACATTGACACATCGCTAATTGATTGCGTTTGGACTTGTCAATATCCAAGTAACTATAATGGCGTCTTGGATTTTAAAACTTAAAGCCGCTGACTACACAGGGGGTACATATAGTTTAATCCGGTTAATCGGGCCACCTGTTAATCGGACCAGCCGGCTATTATAACCAAAACGATTGCGTCGCGATGTGGTCCGATAAAGCGGATTTGACTGTGTCTTTAGATGCACATAGTTGATGAGGGAAGTGGTGGATTTTCAGCTCTCGGAAATTCAGACCAGTTCTTTATGTAGAGTATCAGGCGCCGAGACACCTGACGACTTGACGTATACAAAGATTTACCTGTTAATCTGCTAGCTTTCAGGTAGATAAGCCGCGGACTAGAAATATATGACAGGTACAGACTGTTAAAGTCAGGTTAGTGATACAAGTCCATCTGGTTTTATCGAAATGGTAGTTGAGGCAGCAGGGGGGGTGAGTGTAGAGTTGGGGGGGGGGGGGGGGGGGTACTTAATATTATTCTCTTGTTTGTTACGTGAGGGGAGTATATAACAAATGTATTGGACACAGGTGAGCTACAGGTGTGTAAAGTTGATGGAAAATGTCACGTGATATGCCACGTGATTGGTCACGTGTGTTGCACCTACGTATGTATTCAAAAGTATTTGGTTCCAGTGTTTATCTAGTCTTATTTTCTCTTCTTTTTTTGCTCATCCCTCCATCTCTCTCTCTCTCTTTTTTTTTTTCTCTCTCTCTCTCTCTCTCTTTTTTTCTTCTCTCTCTCTCTCTCTCTCTTTTTTTTTTTCTCTCTCTCTCTCTCTTTTTTTTTTCTCTCTCTCTCTCTCTTTTTTTTTTCTCTCTCTCTCTCTCTTTTTTTCTCTCTCTCTCTCTCTCTCTCTCTTTTTTTTTTTCTCTCTCTCTCTCTCTTTTTTTTTTTCTCTCTCTCTCTCTCTCTTTTTTTTTTCTCTCTCTCCTCTCTCTTTTTTTTTTCTCTCTCTCTCTCTCATCTTTTTTTTCTCTCTCTCTCTCTCTCTCTCTTTCTTTTTCTCTCTCTCTCTCTCTCTTTTTTTTTTTTTTTCTCTCTCTCTCTCTTTTTTTCTCTCTCTCTCTCTCTCTCTCTCTTTCTTTTTCTCTCTCTCTCTCTCTCTTTCTTTTTCTCTCTCTCTCTTTCTTTTTCTCATCTCTCTCTCTCTCTTTCTTTTTCTCTCTCTCTCTCTCTCTCTTTCTTTTCTCTCTCTCTCTCTCTCTCTTTCTTTTTCTCTCTCTCTCTCTCTCTCTTTCTTTTTCTCTCTCTCTCTCTCTCTTTCTTTTTCTCTCTCTCTCTCTTTCTTTTTCTCTCTCTCTCTTTCTCCCTTTTTCTATCTCTTTCTTTTCTGTCCTCTCTTTTTCTCTTTCTCTTCCATTCTCTCTTTCTATCTTTCTTTTCCATTCTCTCTCTCTTGCCATCTCTTTCTCTCTCTCTCTCTTTCTTTTCTTTCTCTCTTTTTCTCTCAATCTTTCTTTCTCTCACTCTCTCATTCTCTCTTTCTCTTTTGCATTTAGTCCTCTCCATCTCTCACTCTTTCCACTTGTCTCTTTCACTTACAAAGTCTCCTGATTGCTCTCTTTCTGTCCCTTCTCTTTTTTTTGTCTTTTCTTCTTCTCTTTCTAGCTCTATTAGCCTATCCCCCAAACCTGTTTCTCTTTTTTATGCACTCGTTTCCTGACTTTTTTTCTTTCACGAATTTTTCTCTATTTTCCTTTTCCTCGTCTGTCTTTTGTTTTTTCACAGATCTCTTTATCGATGTGTCTTATAACATTAATATGTTATATTTTTAGGTTGACCACTTTTCAATTGTTTATGATTTAATAATTGTGAAGTATGGGAACTTACAAATAAAAAACTATATTTAAAAAAAGCCCTTAAAAAGGGCCCATAAAAGAGGCATATAAAGCCCAAAAAAAGAGGCAAAGAAAAGAGGCATAAGGCCCTAGGATTCCTATGATGATAAATATAAAATTGAATAGCGCCAATTCTGAGATTTCCTTAAAAAAATAAAATAATAGTTCTTCAATTCTGGTTACCTAGTCTAAAGTGTAAATCTAAAATCCGAATCTTCAACCAAGGCTGGCCTTAGATAATTGGAGGCCCCAAATAAAATAGAGAAAAAAAATCCGCAATTTATTTAAAACCTTGGACTCCAATAATAACATTGAGTACAAGTTTAGCTATTTCTTCTTTAAAAAACAGTAAGAATACACCACCAATCGAATGCCCTATGCGGCTGCCTAGTTTGCCTATGCCTAAGGCCAGCTCTGCTTCAACACAAATGTGAAAGCTGTTTTTTTTTTGTATGGCGCAGAGACTTGGAGAGTAACAAATAACAATGCAGACAAGCTCCAGACATTTACTATTAAAAAATGCCTGCGTACTATAATTGGTGTCAGATGGTCAAACAAAATCTTTAAACTACTACCGATTGGATCTCGGCAAACACCAAAAGAACAAAAAAATCAAACGACAAAACAGGGGCCTCTGGTTGGGCCGAGACTGTTCGTTATAGAGGGCCTCAACACTGACCTGTGACGTCGCAGCCTGTGGGCAGCCGAGACCAATAGCGCATAGACTTGTCGCCGCGAAGAAAAGCAGTTAACATTGCAGTACAGGCTCAAGACTGAATTCCGCATGGGAGGAGATTGTCTGCGATACCAAAGCTAAAATGGCGAAGATTGGCAGACCAGGAAGCAAATATTGTGCGATGGACAAATGGACTGTGGGAAATTGCCCAGAACAGAGTCCGATGACGAGGTACTGTTGCGCCCCATGCTTCACTGGGAGTCGGAAGGATTTAGTCACGTCAGTCAGTCAAATCAAATTGTAAATCACATAGTTTCAATATTTTTTCGAGGTGTCTGAGATCAATCTGAAACTTATAAAATACAAATGTTCCTAGGTCAATCTAGTCATGCATGTTAACCAATGACTTACACTCTGTCCCTATCATTCTAGTGTAAAGTCAATCCACTTATAACATGCCAACTTGCTAAGGTACCCAGAGGTTGAAAATGAGTTATAGTAGTAAGTTACAGAAGAGGGCGAAGTTAAATACGACATATTGAAAAGTTATCTTTCTTGACTGTTGCAAATAATACGTAGACTTAAAAAAAGAACTATCTGTAGGCTCATGTGCCAGAAACACCTGCAGTAGGTGGTTTATGAGTACGAAAGATATTGAAGGTGCTCACAGCAGACAATCACGTTTATCTTCCCGTGCCTCTTTTAGCATTTTGGATATTGTCGATAAAAATTCACCAGCATCGCTTCCCCTTGCCCTCCGCCATATTCGCATCAGCCCTTGCTTCCACATGGTTTACATCAAGGGGGAGATTAGTCTCGGGTACACAAAAGTTATCTACTCGTTATAATTACCTCCCCCTCCCTTCCCGCCGTCCTCCACCCCCCCGAGGCAGTGCATCCTCACATTCGTCAGGACCGGGTGTAATTGGCCCTCGTAAAAGCCCGCAATGATATCACAACAAGCAGATTATCGCATCACAGCCTCTATCTTCTACGTCACCATTAACCCTTTCACGGCAAACTAAAGGGAGATTTAATGCGGGGGTGGGTGGGAGTGGGGGGTTGTTAGCTCAGCATAATGTCACTTGTTTTGTATACACGTGATTAGCAAGCTTGATGTACGTTCTCGGGGGGGGGGGGGGGTCTTTTCGAGTTATTATGGGCTATAATAAAATCATGGGCGGCGCCTATGTCTTAATAGGGTTATTTAATAGAGAAGAAAACAATTTTTAGAAAATGAATGAGGTGAAGGAAAGGTGTGAGGGATGGGGAAAGGAATGTAAAAAAAAAAAAAAAGTGAACCAATGATTCTCACATAAATCAGTCTTACATCTATATGCTTACTTCTTCCTTATTATCTCCCTGGCCACAATATCAAAGATGGTATTACATGTCTTATGTGCTGAGCTTGCCAAGTGGTAGAGCACTTGTTTTATAAATAGATAAAAACGAGTTCGAATCCTGGTGAATGCTAAAATGTTGAAATTCTGAATTTTTGAGTCCTGACAACACGAGAGGGTAAAGGGGTGTATTTGTTGTGGAAAATAAAGGTACTTGGGTTTTGTGCTGACCACATGACACCCACGTTAACAGTAGGCAATAGAAACAGATGCGTTTTAAATAATATGTTCCAAAGATGTCAAGATTTGAAAAGGAACATACTTTTTTTTTCATTTTATGTATTACTGAAATAATAAGATTTAAAATACCTTTTTTTTTTGTGTGTGTTTTGAAAATCCTCTCTTGTTATGAAAGCATAAGTAAGTAAGTAAAGTTCCCCATTCAGACCTTGTGGTCTATAGGGCAGATGATGTAAAGGTCATCTGTTTCTGTGGCCTACGGTTAACAAGGGTGTCATATGGCCAGCACAACGACCAACCGCCTTTATTTTTCCCTAACTAATGTCAGGTACCCATTAGAGATGATTGAACTCAGAGGCGCCCGAAGATCCCGAAATTAAAAATCCCAGTCTTCAACAGGATTCGATCCCCGGTCCCGGGTTACGAAGCCAAGCGCTTTACCGCTCAGTCAACGCGCCTCCCATGGAAGCATAGACGTCATTTATCTTTTCACTGTTGACCAATCCACTTCCAACTGACCATGAATTGACCTGGCTTTCTTTTTGAAACGCTATCCAGCGGAGAATAAAAATTATTCATCTGTCGCTATTTAATTTTAAGCCTGTTAATAGTGAAGAGCGAGCACTCGAAGGACTTATTCTCTCTTAAGTTCTTAAGCGGCTCAGAAAACTTTGATAGTGTACCCTTAGGCCTCAACAATTAACTATTATTTAATTTAAAGACAATACCTCGTTTAAACAACTAAAAGAGTGATTATTTTTCTTAAGAACTAATGAATGTTAGATTGCAAACAATGGGCCAATTATATTTTTTACTAGTGTGGTCAACGAGCCCAGTAATTCTTTTCCCTACGATCGTTAGAGCCGTATTCGAGATCAGTGTCCAGGTTCCATCTAGAAGGCTCCAGGTTCCACGAAGTCACGAGTTGAATAGAGGTATTGTAAAAGAAACAACATGATTTCACAGTTCCAGAGCCAGAACTACGAGTTGAAGAAGGAACTAATACAAAGACCATTCTCGTTAGACACTTTGAAGTCCCAGTGCAGTTTTGATCCTGGAGCGATCACTTTGGCAACAAGTGCTCTGCCATTTTTCACACGACCATCGCCCTCAAGAAAGTCAATTTTCCAGTTTGTTGAAGCGTCAAAATGTTTTTATTGTTTCTTGAAATAATTTATGAATTCCCAAAGTAAATTTCTATTGAGATTTATACCTTTTCGTAATGCCTCGTTACACTCTAAGAGAGATAAATGTCTACAACTGCCACAGCATTCCAATCATCACATCTATAATCAAGTGTCAGGAACAAACAGGTCCGCCAAAGCGAAACTAATCCACAACTACCAACTGCAGCTGTAGACGGTGGATCACTTTGTCCCAATCGTGCCATCTCCAATGTTGAACATCTGTTACAGTTAATCAAATGGAGATTAATACGCGAAGAAAAGCATAGTTTCCGCATAGAATACGCAATATTTAATGTTTATTGCACTAGAACTTTGGCATTACGAAATAAGAATGATATCAATCAGTATTTATCTGTTGGTTCTGGGAACAGGGCGGTAGTATCCAGCAGTGTTCAAATTGATTAGCTTTAGGAGAAGGGCCAGCGGTCCCCTAGTGAGAATTCTGTTATTAACGTTTACTATTTTAAACCGGTAAAAAAAGGAAATAAATAAAATAAAATAACGATAACTCTTTCTGGCAAGAGTAGACAAGAAAATTGAGTTTGCGTCCAGGTTGTTTTAAAAGGGGAGATAATAGTTTAATTATCCGTACCACATTTCACGTTTTATGTTGTTGAAACCCTGGGAATACTTCAGGTTGTCATTGTCAGAAAATGTTGAGCTCTGTGATTGCAAAAGATGGAACGGGAAAATAAAAAAAGGGGGGGGGGGGTGAAATACCGACTATTATGGAATTTTTACTTTAAAAAAAGAACGCAGAAATATTTTTTCGACAAGAACTAAAGAGAAACAATTTCAGAACTTTTCTGTGTTTATAGAAATGATGCAGATTAAAGCGCATTTGCATATGAGCCAGGTGCAGATAATTAGTATATTTAAAACAAAAAACTTAGTTAATTGGATTACGACATTCTAATGAATTTTGAAAATTTTGTTTGCGACACTGAATGAATATGAAACAGATAATAGCATTTATTTGTTGAATGAATGTGAAAATTTTGTTTGCGACATTGAATGAATATGAAACAGATATTAGCATTTATTTGTTTGATGTTTCCACTCCTAACAACCAATTCTCTCGTCTCTGGAATTTTTCATATTGCAATAACACTGTGTGGCATTTTACGTCTCGAGAGACGATCTTTTCTCTTTGCAACTTCTTGTGTGACTAAAGAGGCCAATCCTTGATACACACCTGCGATCGCAGGTTGGGCATATGTAATCACCAGGCGCCATTGCATTTTTACCCTTCTTTCTGCTTCTGTTGTGTATGACATCTGCAATCCGAAACCCTTCCTTTATGCTCTCTCTCCATGTGGATCTATCCAGTGCCACCTCTTCCCAGCTGCCAGTGTCGATTTTGAAGAGATCATGTCGGGTTTGCATACATTCGTATAACGTAAAAGTGGGAAACCTGGGCTCTCTTGATCGCCATACAGAATAACTCTGCCACGCACACCGCAATCCAAGCTAGTGCAGAAGGTGCGCACTATTAGACACTAGACTGTGAAAGAAGAGAACGAAAGTCCGTCTAAGTCAAGAGCTGATGACGAGGCTATGCTCCAGGCAGACTTGGTTCAATGTATTGTGATGGCCCCCATGTAAATAAACATCAATATCGTTGAGTTGCCTCACTTATTACACTATAAATAAAAGGAAAATAAAAAAATTCATAATTGTTTCAACCTGTATTTAAAATTGAGACTTCTAAACTGTCTTACGTACCTCTCAATTCAGATCTAGACCAACTGTCGCGAGATACCTCTAGGCGGGCATGAGAATTAAGAGTCGTTCGTAAATGTCTTCACGCTCTAGGGGGGGGGGGGGGGAAGGGGGGTCGAGAAAATGTGACACTTTGTGACAAGGGGGAGTGGGGGGGGGGGGTAGCGATTTTGTGACGTCACAAATTCAAAATTCCAAAAAAAAAAAACACACAAATAAAATATTTTTTTAATCTTCAAAAATCTTCGAAAAATAATAACATTTTTTAGGTACTCATTTCAACATGAACTTCTCAGGTAGTTTTATTCTCAAATAAAAAGCATTGAAAAATATAGAGATATTTCAGTCTTGTTTGAGGAGTTCAACTGAAAACATCATGTTGGCACTGCCGACTGAGAATTTCACGTTGTTCTTCTCAAAAATACTAAATCTTAAATTTCCGGGAAAAATAAAGACGTGAACGTGTTTTTTTTTTTGACAATTCAAATCTCTAACCTGAAAACAACATGAAATGGAGAATTTTTAAAAAATTTATTTATTGAAAGCTCAGCTGTGACATCGCATAAAGGACTTTAATTCATCAACGATTATTCATTAACACATAGATGTTAACGAGTGAAACATCCGCATGAACATTAAATTATTTCTCGCTATATTTTCTGTAATAATTTTTTTTATTTTGTGACGTGACGCAGAGGGGGGAGGGGGGATCTGAGAATTTGTGATACTTTGTGACAAAGGGGGGGGGGGCGGAGGAGGTGGGTCAAAAAAGGTCATTTTTGCGTGACGTCATTTACGAACGACCCCTTAAGAAGTTGGAAACTGGGAGCATACGAAGTCAACGTCCATGGAGTCATTCACAAGTGTAGCCAGAATTTCATTTAATCTCTGGAATCGCATGGCAAAGCTGTTAAAATAAACAAACAAACTACAACATCAATGTCAATGGTATTCAAACCAGACGCTAAAATCAACTCGCAGATCCTTGCAGCTATTTCTCTTGAATTTTGTATTAAGCCTTAAAGTGCTGAGCTGTTTTACAATGAATTCATACAAAACGGAATTACAATTCTGATGTTTAGACCACACGCGTTTTAAGGGTTAAGCAAATCTGGCTTCAGTTATCTACTTACCAGGGCGCCATATTATTGGGGGCGCTTTTTTCTTTTCCTTACCCAGCATCACAGTGGCGCAAGGGTGAAAACGGTTGCTAGAAAAGGTGACAGGCCTATAGGGTGCAAAAACAAATTACCGACGGGGTGTCTAAGATTTTTGTTTTATGGGATTGAAAGAGACCTCCAACAACCCTGTCTCGAACCACACCCGTTCCTCAAGGGGTCTTTTTTGTGCTGGATACCTGCACGACCACTCATTGAAGGAATATGGGGGAGATTTCCCGATATGCTCAGCCTACAGCCTCGCCTCTAGTCCCGAGAATTTTTCGTATTCTACACTGGAAATAGAAATGTAATCTATTGAAATCTGCTTGAGTTTGTAAAATGTTTGTACAATGTTGTAAATGTCCCATTTAATTGCTAGTCCAAACCTCCCGCAGGACGACAGGGGATGGCAGCGGGAAGGGTATAAACCCGGGACCATTGATACAATCGAAAGACAGTCCAGCGAACGAACGCCAGTCTCTCCCAGACAGAAGAATTATTTAGACAGGTCAGCGGAAGGGAGCTTGCCTAGAGAGTCAAGAGACCTAGTACACATACTCTCGACCATTTTCAAATTTGGTGGACAAAAGACTAAAAAGTAGTACTAATACATAAAACACAAAAACATAACTTACAAAACTCAAGTTAATAATATACTCAGAAAGACACAAAAGTAAATTAACGTTTCTTATTCCATATACTAAGACAACTTCGTACAAGTGCTCCTTCTTCCCTATCATGGAACGTGACGCCTAAATCAGCCAGTGGGATGGAATGGCTTAACAAAGTTTTAAGTCTTTAATTAACATGCACGACTAGATGAACACATCATTAAGAGTAGGACGTAATTATTTTCTTTTTTAAGGGACGTCTGTAATGTATAAGATAAGATTATCTTACGGGGAAGAAAATGTGGATGACATAAAAAAAAAAAATCCCACATCCATGTACTAGAGAGATTAATTTTTAGGGGGAGTGGCAGTATGGCGGACCTTGAACATAAGGCGCCTTTCGAGAGATAGTTATTGCTTCATGATTTGTTATATTCCAACAACAGACCGAGGAGAGTTCGAGTTTTACGATCGTGCGAGGGCGATGTGTCAGCAGGAAGGTGAACATGTAACAGCCAAGTGTGACAGAGTGCCTGGGTATGATGTATTGTGCTTCTTTGTGGGGACCTGGGGGAGTTGGGGGTCTGGTGAGCTTTGACTGCTGAACTAAGTGAAGAGCCAAGTCTGGATCGGATCATAATAAACTACGAAACATGGAAGCTGTCTTTTTTTTATGTTTAGCAAAGGCGAGCATCTGCACTGTAATCTCCCTTTTTGCTTTTTTTTTTTTTTGTAGACCCTCATTGTCATAAGTCGAGTGAGCGGGGCTATTGATGTATTTATGTTAAGGGTGGGTAAGTATGTTACGCTGATTTAAAAAAAAAAAAGATCTATACTTAAAATCAAAGCTAGTGCTGGTCAACGTACCAGCCTCTTTTACGTAGATCTAAACCCACGCCGCTCGGCCTATTTTGGAACAGGTTCGAAAAACTAGGGTGTGTTGAACAACATAAAGAACTATCGATCGGTATTGATCTTTATCACTTCTTCATTTAGAATTCACTTTGATCTGTATTAATTGATCGATCAGACTACATGCACTTATCTAGGTAGTTCTCTTGCAATTTTTTTTCCTCCAATATTCTTAGTTTGAGAACTTGATCAGCAAATTTCACTTCAAATAATTTTTCAATAATTATAATTTCACTATCTTATCCAATATTAACAGAAATTTCTAGTGAGAAAAAAAATGCAATACAGAGCATTGCATGTGATGTTCCAACGCGTCTTCAAGTGTTGATAATTTTTATCATATTATTATTAAATTAAGGCCATTTCGACATCGGCGTAGCGCGCGAGGGGAGCCAAGCCAATGCATTGTAGGGGTGCATTTGGTTCATTCCTAATGTGCACTTGAAATAACTCATTATGGAGCTACACGATGTCGGGGCTTTATGGGAGACTTGGAGGTCGCTTGAAAAAAAAAAAACAACACTTCATATTCAACACAATTTCAAGAGGAGAGTTGTCTGACCATACTTTCTTAATTTCGTTTATTGTCGATGAAAACATTTTTACGATCAAACCGTAGTGTGTCTGAATCAGCACTGGGGCGTCTTGATGTTAATCGCGTTCAACAAACAAAAACTGGAGAGTACGTTCCCAAAACGTGGTAACACTAACATTGGCCATTTTCATCTATGGCGGATAACTAAAAATAGCTAGCTGATTGGTGTATTCGGTGTTAAAAAGATAGGAAGTTTTGATCAGCTACGTATATTAAATATTTCATAACAATGGAACTTTTTAAAAAATCTTTTTTTATAGCAGACGACATAAATTCAATATGGTGGAAATCTTAGAGGCTCGTTTAATGATAGTGACGTAACTTATGACATATTTAAAATAAACGGGAATTGAACCAGCGGAAATGGTGCCTATTAGGGAACATTAGTGAATATTAGTGTACAATAGTGCATATTTTCTATAAATTGCGAGAAATTTAGTCGGCAAAAGTCATCATTAAATTAAGAGTCCTTGGAATCGATAATTTATTTATTCATTTAAAAATTTCTCAAAAGTTTCCTCTTTTTTATTTTCTGACCTTTTTTCTTTTTTCTTGTATGTTCCCTTATATCGCCCCCTTATACCGAATCCCCCATACCGCTTACTCTTCTTTTTTATGTTAAAATAAATTATTGTTTAATAATTTATTAGACAAAAAAAAAGTAAACAACTGTGATGAAAATGTGATCAACATTTAAAACTGGAACAGTGGAATCTCAAGGAATAACATCACACAGCTTTGTAGTAAATATGCCACTAATATCTTTTATTTGGAAATAATTTTTTATGCTTTGCCCTATTCACCTATTTAAAATCAAGATAATTTAAATAAGTAGTGTTAATTTAGAAACAATTTCACAGTGCGTGACATATATACACAAAAAAAATAATATAGACTTTATGGGCTGACAAAAGCACTATAATTGACTTATAATAATCATCCTGTGGACTACTAGTAATAATTGACATTTTCTTATTACTGACCTTTCAAATCACTTTTTTTTTTACCATTTAACACTGCAAAAGATTTTGATATTTAGTGATACGTTGATGTCACGTTATCTCTGACATTTGTCCAGTCAAATTATTTTGTACGCTAAGTGTCACCAAGAGCTGACTCTGAACTACCTCTGACCTCGTTGACCACCTGTGTGTTTAGTTGACCACAAAAATATAAACAATAAATTACTGTTCCTTGTACTATTTACCAGTAGTTTTGTCTGAACGATGACTGAACGGACTATGTTACTCTTAATGAGTATTGACTTGCTTTAAAGAATTGTTTGGTTATAATACATAGTGTAAAATGGAAAAAAAAAAAATAGACTTTATAACAAACCGAATATACACTCTTAATGCAATTGTAACCCATTTATTATTCACTGATGATATACTTACTAATGTCACATTATATCCGAGTTTAGTTTCTTTTTTATCTTTCAAGTCAATGAGCTATGAAATTACCTGCTTCCACTGACCGTGACAAATAAGACTGGAGTCTCTAACTGTCGGAATGCCTGTTCGTCGAGAAGTCTGTTTGTCGAGATGTCTGTCTGAGTAACAAGCTGCAAGTCATTATAGACATCATGATGGCGCGGTTCCTTTTGTCTAGATTTCATCTCAAAGCCATATTTCAGGCAGAGTGAAAACAAACAGGGAACAAACTCCCCTAAGACATCAAAGACTTTCTGATGTCATTGTGCTCTAAAGTCTGTGTCGTTCGCTGCTGACATTTGTTAGTGTGTACGTGTGTAAGAAAAACCTAGTGCGTGAGTGCGCGCGTGTTTGGGATGTAGGGGAAGTATTTACGGACCAAGTTTTAATTGCTTATTTATTATTGTTTGGTTTTTAATATTTTCCCTGACCTTGAAAGTCACTCACTCTCTATTCCGATTAGAGTCAGCCCTGATTAGAGTCAGCCCTGATTAGAGTCAGTCCTGATTAGAGTCAACCCTGATTAGAGTCAGTCCTGATTAGAGTCAACCCTGATTAGAGTCAGCCCTGATTAGAGTCAGCCCTGATAAGTGTCAGCCCTGATCAGAGTCAGTCTTGATTAGAGTCAGTCCTGACACAGGGGCGTAACTAGGGATTTGGGGGCCCGGGGGGATTGACCTCTTTGGGGGCCCCTTGCATTTTGACATTCGACATATGACATGGGATAATGTACGCAAAAATATATAAGCCCGAAATCAAATTGGTTCAGTATATCAGTAAACTTAACAAAAAGTAATCAAGACTCTTTTAATGAGTAATACCTTTGTTTATAAGTTAAATAATGCACAAGTGACAAATGTAAATTGATATCGCTTCACGTCGTGCATTCTGTTAAGCAAAGACATCTATAACATCAACTACATCGATACTTTCTAGTATTTGTGACTTCACTGACATTAAAGCCATGAAAAGCCTTTCTTTTGTCATTGTGCTCCTGAGATAGTTTTTGATGAATTTGAGCTTTGAGAATGATCTCTCACATGACGTAATAGAAATGGCCTGAGTTAGCAGTATTCGGAGGAGGTTGCAAAGTTTGAGCACACGTAATTACCAAATGAAGCCTGTTTCCTCAATATGTCTATTGGTGATTGTATTACTGGTTTGTTGATGAAAAGTGCTCGTGCATTAATGACATCATTGAAAAAGCGATTTGCCATTTATTTCATCATACAAACAGGAAAAGTAGCACAGTTTGTCATAAGCGGGTCTTCATCTGACAGGTGTCTTGGTTCAAGAAGAAACCCAAAGGTATCCATTTTCTTTCCAGCCTTTGAAATCTGACTTCATCTCCATATGAAATATGTCCGGCACTTCTGTCGCAACGTTTGTTCTGTTGACAGTCCTACATTAGAATTCAACTTCCAATCAAGTATTTTCTTTCTCCTGGTTGTTTTGATTACAGGGAATCCATAGTATTCACTACCTTCTTTTGCTTTTTCGATGGATTGGGTTTTTGTCAGTTTCTCATCATTTTGCAGAAAGCATGTAAGGGTTCTAATTTCTTTAGCAGCTTCCCGTATATGCAGTCCAGACTTTTGTAGTTTTTTCTGAACTATATTAATTGGGCGCAAGAGGTTTGACCAGAATTCAAGATAGGCAAAAAATTCTTAATTTTCCACTGCATGAAGAAGATTCTGTGCTAATATTATATGGTATTACGTCATTGTTGGTTGTTTGTGTTTTGTGCGCAAGCAAAAGGATTCAGAACATACAAAAGTGGGAAAGATCCATATCTCGTTATGCTCGAGTATAGAAATACTCCGATAAGTGGACTGTTGTATTTACCATCACAACTGCTGACGAGTAGAAGACTCAGGGAATCATTCCAACTGATCCCAAACTATTGAAACCATCGGTAGCTGAAAATGCAGAGACATTAGTCAACGAACGACAGATGAAAAGCAAAGTGAAATACAATGCAAAAACAAGACTACCTAAAGATTATTCTGTCGGAGAGTTCGTCTAGGTCAAACATGGCAGAAAGCAGTTGTCATAAAAAAACATTCAGCCCCCAGATCTTACATTATAAAGACAAACGGAAAAACATACAGAAGAAATCAACGCTTTTTGAATGAGAGTTTCGATGAAGACATCTCTGGGTACTAAGATACCGATGGAGACAATGAACTGCAAACTGTTGGAACAAACGAAACAGACAGTTATACACCAACGTCTAGAGAACTTGTTGTGCCAGTCAAGACAACCAGAAGTGGACGAATTGTTAAAGTCCCTAGTAAACAGGGCCGGCCTTAGGCCACTGCAGCCTATGTGGTCGCTGTGGGCCCCGCGCTTTCATAGGCCCCGCGCTAATTCTAAGTGTACATTATTAAATTAAACCATTATAATGTATAGAAAATAACAGGGTTTTCGCGACCCCCTGATTTTCCAGGGCCTCCAGGAAATCTCATAAAAGGCAAAATATACGATAAAGTCCTGAACTTTTTTTTGAATTTATTCAAATCTCCTGAAGAAAAGACGAAATTGACATTTTGGGTGCCTAGAAATAAAAAGTGACATTGCGAGCTTCCATTGGATAAAAATTTATTGCAAAGACGAAAATAGGCGTATTTTCTAATTCAACAAAAAAAAAAAAATTCTGACATTATGCTCATCCCTACCCAGACTAGGCCTCGCGCGATCCGTTTCGCATAGGGCCCCGCAAATGCTAGTAGATATTACTCTTAAGAACTTTAAAAGGAAGGGTGTGATAATAACTTCAAAAGGAAGGATGTGCTAATATTATATGATATTACGTTATTGTTTGTTGTTTATGTTTTGTGCGAAAGCCAAAGGATTAGATGGAAATAAAAATAGAGTTTCCATTGGATTGAGGAAAGATGAATAGAGGGGTAATAACTCGAGTGTGAAGTTTAATTCTGAAATTATAGACGCCAAACCCGAATAATGAACAATGCTAGTTAAGAATAACTTTAGGATGTGTCTTACTCGATTCTGTAAATTTTGCTTCAATGTTAATTAGTGTAGCCATAAAATACTCGTTATTTAGATCTATTATTAGTAAAGGTAACAAGATACCTGGAATTCGCTGTATATCATGCAGTTTTATTCGTGGCAACAAAGTTTAAAATGTAAAACGAGCCATTACAAAAACTTTGATCTCTGTGGGAAAAAAATATTTTTAAAAGTCAACAAAGCCAACGTACTGATAGACCTAGATCTAGGTTTAGTCCTTGTGATAAATTTAATCCATAAATGTTTAAAAAAAAAAAAAGACACCCGTTGACACTATTTGTCAATCAAATATATTAATTTATGTATTTACAAATAAATTTCGGAAACCCATTTGGGCCCCCTCCCCTAGGTGGGGACCCGGGGGATTTTAAAATTCTCCCTCCCTCCCCCCCTTTGTTACGCCACTGAGTCCTGATTACAGTCCTGATTAGAGTCAGCCCTGATTAGACCAGAACCCGTTTCCCTAAAGTCTCTCACTTTTACCCTATTTATTTCGTTCTCTTTTTATTCTCCTCCTCTCTCTCTCTCTTCCTCCTCTTCTCTCCCTCTCTCTCTTACATACACAGAGATGCGACTATTTCAATTATGTTTTGTATATTATATAAAAGAAATTGAGAGTTTTAGGACCTTCGATAAGCCACACAAGCCATGTTCTTGTGTGGTGTCTTGTTCTAGTCACCCTCCCCCCCCCCCCCCCCCCCCCCCCAGCCCCATTTTAGAAGGAGGAGACTGAGAAAGAATTAGTTCGAATTCAGGTCGCTCACTTTTTTTTTTTGGTAAAACATGAGTAAAGACGTACCTATCAACAAACAAATGGACCTACTTATACTCAAATACATGCTCATCAGCTCATAGAGCAGCACTCACTCTACACATACACATACATGTCAGCACGCATACGCGTCATCACATAAGCACATCGGCACACAGACAAGTCATCACACAGACAAGTCATCACACCTACACATCCTCACACATATACATCAGGACACATACACAGCAGCACACATACACTTCGTCACACGTACACACAAGCCATCACACATGCACATCGTCACACATATGCATCAGGGCACATGCATAGAAACACACTTACACATCAACACAAATACGCACAACAACGCACCAAGGACACATACACACCAGACACACGCACGCACCGGGACGCATTCACATGCACCCATTCTAATTCACGCGCACACCAATACACACTCTCTCCCTGTGTTGAACTCAAGCCAATGACGTGTATAAACTTTGGCCCTAAACAAAATAAATGTTTATAGAGGGCCATGTATTTCATGGCCCTTTTTTTTTCCCCCGTCCTACAAGTTTGACTCTAGTTCTCTGTTTGTGTGCGAGTGTGTTTTCTTTAATGTGTGTTTCTGTTTAAATGTGTTAGTTTTTTTTTTTTTTGCTGTCTAGATGTGTTCAACTTAAATGTGTGTTCAGTGCAACACTGTTGATTGCAAGATCTATTTGTGTTTAAATAAGATGAGATTATTTTGGTAGTCCAGACAAATAAAAGCTACGTTTCGCTTACAATTGTTCACCTCACAGACAACATGCTACACCACTTTTAAGAAGAACATTAAGACCTACTTGTTTAAAACTTAGTTAGATTCTTGTTCTTGAAAGGCGCTGTCGTGTCTGTGTTTGTAATGTTATTACAGCGCCTTGAGCCTACATATTGTTTGTTAACAGCGTTTTATAAATAAAATTATTATTTATTATTACCTCAGCATTACTATTTTAATGTTAACGATATAGACAAAAACCAAATCAACATCCTAAGCAGTGTCGTAGCAAGGGTGTGGGGCGCTGGGTCCAAATTTGAAAATCCACCCGGGCCTCCACTTGAGGGATCCCCCAAATGAGTGTCCGAAATTTGTTTTTACATTAAACACTACGATATCATCTCATGTCATGATGTCGAATGTTAAAATGCAGGGAGCCTCTAAAGAGGTCAAGCCTCCCCGGGCCCCAAAATCCCCAGCTACGCCACAGCATCCAAACACTGAACAAGACCTAAAACACTAAATGCCCATTATACACTTCCCCAAATATGTGTAATTCTTTTGTTTAGAAACCTTATCTTAACTTATTCAGTTGTCTGTCTATTGTTATCGAAATGGAGACTGAATTTTAAAAAAATCTAGCTAGTTTTGTAACATATCCCTTTTTGTAGTTTTGTTTAGAATTAATTAAGCACTTTAAACATATTTTTATTTACCTATTTGTAAGCATTTTAAATGTTCATGTGTATACCTTTATACCTACATATATATATATATATATATATACACATGTGTGAGTTGGTCTATTTCCTGATCTCGGCCAGCTCCCCAGACTGGTCGTATCTCTTCATCGTTAAGGCTAACTCATTTATTCTCACTACTGTTATAAAAGCTTCCACTGAGTTTTATTTTTCTTTCTTAGATAATCGTTTGGCGTCGTGACGCTTTAAATATATTTGTAGATTCAACTGGCTACCGATTTCAACTTTTAAATGATACAACACGTGTCTTGACACACACGCGTACAGACACACAGGCAAGGACACACACACACACACATAGTTTAACATTTCAATCTCTGTTGTTGTCCGTTAAGGTTTTTAACACAGTTATAACCTTGCCAAGTGGAAAGCTAAAACCGTTTTCTGCTTCATTGTGTGTGTGTGTGTGCGTGTGTGTGTGTGTGAATGCTAGTGTGTATATTACGCGCACATGTGTGTGAGTAGCTATGGGTTCTGACCATAAAACTGTCACGCCAAAAGCTTGTCTTTGACCTGAAATCGTTAAAAAAAAGTGCTCTCTCAATTCTTTTCCCGCCAAATACAAGATACACTTAGAATATTAGTTTTAAAAAAAAACCCAAAAACACAGAATTAACAAGAATAAAAAAAAAAAAAAACAAGAAAAAGAAAACGTATTCTTCACTAAGTTCTCTTGAAGTTTTTATGGCCCTTGTCTTAAATCTTGTGTATTCACCCACGAAACTACGTCTGCTCCCCACACACCTTCCCTGCTTACCTCCCCCTGCGTGCTTGCAAAAACAAACAGGTTAGTTTTTTTTTTTTTTTCATATTTTAAATGGAAGTCTACGTGTGTTTGTAGCAATGTGTGTGTGTGTGTGTGCATGTGTATATGTGTGTGTGAATGGTGTTTGTATTTTGTTTGTATTTCGTAACATTTTTGTTTTATTAATTTTGAGGCGTGTTTGGCTTCCCGAGCCGGAACTAAGTAGAAGCAAACAGGCCAAGCATCCAACCATAAGAGTGCCCTCGAACATGGACAGAGATGGATACAGTGGCAGCGTCAAGGGGGAGGGACTGTCACGCTGTTTTTTTTTTTTTGAAGAGGCCACCGATTAATTTTCAGCCGAACCTCTCTTCGAAAGCGACATTCGTGGTCATTAAACTAGTTACCCATTATAATGTTTAACTATTTACACATTAAAATATTAAACTATATACACATTAAAATATTAAACTATTTACACATTAAAATATTAAACTATTTACACAATATTATGTTAAAAAATATATACATGATCTTGTGTTAAACCTGTAACCCATTAGAATACTTAACTATTAACGTTTTAAAAAAATGTAAATATTAAACTTATTGTACATATCACGATGGTCGTTGTGCTAGCCACATGACTCCTTCGTTAGCCGTGGGCCACAGAAACAGATGGTCTTTGCGTCATCTGCTCCATAGATCATAAGGTCTGAAAGGGTAACTTAGAACATATCACGGTAAACTAGCCATGCAGTAATACCAGGGCCGGCCCTACCAATTGCGAGGCCCTATGCGAAATTGATTGCGCGGGCCTAGTCTGGGTGGGAATAAGGATAATAAGTGAAAAATTAAGGTTTGTATTAGAAAATAAATTCGACTTTGCATTTTATTCCTTCTTTACTAAGTGAAAAATTGCAATCAAGTTAACTTTACCTTACGAACCTTGCAACCTATGGCATATTTATATGCCAGTGACAATAAAAGTAAATAAGGTAATGGAACTTCCGGTTAAGGGGAAAATTCCTCCGATTATTACATTTTATTAAATAAAAGCTGACAATGTCTTTTTTTTTTTTTTTTTTTAGCGCGTGTAGGATTGGCGTTTTCCCTAATGAATGACACCCACAAATGACAATTTTGTCTATTTTTCAGGAGATATTTGTGAGTTTTCAGGAGATTTTAATAAATGCAGGACATTTCCAGGAATTTTTCGTTTATATTTTGCAATTCATAATGACACATAGAATTAGCACAGGGGCCTATGAAAGCGCGGGGCCCCCTGCGACCGCATAGGTTGCAGTGGCCTAAGACCGGCCCTGAGTAATACCATGCTAGCTAGTTACAGAATATCATTTTACACTTATTGTACACATCGCGTGACGATAAAACAAGTTAAACTACATACTAAGATAAGAATAATGTGTACTAAACTAGCATTTACACATTTCGTCTTAACACAAACTTTCCTGACGGCCTAAATGACATAACCTAATTACCACCAACAAAGAAATACTAAACGTCTCTAGCTTCCATTGAAACACATTGTCAGTTCTAACAAGACTGCCAGAGTTACTTCCCTATCAAGTGTTTTTTTTTTTTTTCTTCTTTGTTTCTTTTCCCTGAAAATGCGGTAATAAATTAAGAACAAGGGAAGATAATCGGATCTGAAGTCAGGGAGGAATTATCTCCCCATCACAAGCTATATTTCATCAGTTGTGAAAAGTTAAAAGCAGACACTCATAACACAGACCATCTACTGATACATCTCTCTCTCTCTCCACATTTTCGTTTTGAGCTAAAATTCCATTGCGAGTTATAAGGCTTTGAGCTAAAGCTCCTTTGTTAATTTTTTTTTTTTTTGTAAATCTAGTTTATGGACCACTGCTTATGTCACGGCTATTTTAAAAGTTATTAATATTTCATAAAGAGAGATAACTCTATTATTTTTTTCTGCTAAGAGACCAGTCATAAGGGAATAATTGTCTCTTTGGATATGGATTGTTACCATGTGATAATAAAAACATTAAATTTTCTGTTAGAGTAAGCTGTAAAAATGAAAAATAAAATAAAAAAACAAATTGTTTTTCAAAAAGGCGTGGCATACCTTGTTAACTCAAATTTTAACTCTGAAAATTATATCAAAGTGCCATAAGAACGACTTCATTTTGTCATCCCTCACCACATATTATCCATAAGGTAGATATTGAATGAATTATCCGTCTATGTCCACTTCCAGTAACTCATATAACGACTTGTGGCTCAAAAGATACATCGTAATCTCAGACAATACCGGCGTTTAAGGATCCCGAGTTGACCCAATTCCAATGGGTACTTGACTAGCTGACATACTTTGAGGGAAGCAATGGCGGTTGATCATCATGTGGGCCACTTGACACTCCTCCTAGCCGCCGGCCATAGAAACAGATGACCTTTTGCATCATCTAACCCCATAGGTTTAAGGTCTTCAACTGGTACATTGTATTTACTTTACTTACTATTTCTATGATAGTCAGTCAGTCAGGAAACTAGGAGTGGGAAGGGGGCGGATTCGCCTTACTAAGAAGGGAGAGAATTCTGACATAAAAAAACTCTTGGGTTTTGGATCATGGACTATGAGTGTTAAAAATAAAAGACATTTAAGTTCTTGCAGACGGCGAAAAAAGGGGACTTATGTAGACCCCAAGCGTATAACGGCCTTGTCTGAAATCAGGTTCACCACGTCTGATTACCCTGCCCTGTCCCTGTGCGGCACTCGGGTGGAAACGATCGTGTGACGAAACGATTAGACTAAATGGGTTGTAAAACAAGAGTCCCGTGGGCGTGTCTAAGGGAGAACGAGAGCATTTCTATTGCCAGTGCGGAGTTTAAAGAGAGCTTCCAGGACCCTTGTCAAAATCCAGGCGCCGTTCCTCAAGGCACCGCCCTATCTATTGCGAGTCTTGCACAGTTAGCTTAGTAAACTATAGGAAAATGGCGGGGGTTCCCGGTGTGTTCCGCCTTCGGTCACGTATTCTAGTCTGTGTGACACATTGGAAATAGAGGTGCTAAAATAGACAATAGTTTTGACCTCTTCCAGACATAGCACTCTGTTCAGTCTGGCTTATATACCATGAGTTTAAGCTCAACTCCTATGACAGTTAAACGGTTCACTGCAAAGGTAATGTTTCATTCATATTAAAGGTAATTCTAAAAAAAATAAAGAAAGAAATAAAAAAATAAATAAAAAAAACAACAATAACAACACATTCTTCAATAATGTGAAACAAGAAAAATTAGAAATATGTGGACACACACTCTTATTCTGGAGACACACTGAGCCAGGAGACACGATCTGAGACTGGACGCTCGCATTGAGATTCGACACAGATTCCGATATTGGAATGGACGCACACTCTGAGACATAACCAAGATTATAAAACATGGGCCACTAGCCAAGATTATCTTCCATGCACTCCTATTTTTTTTTATTTTTTTTTAATTTATAGCAATTAATGTATTTAATGTAATGTAATAAAAGTAATTTTTACAAGATTGTGAATAGTGATTATACACAGCTAAATCTACATTTTTTTCAAAGCATCTTTGTTATTTTTATTTCTGCCTTTTAAAAAATTACTAACAAACTAATAAACAAACTCAAGAACTAACTAACAGACTAAATAAATAAAAAACCATTAACAAACTTAATATGTAACTGAATAACTGTTGTTACGTAGCCTAAAGCAGCTGTTGCATTAAGTTTATTTTTAGATTTCTGCAGCGCTTGCAGCGCAAGGTCAGGGCTATGTTGTTGACGAGTTTCAAGGAACAAAAGCGTGCAAATCCAACATTAATTCATTCATTGGTTGAATATTTGCATCACGGCGGCAATTCTAGACCATAAAAGGAGCGAGCTTGGTTGTTTACAAATATACATAGAGAGAGAAATGGTAAAAAGTATATAAAGGACGGAAATATTCAATTGGGAGCTGGAACGACGACAATGAAGCTGTTTAATTAAATTGTAATGTACAGTGTGTATGTTATTAAAGTGATTCCTAGTCCGGAGTTGCAGCTTTGCATTTATTGTTGAAGGATTTTAGTTGTTTTGAAGAAATAGTTTTCATTTGAATCCTTGGCATCACGACATTAATGGGTGTTAGTAATTATTTAAAAGTAGAAAGCTATGCTAAATTATAACATCAGAAACGCACTGTCTGATCAACATAATCTCATCGTAGCATCAAGACACCATCATATCTAGCAGTCAAATATAAAAATTGTTACAACTAATTAACACATAATAATAAAAGCAATTCCGTTCGATTCCGTAGATTAAGAATGAGACTTAAGCTTCAGTTTTTTTCTTTTATTGTGACAGTGGCGTAGCTAAGAACTTGCCATCATTTGGGGGCCCGGGGGGCTTGACCTCTTTGGGGGCCCCTGCATTTTGACACTCGACATTATGACACGAGATAATTGCGTAATATTTAATGTAAATAAAAAAATTCGAACACTCATTTACCACCACCCCCCAAATGGGGGCCCAGGGAATTTTCAACCTCCCCCACCCTACCTACGCCACTGGACTACGATATCAATGGCTTAACGTCATGAATACCTTTGCTACACCATCTTCATGTATCACCCACTTTGATCTGCTCATCTTAAAACATGTTCCAGTTTTTGTGTCTCCTCACTCCGGACCTTCTTTCTCACCATTTCAACGGCCCTAATCGCCACGTGTGTCAACCCATCGCTCACACCTCTTTATTCACGCGCGATGTCACGGCACTTCAGTACTCGCCCTGACAAGTTATACAAAAAAAAGGGGGGGGGGGGAGATAATTTCTTTTCCATCTTGGATTATCTTTCTCTGATCTTTAAAGTAAATGGGAAAAGAATAACTCCACAAGGGCGGTAATATGAAAGAGGAGAATGGGGAAAAGATGGGGGGGGGGGGGGGGGGAGGGCGAAGAGGAGGGGGGGTGCTATGAGAGGTCTGAAATGAGAATGGTATCGGAGAGATAAGCTAAAGACAGACATTTGGACGGGATAGATAAGAGAAAGTTGTTCCTGACATACTTCTCAAGGTCGAACAGTAGCCCTCGTCAAGGTCACGGAGATAACGATCAGGCCGTGATAGTGATGATTAATGCTTCCATCTTGTGTTAAAGTGGGGTAGGTGCGAGTGAATGAAAGTGCAAATAGAGAGAAAGAAGAGAGAGAGAGAGAGAGAGAGAGGAAGAAGAGAAAGAGAGCGAGAGTGAGAGAGGAATAAAAGAGAGTGAGAGAGGAACAAGAGAGGGAGAGAGAGGAAGAAGAGAGATAGTGAGAGACGAAAAAGAGAGAGAGTGAAAGAGAGAGTGAGAGAGGAAGAAGAGAGAGAGTGAAAGAGAGAGAAAGAAGAGATAGAGAGAGTGAGAGTGAGAGAGGAAGAAGAGAAAGAGAGTAAGAAAGATAGAGAGTGGAAGAAGAGAGAGAATGAGAGAGGAAGAAGAGAGAGAGAGTGAGAGAAAGAGTGAAAGAGGAAGAAGTGAGAGAGTGAGAGAGGAAAAAGAGATAGAGAGAGAGAGGAAGAAAGAGAGTGAGAGAGAGTAAGAAAGGAAGAAGAGAGAGAGAGAGAGAGAGAGAGGAAGAAGAAAGAGAGAGAGAGAGTAAGAACAGAGAGTGAGAGAGAAAGAAAAGAGACTGAGAGTGAGAAAGATTAAGAGAGGAAGAAGAGAGAGAGAGTGAGAAAAAGAGAAAGGGAGAAGAGAGAAAGTGAGAGAGAGAGAGTGAGAGAGGAAGAAGTGAGAGTGAGAGAGAGAGTGAGAGAGAAAGAAGAGAGAGAGAGCGAGAGAGAAAGAAGAGAGAGAGAGTGAGAAAGGAAGAAGAGAGAGAGTGAGAGAGAGAGGAAGAAGAGAGTGAGTGAGAGAGAGAGAGAGTGAGAGAGAGTGCGAGAGGAAGAAGAGAGAGAGTAAGAGTGGAGAAGACAGAGAGTGAGAGAGAGAGTGAAAGAGGAAGAAGAGAGAGAATGGAAGAAGAGAGAAGGAAAGAGAGAGTGAGAGAGGAAGAAGAGAGAGTGAGAGTAAGAGAGGAAAAAGAGAGAGAGTGAGAGAGGAAGAAGAGAGTGAGTGAGAGAGAAAGAAGAGAGAAAGTGAGAGATAGAATGTGAGAAAAGAAGAAGAGAGAGAGTGAGAGTGGAAGAAGAGAGAGAGATAGTGGAAAAAAGGAAGAAGAGAGTGAGTGAGAGATAGAGAGTGAAAGAAGAGAGAGAGAGTGACAGGAAGAAGAGAGTGAGTGAGAGAGAAAGAAAAGAGAAAGTGAAAGAAGAGAGAGAGAGTGACAGGAAGAAGAGAGTGAGTGAGAGAGAAAGAAAAGAGAAAGTGAAAGATAGAGTGTGAGAGAGGAAGAAGAGAGTGAGTGAGAGTGAGAGAGGAAGAAGAAAGAGAGTGAGAGAGGAAGAAGAGAGAGTGAGAGAAAGAAGAGAGAGTGAGAGAGAGACTGAGAGAGGAAGATGAGAGAGTGAGAGAGAGAGAGTGAGAGAGGAAGAAGAGAGAGTGAGAGAGAGAGAAAGAAGAGAGAGAGTGAGAGAGAGTGTGTGAGAGAGGAAGAAGAGAGAGAGTGAGAGAAAGAGTGAAAGTGGAAGAAGAGAGTGAGTGAGAGAGAGTGAGAGAGGAAGAAGTGAGAGTGAGTGAGAGAGAAAGAAGAGAGAGAGTGAGAGAGGAAGAAGAGAGAGTGAGAGAGGAAGAAGAGAGAGAGTGAGAGAGAGCAAGAAGAGAAAGAGAGTTAGAGAGGAATAAGAGAGAGGAAGAGATAGAGTGAGAGAGAGAGACAGGAAGAAGAGAGGGAGTGAGAGAGAAAGAAGAGAGAAAGTGAGAGTGAGAGTGTGAGAGAGGAAGAAGAGAGAGAGTGAGAAACACTGACGATTTCGTGGCTGCGAAATGTTTGTCAAGAAATCATTTGAGATGCTAATCGATTCTCGACGATTGATGAATGTCGTTCAACACTTGTGTTGCATCGTGGCTTTGACCTTGACCTTGACATTTACCGTCATCCGACCCCCCCCCCCCCCCCCCCCCCCCCCATCGTGGCCTATGTCCTGCTGTGTTCCCTTTTTTTGTTTTTTACCCCAAGACATCGACTCTCTCCCCTGCTATGTTTTGATATCATGCCGAGTCAACAATGCCCTCGTCCCCCCCCCCCCCCCTTCATGGCGGCCCCCCTCCTCCCGTCCGACAAGACAGAGGAGATGGACGTAACCTTTATTGTCGGCGCCGGATACGTATCTCCCTACGATTCCCTTTCCCGTGCAGCCGGCGCCCCACAGAGTTCTATCAAGTAGTAGGGTCTCCCCGAACTGTAACCTGGGCACTGTCTGAGGCGCAGGTTTGTAGCTTGTGACGCTGGTGGTAGGTGCGCGCGTGCGTGTATGTAGCACTGAGAACGTGTATAATGAATAGAAAATGTTGGTTCAATTTTATTTTTTAAGTCTATTTTGATAAAAAAAAAAAAAAGCCAAGGATCAACAAATTTAGACCCAATTCACTATTTAAGAATTTATCACTGAAATCTCGTTTCTCTCAATCTTGCCGTCTCTTCCTCGGTCTGTTTTATAAAGCGTATATCAACTCACTCTGTCTGTCTGTCTGGTAAAAATCTTGTACACGTTATTTCTCCCACTTTCTATTCTCGTATCAAGGTGAAACTTTTGCACGATTATTCACTGTCGATGACAACACACGAATCAATCAAAAAGTTAATCAGTTACTTCATTAATTAGTGATTATTAATTAATTTCGTTTAATACGGAAAATGGATACAATTTTCGCAGTATTAAGAGTATTACTTTTGCGGTGAAGTTTACTAAACCAAAAAAAGAAAAGAAACAAACAAAAACTAAAACAACACTTCGTGGATTACTATGTGTGTATTTTACCAACGAGTTAATTGGTAGCAATATGTATTGTGACATCAATTATGACATGTACGCCTTTCAACTCCACTAGGTCATAGATTATCCTGCCGGCAACCCATCCTATACCCTAATAGCATTGAGAATAATTGAGATATTATCTATCTACTTGTCTTAGACAATACACTATACAATGCTCATTTTGATATGTGCAGATCTATCTATCTATCTATCTGTCTATCTATCTATCTATCTATCTATCTATCTATCTATCTATCTATCTATCTATCTATGTATCTACACATATTAATTACTTAATTATCCCCCTTTGAACGTAAGTTAAGGATTTGTTTTTCCTGGGTTACTTCCCCCAATCGTGACCCACTACCTACGAGTGACTGTATTAATTACCTTGCCTGTCAGCGCCTTGTTAATGAGTTACCGTGTTCACAGACAGCAACAATACCCCCACCTCTCTCTCTCTCTTTCTCTCTCTCTCTCTCTCTCTCTCTCTTCCTGTGTTACAGTCAGGGAAAAACACCCTAATTGCTAATGGTATATTTCATCATCCCGGCGTCGCCGTGTCCGCCTGGATATAATTAGACTTTTGTTTATCTTGTAATTAGGTCACCATGAAATGATCTGTCTCAGAGACTCTGCCCACCATCCCCCTAATTTTTTCTCCTGACTTTCTCACACCCATGGCCTACTATCACAATTAACTAGGTAAATTATATTCATGTCATCTAACTTTCAAATTGCACATGACATGACACCATGACATCTGTACGTATATAAAATGGCGTATTGTGAGATTTTATTTCCGGGGAGGAGTGGGGTGCTGGGTTAGACCCTAATCCACCCCTCTGTCTACTGGCTTTGCCCATACGTATGTGTAACAATGAATTGATGGTATAAACTTAATACCTGAGTACATGAAAGTATGAGAATAATGAACAGGGGCGGACTGGGTGTTTCAAAATCGGCCCGGGTATTTCTATACAATTCGGCCCGGGTATTTCTATACAATTCGGCCCACAAATTCTATATCATAAAATGGGCATCTATTTCTGGGCCTACCTGTCCTCAAAATCGTTACGTTTGATAATGTATACATTTCATGCATACAGTGAGCTCTATAACTTTATAAGAAACATAGGGCTTATGTTGCTTTTTCATCGCTAAGTATCTAAGCCCTAAATGGACGGATGAAGCTTCTAATAGCACAGTCTACGGATACATGTTATTACATTAGTTCGGAAAATGGGATAGATTAAAATAGTATTACCTGTCTGTGAACGATTTTTTCTACCACGACGCTCAGAGGGTCTTTTTATAAGAGAATATTATAAAACCTTTAACAATTAGATATGTGCCATAGTAGCATCGATGCGGCAATTTCGGTGGTCCTGCCGGGCACTAGGCCAAATGCCCATATATCCAGTCTTCAGATCTATATGGAGACAGCTTGCCGCCAAATGCGCCGAGCGGCGCGGGAGGATCTAAGTAACTAAGTAAGTAAGTAAGTAAGCAAGTAGACCAATAGCTTATTACCTCGTCACAGGATCGACGTCATGGCTATAACGATTTGTCTCGAATCAAATAGATTTAATATTTAAACTGCAATTTTACTTACTAACTTAATTAGATCCTCCCGCCCCGTTCGGCACATGGCTAGCTTCTCCACAAAGATCTGTCACTGGCAATGTCTGAAGCCTCCTCCCACCTGGTGTCCACTGTTCTGAGGTCCTCCGTGAAATTGTAGGGCCAAGTTATACGAGGACGTCCTTGATTGCGCTATTCTCGTATTGGCCTCCATGTCATCGCAACTCTGGGTATGCGTAGTTTATTCTGTCGGATGACATGTCCGGCAAACCTCCTGGGACGGTCGCAACCTCATTAAGTGATCGACTCCCAGTTTGGCAAAGGATTTCCTTGTTTAAAACGCGATCTCTGTAACTGACTCCTGAAATCCGTGTGAGCCATTTTCGTAGAGCTACATTTAGTCTTTTCTCAATTTTGTAAAAGATGATTTCCATACCATACATTGTATAATTAGTTTGTGCAGAATTCGCTTTGATTGTTTTTGTTGTACAAAGCTATAGTTACTAATATTAATGAAATAATTGAGATACATGGAGGCAAATATTTAAACAATAAGCAGTATGGTTTATCCGGTGTACAGATGTTTTTAAGGAGTTGAGTTATAATTTTTGAGCACTTTTTAACGCTGCAGAATCGAATTTTTAGGTTCTTTCGATTTTGGGCAACAGTGGAGTTCATTTTATCGTCCTTGACATCCTTTAGTTTAGATTCAGCGGTTCTCAACCTTTTAAGCTCGGCGACCCCTTTTTTACAATTCCTCACTTTGCCGCGACCCCTTACACACACACAGCTATAGAAGAGTAGACAATAACAATCCATATTTTCGATGGTCTTAGGCGACCCCTCACAAATCCTCAATCGACCCCCAAAGGGGTCGCGACCCACAGGATGAGAACACCTGGTTTATATGATCGTGAAAATCTCTTGTCACGTTTTCATAAATCATCAACTTGTCAGGTTTCTTGTACTCTCTTTTTTATTTATTTATTTATTTGTTTTTTTTTTTATTTGGACTCAGGGAAGGACTTTCCGGGATTCAAAATCCAGACCCTCTCAGTTTTGAACTTATGAGAATCTCCTATCGGCTACCACGTCCGATTTCAGTATATCATGATATTGCTTAAAAAAACAAATCAACGGTTCACAATTTGAGTTTAAAACTAACTTTTTTTATTTTGCATATCAACAATTTTTTAAATAATTTTATTGTCCGTCAATGTTTGGGTGTTCTGGCTCGAGATGTGTGCGTCTCTTTACGTGTGTGTCTCCTGACTTCTTTTTATGTCTGTATTTCTGTGTTTGCGTGTGTGTATTATGTGCATGAATGCATCTGGGTGCGCCTGAGTCTGTAATTTTAAGTCTTGTGCTGAGTATTTGAGTGTGTGAGAAAAACAAATATCGCAAAGTATATCTTTGAGTCATTGGTGCAAGGGGTCAAAGGTCAGCCACCTCGTTGGCTCACGTAAGCTTATGATGCTTACCTCACTCCCAGATCCAGGCAAAGGTGATTCACACTGCTCACTATTTCACTCAAACTGCCCCACCCCCCTCTCTCTCTCCCCCACTCCAACGCATTGTCTCGGGACCCGTGTGATGTCGCGCCGGGCGAACGTCTAGTGTTCTTGCTGGCACCGTTGTCTGGAAGTCATCTGTGACACCTGGCCTTACGTCTCCGACAATTATCTGAACAAATGACTTTTTTTTTTCTGGAGGCAAATGTGTTTGGATTAAAGGGGCGGGGTTTACTTTATGCCACGCTAAAGAAATCATCTGTTTTAATCATCGCGAATTGTCGTTTTAGTGTAATAGTCTCTTTTTAAAAAAAAAAAAAAAATTGTCATTACGGCCTGACTCTCGACATATTAGGATAGTCAAAGCCATGATTACTTTTCTTTTGTAATGTTGGTTAGAGATTGATTTTATTAAAGCTTATTTCTGTCTGTCCATCCGTCCTACCGTCTATCCCGTTTAGATCTCGTAAACTAGAAAAGATATTAAAAATCTGACATCATGATATTTTAGACTATTCAAACTTTGATAAAACGGCTATTTTTTTTTCTTTTCTGAAAGCAAAAAATTTAATTTTTGAAATCAACAATGCAAGCAGTTTTTTTCCATAAAAATACATCATTCACTATTAATAGTAACAAACACGTGAGGCTATTTAGTAAGGGAAATAGCTATTTACCAAATTTATAACACATTTATGCAAACCGTTTTAGATTTTTTTGGTCAAATATATTTCTTTTACAATTGTATTGCTACGTTAAATATGATCGGTCATATCAACTACTATATTAAAAAAAAATGTGTACTTTTAAGTGGAACATAATTTACAGCAACAATCAATAAGTGGTTTCTCATATTAACACGTAAACAGTAGAGTGAAACTGACGCCATTGTACACTTCACTAAAGGATTATATTTTGAACGGAAATGTTATGTTGTTTAGTTCTCTTGAGACTTTGAATAAGAGATTGACTCTTTACAAAACAATTATAAGACATCAGTTAGGCCAGGTTCACATCGAACTTCACCTTCACTTTCACCTATCCCTTCGTCTGCTGGACCGTTGGGTCACCACACAAGATCTGTCAACCTTCTTTCTCCATTCTTCTCTGTCGTTGCATTCGATAAAATTTCATTCTGATATTCTTTCTGAAATTATTGAAACCTGTCTTTTTACCTTCCTGGGTGGACCACTTCGGGTCAACAGATCTTGTGTAGTGCCCCAACATTTCAACAGACTAAGCGATAGGTGAAGGTGGAGGACTTATGTCCCTCTTAAAGCGAGTGAGCAGGAATGTCGGCCTTAGGCTTTTAAGTTAGAATGTCAAAGTTCAAATGTTTTGTACTTTTAAACATTGAAAAGTTATTCAAATTTAATAGTGGTTAACTTTATCTGATCACCAATATAAAAGTACTGGACATTGTTCATTAACCTAGGATAGGGTTTTCAAGCTAGATGTTGACCTGTACCAGTGTCCCAGCTAAGATGCCAAGTCTGTGAGTCGAGTCTGCGTTGGAGTTTATGTCTATGTTTCGCCGCATGTTCTCACAACTCTCTCTATTCCCGGTGCTCCTTTACAAAGTTACATGTCATATTTATATCCCGTAGTAAGTCAAACATTATTAAAAATTATTTCTAATTTTCTTAATTTGATAATAATTATTTAATGCCTTTTCTGTATTCTTTAAAAATATATATCGGCAATGTAATATATATTTTTTTGCATTTCATCTAGCATTCTAGACCGAATTCAATTTTAATTATATAGACTATCGCTGATTTTATTCAAGGTTCTGTCAACTCAATGAAAAACATTAATTTAGCCATCAGTCGTCTGTCAGGTATAAATGCCAACAATGGCCGTAGGTCACCGGTACATGTCATTAGATATACCTTTTATTAGTGAGTACTTCCTGCTTGAGTTCGTGAGTCTTTTATTTTATTTTAGCAGCTCGGCGATCTCGCAGGTAAAAAAAAAAAAAAGAAAACTTCCCCCAATTACTCCCGGGTATTCCAGGACTGCTGTCGACAATTCATTATTGCCACTGTGCCGAACCAGCACGTGTCTGTAAGCAGTTGACAGTAACGCTGCGTGACATGTAGACAACTCACTCTGGCAGTTGACAGTTACGTTTCACGATGTGAGGTGGCCAGGCAGTGGCAGGGAGTGTGTGTGTGTGTGTGTATGTGTGTGGTTGTAGGTGGGGGGGGGAATAAGTTCACATTTAGCAGCTTCAAGTTTCGTTTTCTAGTTTCACACAGAGCTAAGATAAGATAACTGGGTTGATAGATACTAAGATAAATTATAAGGTCGATTACACAATGGAAGATGGATAGATGGATAGTTGCATAGATACATAGATAGATACATAGACATCTGCTGACCAGATAAGTAAATAACGACATTCATTGTCTGAGTCTGAGTTATGTAATTTATAAGATAAGATACTAATTCTTAAATCTTACTCTAACAAGACATAACACACATAACATATTATCTGCGTCGATGTCATACAAAGAGCATCTCTACATTCTCTTATTTGCGGCACGTTAAGAAATACCTTAACGGCTTAATAAGAGCTTTCTCCCTTTTCTCTCCCTCTGTCTCTCTCCTTTTCTCTCTTATACACTCTCTCTTTCTCTCTCACCACACCCCCCCCTCCCCAATCTCTCTATCTCTACTTTCTCACTCCCTATGTGACACTATGTCTCTTTTACACCCTCGTTGTACTTTTTATCACCGCTCATTTATCAACGTCTGCTAAAAACAATGGAAACCCCCCCCCCCCCCTCCCCCAACTCAAATGTGACTATTGCCAAATCTCTTTGTTACTTCCGTTCTAAAAAAAAAATAAAAAAAAAATAAAAGACTTGGAATGTCTGAGGGTATAAGCTTAGAACTAAGGGTGGGAGAATTGTGGCAAATTGTTGGCAAGACGAACAGGAGAACAAACCTCTCCCCCCATTGTCAACTTCCCTAGCTTTCTCAAAAAGAATCCGTTCCTGTTTCAAAGACAATGACATGATTGTACTGAAGGGAATTCTGCTTTCAGAACGCTAAGTATTTTTTTTTTTTAGTCTGCGTTAGATGACATGCGCAGACGGATACCGCTAGTCTCGTCTGTTTGTGTTTCATCAGAGTAGTCTCCCGTGATGAACGAGCCGTAACCGAGGGCTAATCATTGGTAATGTGAAACAAACGCCAATTAGAACGCCTTCTTCCCCCGGCATGGCAAGACAAATAGACCTATTCAAATCATTCTCTAGAATTCTCTCCCTTTTGATGCTGGTTTCGATTCCATTCTTCTGGAAAAGAGGAGGGAAAAAAAGTGGCTCAAAGAACAAAATGGCGATTCTTATTCAAAGAACGTAATATGACCTGAAAGGCATGGTCATGACATCGTTCCGTGTAAATAGTCAGATTTTGAAGCTAGTTGCCTAGAAACAATAAACAAACTCGTGAGAGCGGGGAAAAAAATGAGTTCATCCTTTCGGTAAGTGGAAAAACGAATACGCTGTTCAAAGTTCTCTAAACACCGAAACTCAACGAAAGCTTCGCAAACTTAAAACTTTTTTTTTCCACCCAACTCTTTAGTAAGTCACTTAGTTCAACGCGCTAATCTCCCTTAATTGAAATAACAATATTCCCCAAGGGAGGGAATAGATGTGGAAAGAAGAATGACCGCTTATTTACTTTCTCTTGAATTTCAAGCTTTCTACGTCACGATTGGTAAACTGCCCCCTTGACAACACAGTTAAACTATAAGTCCAATGTTTAGGAAATGTTCAACCTTGGTATGATTGTAAATATTTATATTTTATAAAAAAGTATATGATTAGTTGACAGAATATTATAAATATATAGAACTCTGAGAGTGAAAGAACTATAGTGCCCATAATATTATGAGTTTTAAAAGAAAATTAACATTATTTTGCATCAACATGACTAAATACTTCATTTGAATTTGTGAGAATTTATTTGGCTAAAGAATAAAAAGAAATATATACCCAGCTACTTTTTACAAAGCTTATATCCACTCACTGTCTGTCTGGTATAAAGTGTGTACACGTTATTTCTGCCATACCCATTACAAAATGAAGTTGAAACTTTGCACAATCAAAGCTTAAAGAAGGAAAAAACCGCGCAAGTACTGTCATTACCTTTCAATGCTGCAAGATGTAGCTCCCTTTTTCTCTATAAAAAATAATTTATTAATTATTTAATTAACTCCTGAAATCTTATCCCATCTTATTTTACCTTTTTTTAATAATCCATTCAATAAGCGATGTCGGCTCAATTTCAGTTAAAAAAAGATGCGATATTCCACCGTCTCATCTGCTCTGACCAAACTTAAAAGCGAAGTTGATCTATTATTACCTTCGTCATCCTCTATCAAAACATGTCTAAGTATTTTAACATAGTATTTGTACGCGATTTTAATTAGTGCAGAACCTTCGTTGTCAAAACATTCAAAGTAGCAAAGTGACATAGAGAAAGATAGAATTAAAAAAAAAAAAATCCCCCGTTCTAGCAAATTAAAGGCGGAGATATTTCAACGCAGAAAGGAACGGGAAAAGGCCAACTGTTAGCTAGTTAGGAAAATAATGTTTGGAAATCACCAGCGCCAGTTAAAAGCATTTATGTTTATTTATGTTTAAATCTAAGGCGTTTCTGTGTTGTTGTTTTTTTCCAGCTCGGTGTTTGTATGAAACTCCAAGGGGGGGGGGGGGGGGGGAAGGGGAGCTGGGAGGTAAGGGTCACGTGTTTGTTCAATAATGCGAGCTCCTCTTAGTCTAACTTTCGGACCCAAATTATTTTCCTTCACGTCTCATGTTGCCTCTGACAGAAGTTTTGCCGTGGTGAAATAATACTAGCTCTCGTCCCCATCCTCAGACTGTGTACACCCCGAATCGAGGAGAAGGCTGAAGAGAAGGAGAAAAAAATCTTTTCACTTTAAATAAATACACGCGACAGTGCGTGAATATTGGCTCAATTTGGTTCCCGCGGGAATCAGTTCCTTGCATCATGGTTCAAAGTTTGCCAAAAAAAAAAAAAATTCCCAGAGAGTTGAAACAATTTTCCTCAATTTTGTAGTTGAGCGGTTACTTCCCTTGTATTTATTTTAACATCAGTTGAAATCCCGTGATATTTTGGTTAGAGTCTACTCTCCTTGGCAACAGTCTCAGAATGAGACTACAACAAGGCAAGGTAACTCCAAATAACTTTTGAGAGTTTTTTTGCAAATGTGATTTCAAAAAACAAATATCTCCAGCCAAGAATCATTGGAAGAAAAAAAAAGTTTTGGAATTTTCTTGTTCTGTCAACATTTCCGAATAATATTTTAAATATGTAAATGTTGAAATCGAAGACACCGAACCGTGATTGTAGACTTAAATAAACATGGTAGGACTTCTGAAAATGGATATTTTCTAGGGGTGCACCGGATAGTCCCTCCGGCTCCGGCTTCTGCCGAATATTCGGCACTTTTTCACTATCCGGCACTATCCGGCTCTGGTCGGATATCACTACCGGGTAGTAAAAACTACACCTGTATTTCTATTAATATTGTTATGCACCTCCGCACTAAGTCTTTTCCAGATACGCCAAACGGAGGTAACGCTTAAATATCGAAACAACACAGGCGAAAGGCAAACAATATAAAGGTAATCGATGGTGATAAATGTCCAACAAGAAGTTTAAACTAAATCTCCATGTTAATAAAAATAAACCAATACTCATAAAGTGGACATGAATCAATAATGTCAGTTCTGAAATACATTAACGTTTTTGTTTCAAATAAAAGGATTTGTTTTTAAAACTTTAAACTATGACTATGCACCAAATATTTTTAGTACAAAGACAAGGCGTGTTAATCTAAATAGAATTAGATCCTTACATTATAATTTCGCATTACATACGTAGCAGCGATGTCTGGCACATTTTAAAAGCTTGTCTTGACCATTGAGTGGTCTAGTAAACATGGAATATTCCTTAACTACGCCAGGCTGATAATCTGTCTAAATGTGCGGGTATATCTCCAGAGGTAGAGAGGAGCAACCCCCACCTCCTTTTGTTTGTTTAGTCCATAACATTGAGTTCACAGATAGACAGCTGACCACATTAAGCCAGATGTCAACGTGTTGACACTGTCTAGAGATCACATCTTCTAAGAGAACTAAGTTTTGTTTACTTGGAGAAGAATTTTTTATTAGAGGCAACACTACAAGCCAAATCTCTATAAGGTTAATCTGGTATGAGTTTGTTTATTATGAGATAGGTTGTCAATCAAGGGTCTGGAAACAAGCCACACCTTTTATACTATTGGTCGGGACAATAAGTTTGTTTACTTTAAGTCTCAATTAGGAGGCTGGACTACATGCCAAACAGACACTGACCAGGGGTATCTTTAAAGGGAGGGCTCAACACCCCCGACTTCTTATTTGTTTAATCCATGACAATGTATTGATAGACATTGACCATTCTTAAGCCAGAATGGATTAACGCAGATTGTTGAGAAATATTGACACTGTATAGAGGTGACTAGATGATGAGACTAAGTTTGTTTACTTGTAGAGAAATGTCATTTAGGGCGCTGAACACAGTTCGTTGCACAATAAAATAAAACAAATATGTGCATGTGTGCGTCTATGTATTTTTCCCCTTGTATTAAAACTTTTAGAAAGAAAACTAATTTCATTGTTTAATTCTATTGACTTAATATATAAAGGAAATCCTTACAGTTAAATTTAACATCGCAGAAAATAAATTGATCTAAAGCACCACAATTAGATCTAGCAAACAAAGAAAAAATATGCTGGAATGTTAAGAAACACTTGACTTCGGTAACTAAGGTACAGAGATAATTTATCTATATGCTTGACTGATCATGCCATGTGTTATCTTTTTATGCCTGCACACTAAACACTATTGCGTATGCCCAAGGAAAAAAAAACGCGTGAAGGTCAACACCATCAACTATACACACTACACTAGGACTACATGTGTAGGCTCACTAAGTCTATCTGACCAGGTTGTTAGGATCAGTCGAACATTACGTCTTTTTATGTTTTTGTTTGGTAGGGAGGGTGTGGGTTGAGTTTTTTTTTCATCTATAGTTGGTTTTCCTTATTCTCTTAGATCTATATAACAGTAGATCTAAACATAGATATCAATAATAGGCCTACAGACTACAATTAAATCTATACTTCGCAACATTTAAATCTCAGGCTATGAGTAGGTATAATAGATGTTCCTGCTGTTAATAAAATATCGTTTGCCGCAAATGGATTAATAAATATATGACCTACTACGCTTCAGATTCCAACGATTAACTAACAGATATCAGTATTAAGCCCTTGAAGCCAGAACCAGAAGCAGCCTTTGGACTTAAAATTACAAGTCTGATGACCAGTTGTTGGTCAGAAATTATTGAACACATACATCCAACCACCATACAAGCCAGATGAGAGATTTACATTAGTAACTAGTTAAATATATACTAACATATTTTGCATTAACCCTCCAACACACAGCCTTATAGTTGGTGGCCTCGTACATACACACAGACACGCTCATGCTACACAGATTAATTTATGTTTATAAATACTGTTAATCTTTAATAAATCAATCAGTAAAGGAGTTTAAAACAATAAGGTATATAAAAGGAAAACAAAATATTACCAACAAATATAGGTATGTTATTTAACACTTTCGTAAAATGCTCAGCAATACAAGCTATTTACAAGACACTTAGGTATTCGGCTCCGGCCCCGGCCGAATATCAAATTTTACTATCCGGTCATATCCGGCTCCGGCCGGATATCAAAAAGTACTATCCGGTGCACCCCTAATATTTTCACATGTCGACTTTGGCTGTATGGGTAATTACAGGTTGCGTCGACCGTGAAGGAATAATGTTGGAGACATTTATTTTCGGCCAGTGATTGTTACTATACATTAAAACATAGTGCATCGTAATGCCTCAGTATATAACAGTACCTCAGTGCTTCATACCTCAATACAACACAGTACTTCAGTTCATCCCACTAGATCAGTACATCACATTACCGCGTTACCTTACAGTACTTCATATGTATACATCAGAACATCACATTACTTTAATTACATCACTATACTTCGGAAGCATTACAGTTATTCCTCTCAATACATAAGTTAATTACAGCACCTTAGTTCATCACAGTAGATCAGTTCTTCGCAGTACTGTGAGGTGACAAGTACCTCGATACATTATAGTACTTCAGTACATTATACTACCTCAGCTACACACATTAAACTTTATATATTACCTCAGTACAATAATACACAGATATATTATCAGTGGCATAGACTTGGGCCCGGATACAAAAATATGATAGTGACTCCACCCGTCCCCTTTCAATAACCTAAAAGGTCAAAGGTTACTGAAACCGAATCGAGTCATCCTGGATGTAAAAGTTGTAACAGTAAAGAACTTGGTTACTGAACCTGGGGTCCTGGATTCGAATCTCAAAGAAGACTGGGATTTTGAATTACCCAACATTAGTTGGGTAAAATTAAAGGCGGTTGGTCTTTGTGTTGGCCACACGACACCGTAGGCCACAGAAACAGATGACCTTAACATCATCTGCCCTATAGATCGCAATGTCTGAAAAGAAAACTTTAGTTTATCAATATTTTATACACAACACAAAAGGACAACCAAAACATGTGACGAAAACGTCTGAGGGTGCAGTCTTCATAATTGAATTTTCCACAACAAGTACGTACTGAAGCCAAAAGTTTTGATTTATATCAATCCGATTTTTTTAGGCTGTATATTTGGTGGATCATATGGAGCATACACTTCTTGAACTCAAATGTAGAAATCTCATTTACGTAATTTTGATAGTTTTTGAAATCCAAACGTGACAGGCGAAAGACAGACTACACAAAACTAATAGCAGCTTTTCCACGTACGGGACCGCTATTAAAACTATATACGCTTTCGCTACCCTTTGATATTTCATGTCATTTTAGCCTCCCCCTTAGAGGGAAAGCTTCTATTAGATTTTTGTTGTCTGTCTGTCCGTCCGTTCGTCTGTCAAGTACCTCAAATCTTTCAAGTAAAGCACTATTAAAAATCCCATTTCATTTGATTCTGTAGCTTACTTGATAATTTATGAAACTGGTACCTTTTGTCCAGTTAAAACTAATAATATGATCCGTTAAGGATATTACTATGTCCTAGATTATTATCTTCTTCTTTGAAGATAATTCTTATTATATAAGTGAAGATATTCTTATTATATAGGTCTAAACTATGGCACTCTTCTTGATTACGATCATTTTATTTTTAAAAAATATTTTAGTTGGAGAAACGTGTGATATAATCCAGAAAGTCAGTCTGTCTCTCTCCTGGGTTCGTCTCCAGGCCCTCAGTGGGTAACTACCAATATTAGTGTCAAATGGCAGCCACTGCTTCACTTTAAGTGGGGGGGGGGGGGGGTAGTGTGAGGAGCTTAAAACTGTCAGGTGGTAAGTTGAGGCGTTGGCAATCATGTCTATTCCTGTAAGAGAAAGTGTGTGGGGTGGGGGGGGGGGGATGGCCGCAGTGGTAAAAGGAGTAGAGTGTCAATGCATTTGACCGCAGGGCATTAGATCGAGATCTTCACGCTAACGGGGGAGGCAAAGCAGTTATTCCCAGAGTGCACTTCTCACGCTTAACGTTTCGGTGTCAACGCCAACACAGTCGCTATGCCCGGGGGGGGGGGGGGGGGGAGCTTGTTCTTAGGAGCGTTCGTGACTCCGCCGAATCGCAATAGCTGACACGACTGGCATAGGCGTCACCCGTGTATGTAAACCAAAGTAAGTTCTGGCAGTCTGAGAGGGGCGGAGAGAAACAAAGGTAGAGCTTAGCGCTTTTCTTTTCGATACACATCTTTCCCTGCGAGCAGAAACCTTTATTGTTGTGACCTTTAAATGCCAGTGATCTCACCAGGGGCGATGCGCGAGATCGTCGAAGGAGAAAGGGAAGAGGGGGCGGGGGGCAGTTGGGGCGGTGTAATGTAAAAGAGATGAGAAATAACACTGGAGATTTCTGAAGAATAATTTAAGTATACATTTTTAAAAAATCATTTGTTTAAAAAAAAAAAGTTAAACGCTACGATATACCTATCTAAAATAATGAAAGATATAGATACGACAGATACATTAAGAAAAATTAACATAATTATTTCAGATCGAGAGCCCATTTATAGAGGGAAACGAAAAGAGTTTTTAACTCTTGCCTCTATCACAGTTTGACCATGACAAGATGGCAGTCATTGACATAATATCGTACTTAATTCCTGGATCGACTTTGGACAACTGTCGGGAAAAAAAAAACTATAAATAGCTAGATTTTTTGTGTACTAACAAGAAAAAATGTTGACAAGCTGTTTTTCTTTTTTTTTTTTTTTCACTTTTTAGCTTTGCAGAATCAAATTTAATAATCTCTTACAATCATAGTAAATACAAAAAAAAAATGATAATTTCGATATGGCAGCATTTGACTTATTTTATGACTATTTTAAAACAAATGGTAACTTACTAGCGGTAAAGAAGGCCATTTGATACAGCGACCAACTGCTACGTATTGAGATATTTTTTTAAATTAGAGCTTAACCTTTTTTATTATTATTCAATTGGCAGCAGTGATGTTTAATTTAGTGTCCTAGACATTGTTTCACTTATCGTCCTTGACATTGGTTAATTTATCGTCCTTGACATGATTTCATTTATCGTCCTTGCCATTGTTTAATTTATCGTCCTTGACATTGGTGTAATTTATGGTGAAAATTTTCCAAACGATCTAGACGTTCCTTTATTGGCGACGCACAAGCAGCATCCACAAGTTCAGGAGCGTATACACACTGAAACAATTTAGTATTGTAGGAATCAGAGTCTCTTTTGATGACTGACCAGTGGCTTTGACTTTGTTTATTGATCGTGAGTCTGGGGACTTCATTGTTGCGTGCGTCCATGGGGTGCTGCTGTATTTCTTGCTAGGTTTGAACACAATGGTTCAAATTAAGTTGAAGATAATCTCCTAATATCCAGCAGGACATAGGGGCAGCGGGATGGTTTCTAGCTTGGAACCTTCGAGACCACCGAACAACAGCCCAGAGCGCAGGACCAAACAGCAATCCTTGAAAATGTTCTTTGGCATATGAATTCATAACAATCAAAAGCTTTAGAATGTTATACAATTAGACCTTTTTTCACTTTTATTATATTTTCTAGCATTGCAATGCAAAGACAAAGAAAGGTATATAATTGGATGAACAATGTCACTGAAGAATGTACGCAATAAATAGCTGTGATAACCTGATGTTATGTCTTTTTTCCCAATTAGCACTGTCGTATCGGGTTAACCTTTGTAATTCTTAGAGTGTTCCCATATCGGGGAAGATATTTACGAGTCAAGTATTGTTAATCTGCATATGTAAGAATCCATAGCATTAAAAAAAGCAGGAGTGACGTTGGTAAGGTGGAAGAGTTCAATGAAAGGAAACAAAATTATAAGTTAAGAAAAGTCACCAGTGACATTTTTATGTCCCCTGCGGTCTTTTCGTTCTCTGGAGTTATCTGACCTTAGCATAATTGTAATCTCAATGTGCTTTTTGTCATTGTTCTAATTACCTTCCCTTTAAACACCTTTGTGTCAGCGAGAGTTATCTTCCCTACTAATGGTCTCGCTGCTCTATCTGAGGTACAACATCTACACCCTGAAGGAATTGAAAGGAACCAGTGGCGAATGGCGCCCTCTTCTTTTTAATCTTTTTATAAACTGTTTTCTTGCTCCTGGAGTTAGATCCACCCTGTAATCTCACACCAGTGTGACACGAGGGTCGCTGAGCTGTGCTCGTGAGTTGGGTGGCGGCACGGGACGGGGTGCTCCGGGGCGCTAGATGATAAACTTAATGATCTCACAAAGGTGAGAAGGTTCGCTTTAAGTGACTCATGGAAACTGTTACGTAGATAGATTTAACTGGCGTAACTCGCGTTTTAAACTGTGTAGTCCAAGTCTTGGTGGATGAAGAGATGGAGTCTTGGTGGATAAAGTCGCGGAGTCTTAGTGAATAAAGACTTGGAGTCTTGGTGGATGAAAACATGAAGTATTGGTGGATGAAAACATGAAGTCTTGGTGGATGAAAACATAAAGTATTGGTGGATTAAAACATGAAGTCTTGGTGGATTAAAACATGAAGTCTTGGTGGATTAAAACATTAAGTCTTGGTGAATTAAAACATGAAGTCTTGGTGGATGAAAACATGAAAACTTGGTGGATGAAAACATGAAGTCTTGGTGGATGAAAGCATGAAGTCTTGTTGGATAAAGATAAAAACTCTTAAGGACTGTCCCACAATGGTGCTTTACAAATTACAAAACATTCTAGCAAATGCAATGTATGTTCATACCACGGTCCTACTCATACATTACATGCAATGTTTATTTTAATAGATAAGAATTTTATTCATTGATTTACATTTAAAGGGGAACAAATCCGTTCTGTTGTGTTTGCCTTTAAGGTTGGTGTCTTGTTTGTGATGGCATAATATAATCTAGTAGACCAAATCTAATAAACCTTTTTTTTTTAATACACTCATAATACACAATTTTTTTTAGGGAGAGAAATTTTAAAAAATATGCTTGCAATTGATCTATCTTGATATCTTATAATGATAAAATCCCTTTATTTTTATTCTACATGTTACTATAAAAGACTTTCCAAAACGTATAGAAACTTTACAACTAATCGTTTCCGTAAAATCAACAAATATCTATGCCAAAATAAACCTGTAATGGGGGTGATTGTTAGAGCGGCACGGGGCCTAGAAACATATACAGTCACGACCCTGACCTTTAATGTCATGGTGATAATGAGAAACCCATGCAGCCATTAGGACACCCAGATAGTGTAAGCACTGCTCTCAATGCCAGGTAGTCACAGCAGACGCACAATGCGCCAAACACACCCACGCACTAATTACACTCCTGGGGAGCTCATCGGATGATCTTTTAGACCCGGGCGCGCTGTCCCCAGGGGGGCGATCACTGGGGTTAAGTCGTATCAATAGGCGTATGACTTCTCCATGGAAAGAGGAGCATGGGGATGGGGGCAGTACGCCCCCTGTAAATGAGTTCTCCCTGACTGCCCAATCGGATATGTTCGCACCTTGTGTATAAATAAACTATCCATGTAACAATGGGTTAGCCCCCCTCACATCCATTTTCCCTCCCTGTCCCTCTCCCCCATTACCTTAAAAGAGTTTGTAGATGAGTGCAAGCAGGTGATAATGTGGTGAGCACATTGTGTAGACGTGCATTATTGTTACATGAGTTGCGGTGGTTGAGAGATAGAATCTAAGGCTGCTAAGCCAAACGTCTACAGTTCAAGTTCCAATAATTTTTCTTACCCTCCAAGTCCCTGTCACCAGATGTCGTTCATCGCAGCGGTTTATCAAGGTTACGGAAACATACAAATCTCTAATGAAAAATTTGACCTGTTGTTTATTGCAAGAGTTTATTAAACTCGTAGAAACCAAATCCGAACCAAATGCCACCATGTCGTCTTAAAAGTGATTTAACAATGTCATATACATACAAAATTTGGTGAAGATATCTGTATCGTTATGTCTTGCATGTGTCTCGCAGACGTAGGTATTATTTACTCAAGTCTTTCATTACTCTTAATGACCTCACTACAGTCCTGGCTTGTTCTTGATGAGACTAAGTGGTACCAGGCATTAGATAAAGATTCGATGCCTTCAAATCAGACGATGGATTAAGTTAGTCAAATTTCTGGCAACCGCAAGCCATATTCTACAAAGTCTCTTTTACGTAGCTAAAGACAGTTTGAGATCAAGCTCGACTGGCTAGTGAAACATACTTCATTAAGCCCTCTTCTGTTTTGTAGGTTATTTATCTAAACATCTTCCTTGCATGCCCTAATACCGCAAATGAACAAAATAACAGACCTATAGTCTATATCTTCATCTTCTTCTTCTTAAACTGTCAGGCAGAGTTGAGCCTTCGGAACTCTGGGCCTGCAAAAGTGAACAAGAGCTCCCTCTCAACGGCCTGAATGAGCACAGTGTACGGGTGGGTCAGACTCGCGGCAAGAGACTGCGTACACTAAGACCCCCGCCATTTTCCTTTTCTATACCAGGCTAACTGTGCGGGACACGCCGTTTATGTAACGGCCCCTTGAGGAACAGCGCTTGGATTGTGACAAGGTTGTGGGAGCTTTTTTACAACTCCGCACAGTGCAATGAGGATGCTCTCGCACCCCTTTAGGCACCCCCACGGGAGTCTTGTTTTGCTACCCTTTAGCCTAATCGTTTCCTCTTACAATCGTATCCACCCGGGCGCCACCATGAGGCAGGGTAGCATGCCCGGGATAGTCTATATCTTCTAAAATTGAAATCAATTCTGTTTTTAATTCTCAAACCACATCTCACGATGGTTTACTCTCTTATTTATCATCGTGTCAAATACTTGAGATTTTAAGGTGGACAACCCACGGACAGGCCAATATGGAGGCGAAATTTATTTCCATACCTCCCCTTCCCTCATCCACTCAATAGAGTTGACACCCCTCGCCAAGTGCTCAGCCTTTTACCCTCCTTCATTCCCGAATGACAGATAGACATTTCCTAATTTCCGGGGATATTTCCCAAGATTGTGACATTTCGGACAACTTATCCTGAACCCTCCCTTTCCCCGCCTCTGAGTGTCTGAACCTTTACTTTTTTTTTATACCAACGCCACTGCTGTCAAGGGCAAATAACTAGGTATTCTGTAAGGGCAAGTAACCTGTGCGTGGCGACAGGAGCAATCCGTGGCTCCCTTGGCGTATGCCTATGGAATGCCCGAAGAGCGAGATTTCAGGCGTGCCAGCCTCTATTGCTCATTCATTATTGTATGCCACGGTAAATCGGGGACGTGTTCTGGAGGTATTCCTCTTTAACGACCGCACGCGAGACTAGTATATAATGAATGACTTGTTGCTTATAAATATTCTTTGACGCGTATTTATGGGGGTGATGTCTATACATCCCCCTGCGATTGTTCCATCCCCTCAAAATACAGCTGTCTTTAACATGCCTTGGTGACTGTGTCATCTTTTGTTGCGAGGAAATGTGCAGTCTCACAATGACGTGTACTTTGTCGCTGACATCATATCGTACCTGGAAGGTGACGTCACTGAATACTTCGCATACAGCGAGCTTGCGTCATTTACTCGGGGTGTGTGATGGGCGTTATCATTCATAATCAAAGTGACGTAATTGTCGACAGGAATGTTTTGGCACCGCAATGGTAGAGTACTACATAATACAGTTAAGAAAATATTGAAATTGAAATTTTGTTAAAAATCTTTTGTAACTTTTAATTTATGTAAAGCTTACACGCACAGGCTTCTCAATAAATATTTTAAACTATTTATATTGGCAGAGGCGCGGTGGCTGAGTGGTGAAGCGCTTGGCTTGGAACCTAGTTTGAATCGAGGTGAAGATTGGGATTTTTATTTTCGGGATCTTTGGACGCCCCTGTGTCCATTCAGCTACAAGGGTACCTGATATTAGTTGGGGAAAAGGAAGTTAGTCATTGTGCTGGCCACAAAAACACATGACCCTTACATCATCTGTCCTATACATCGCAAGGTCTGAAAGGGGAACTTTACTTCTAGTAATATTTTTCCTGTTTACTTTTCATCATAATCATAATAAGACATTTTTTACTTCTGGTCTGAATGGGTCTCAAACAAGAAATTCATATGCCGAACTGAGAGTCGAACTTTGAGCTAGGTTGTGACACGGCGTCGCATGAGGTTTGCGGGACATTCTCTACGACAAAATGAACTATGCATACCAAGAGTTGCGATGAGACCAATACGAGGAAAGCGCAAACAGGGACGTCCTCGTATAACTTGGCACCACACTTTGACGGAGGACCTCAGAACAGTAGACACCATGGGGGAGGAGGCTTCAGACAATGCCAGTGACAGATCTTTGTAGAGACAGCTTGCCGCTCAATGCGCCGAACAGTTTCGGGAAAACCTAAGTCTTAGTAAGAATGGGTTTAAGACTGATGAGATTGTTAATGTAAAGTTTCTTTGACCAGGATATCCTTCGGTTAGCAATACGACCTAAAGCCGTTACATTTCACAAGATACCCAGAAGAGCTGTGTTGACTTAAGCTCTAAGATCTTAAATTCAAAGACAAAGTCTAGATTCGACATTTTGATTCGGAAGCCGAGTGTTTCACCACTCCTAAAAATCCAAAATCTGGTGGAACCTTAAATTCTGACTCCTGTCTGACACTTTCATAGATGCCTGTCACATTCGAGGCCGGTCTGTGTATAATACATCTATCAATATGAACTCTTTAAACTGACATTTATAGACCTGATCAAATGTTAATTATGAAATAAATTTAGCTCATCATTTAAAATAGGTTTGATAGAAATTTCTGCTTTTAACTTAAACCATTACTAGCCAGGGAATATACGATTCTAGTGGTCAAAGTGGGTAAACAATGGGAACAGTAAAAAAATACACGAATTATCTGACTTTTAATTTTTTCCTTTCAGAGTTGGCATCACTAGCGGATCCTCCAGTGGTTGGCATTCAGTATTAGTTGAACTCTTGTACTAGAACTGTAGAAGTTTTTAAAGCCCATATTTTACCCCCCCCCCCCCCCCCGCCACTTTATAGGATAATCCTCATGTCAGTAGGGCTCCTCGTTTCACTCCCTTTCCCCTACTCTGGTTTTGGTTCAATATAGTTAATGCAAAACTGATATCGGAGATTAAGACAAAACAAAACAGCCACAAACAAGACAGGAGGGGTCTAGCGATGGAGTGAAAGCTAAAGACATACATCTAGTAGCGACTGGGTTCTAGACTTGCACCAACTTACACCTGTCAGGTAGAGGGTCAGAGCCTGATTGTTTAGGACCGAAGATGGTGGCAAGTGCAGTGAAGTCAGCGAACCCTCCTTACCCCCAGGGGTCAACCAGTCTGCGAGGAGGGCACATTTACTTCAAGTTAATGGAGCAGTAGGAAGGTCTAGTTGATCTACCTGTTATGGAGGGGGAAAGGTCATTCGTCACGCCTCATTGAACTCACTTAATGCTCACTTTGGTGACCCCAGAGAAACTTTCACTGGTGATCATCTGAATGTCATTGAACTTCTATAAGTACTCACCGGGAAATAGATTTATGGAAACTCAAGGCCGCGATGCCGGTAACTAGTTGCACGTGAAATCTGTGGAATACGATTGATATTTTAGAGCTTGACTTTTTTTTTCTCAAAGATTTAGTATAGTCACAGGACATTGTGTTGGCCACAAAAAAAAAAAAAAAACAACAATAAAACAATTTAAAAAAAAAACACACACACAAAAACAAGAAAATTTAGAATCTTCATACCTTAAAATAACAAGAAAAAGTCGCTGTATGACCAGTGGCGTAGAGGGCGTAGATAGGGTTTGGGAGGGGAAATTAGAAAATCCCCCCACTGAGGCGGTCATCCAAATGAGTGTTCGAAATTGTTTTTTACATTAAATATTAAATATTACGCAAATGCAGGGGCCTCACACAGATCAAGTCCCCCCCCCCCCGGCCACCAAATAATGGCAAGTTCCTAGCTACGCCACTGTGTATGACTGACCTAAAAATGGAGATAGCAGGTCACAAGAGGTGAATCTGTATTAGGTAATTTTGCAAATTCCTAACGGATCTGTTTTAGAAATGTCCATAGTCAATTTACATCCTCTAGAGACCAAGATTTAATAACCTATATTGTAAGTAATGATTTAATATTAAAAAAAAAACAACAACAATATTTGTAGTCAAAAGTGATAGAAATTATTGGGCGGTCGGAATCGAAATATAACATTGGAGATGTATTGGCTTTTCAGATGGTGTTTACTTCAACATGCCTTAGCCTCATTTTCCATTCGTACGTACAGAAGTGTAAACAGTTACTCTCTAACCTTATTTGATCTTCACATCAAATTAGTTCTCATGTAAATATAATTTTAATATAACATGCTTAAAATATCTATTAAATATAATAAATTGACTAATTAAGCTTGTTTAACAGAATGAGATTTAATGCCCCCCCTCAGGGCCGGCCCTAACAATTGCAGGGCACTATGCGAAACGGATTGCGCGGGGCCCAGAGAGAAGAGGAAAGAGATAAGGATAAAAAGTAAAAACTAATTATTTTTTTAAAAAATATTTTCGTCTTTATATTTACAAGTACAAAATCACGATCTAATGGCTTTACGAGCCTTGCGTGTAGCGAAGTCATACAGTATATCAGCAGAATTCAGTTTCCTACCTAGATCTCGCTCAATAGTGAGAATTGCCAAATTGTTCAATCCATCTTCGTAAATAGGCGCGATAAGCTTTCACCAGATCCCAATGACTGGCATTGTTAAACTGTTCTGAGTGCAACCAAGTAGTTAGAGGAAGAAGTGTATCTTTCATTAGTGGAGCTATAATTTCTACCTGGGTTTTGGCCGTATTTGGTAGACTATGCCTTAAAGACGACAATTTTGTATATTTTTGTAGATTTTAATAATTCCAGGAGATTTCTAGGAGCTCCTGGAAAATCAGGAGGTCGTGCGAAATCTGATATAAGTTATAATGCTTTAATTTAATAATTTACAATCGAAGACAAGCTTTATTATAAGTTATAATGGTTTAATTAAATAATTTACTCCTAGAATTAGCGCGGGACCAATGAAAGTGCGGGGCCCACTGCAGCCGCATAGGTTGCAGTGTCCAAAGTTCTAAGCCCTGCCCCCCACCCTCCCCCACATCCAGCAACTTTTACGCACCCTCCTTTATTTCCGCTCCTGGATGTAATACAAACGTAAGGAAACAAAAAAAAGGTGTGAAGGAAAGTTTAATATTTTATTCCCGTTTATTGGCTCCCAGAAGACATCTTATGAGTTAAATGCGATGTATTGTATATGTGTACGCCTTGGAGGGGGGGGGGGGAAAGGAGGCGGAGAACCACATGTGTCAGATCGGCCCCCACTGGATACATTAGCCGGTGTGTTTGTGTTTGCGCGTGAACACGCGGCGAATTAGCACATCAAAGTCGCCATCTCGCGTCTCTCCACACATGCGCACTCACACAGAAGTCCCCATTGACATTTTCACTGCTGCTGGCCACATGGCCCCAAACATGAGGACTCTAGGACACGGTCCCTAGGTTAATGTATTTACTTATATAAGTTTGTGCGCGCCCGTGTGTTTGTACTTCCTAAGCATTTTAAACCCTCTGACCAATGTCTCATGCCGCCCATTTAACCTCAGAAACTAAAAAAAAAATGCTATTTAGATCTAATGGTAGAAACATGTCTAGAAGAAACAAATGATGCTAATATGATTATAACTGAAAAGTCTCGACTTGAACCACGATCTACTCAGCCGATGAAGGAGCTGCTTACTACGTATGTGGGGTCACTGCCCCTCCTGTTATTGTTAAATGTAAATAATGGCATTATCAGCGTCTTACCTCTATCACCTGACTTTAGAAAAAAATATATATTCATTGATAGTTTCCACACTAGTAGTCATAGTATTAGTCATAGTATGCCATAAGTATCTTGGATTTTATAAAAAAAAAAAGCTAGTCAAGTTTAGTTAGTCATATCATCTATTTTAGTATATAAAATTATAAATAGTAGGCCCAGTTAACTTAGTCAAAGTATCTTGGATAGTATAAAAATAAGCTAGTCAAGTTTAGTTAGTCATATTATATATTATAGTTTATATAATTATAATATAGTCATAGCATCTAATATAAAATATAAATAGACTAAATTGACTATGTTGTACAATATAGACCAAGCACATTCTCATTGCTCGGACGAGAATGAGAAGTCAGTAACACTGTAATTCTGTTTCATAGCACAAAAATATCTAGACATGCAGCAGTTTAGGTGAAACTCTCTGATCATTTGTTATTTTGTATATAATGCCAACTCTAAGATCGTGGTCAATGTTAAAAAAAAAAATATTTAGAGGTTATATCTTATCAGTGTTTGCTTCTAAGGGGAAAAAATGTGTTTGTAGTTCACAGGCGTTACGAAATCCAAAAATATAATTAATAATAATTTATAATAATAATAATTTTATTTATAAAGCGCTGTTAACAAACAAAATGTAGGCTCAAGGCGCTGTAATAACATTACGAAAACATATATGCCAATTTGAATTACAATTAATCTAAAGAAGTTTAAAACAGATAGGTCTTAATATTCATCTTAAAAGTGGTGTAGCATGTTGTTTGTCTGTCTATTTGCAAACAGATAATGAGCTCATCAGTTTTCAGTTTTAATTGTACTTTGTTTTTTATTCATCTCGCTCTCGTGAGCTCATAATTATCAATGAACACAATGTTTGAAGTAGTTATAAAAATGGGAAATAAAAAAACTGCACCTGGAATACCATCAGGTCCAGACACTTGTTTTGTTTATAGAAAGTTAGTGGTCAATCAGTAACGCAAATGAGTTATTCTGTTTATTCGTGAATTTAAGTTCAGACATTTAATGAGCTGACATTGTCAGGCCAAACAGAACAAAATATGTATTGCACTAGGCTGACATTACTCGCGGCCTGCGGGCCTTAGTTTGTGTTTACTAATCTAGTGGATTGGATTTAGATGTATGTAAAACTTAACTAATGATCCTTTCGAGTTTTTCTCTTTCGACACGAAAATAAAATTAGTTTTGCGAAAATAGGTTTACCCGTTAAGCCGATACATTCATATCTATTAAAAACGAAAGAAGCGCTAGATGAACATGATACAAAGTACAATTAAAACGGGTTAACCCGATTTTGTTAATTGAAGGGGATTATAAAGTACGTCAGGACGTCTAAATTCGCAGATAAAAGGAACGAATTTTATTTAAAAATGCTTTTGAAACACAAATTTGAAGGTTAATTTTATTAAATAATGAAATGAGTAGATTATATTTTGTTATTTTATTATGTGTCAAAGTAAAAACTACATGTGCGAAGTGTAGTTCTTAAAATTAGATCCAAATCTAGAACCTTTCGATCTTGTCTCTGTAAACATGGCCTAGATCTATGAAATAGTAACACTTTCATAATCATAGAGTTGGGCAACTTTTTATTTTTTGGAGGGTAGTAAGTTTATTTTAGGGCTACTATACATACGTTGCGGTTCCAGTTAGTACCCAAGAAACATTTATGCCAAGTTATATTGAGATTGGTCAAAAGGTTTTGATTTCTATGCGGGACATACATACATACATACATACATACATACATACATACATACATACATACATACATACGCCTTACTGTCTACTTTATAGTACAGATATATGTTAGTATGTTTATATTTCTACTTTCTGCATTTTTCTTTCTAACCCTCTCCGTGTAGTATATTAAAAGTAAAGTAGAAAAGTTCCCCTTTCAGACCTTGTGGTCTATAGGGCGGATGATGTTGAGGTCATCGGTGGTCTAAGGCTAAAGAGGGTGTCATGTGGCCAGCACATCGACTAACCGCCTTAACTTTTCCATTAGAGTAGGATGGACTCAGATGCGCATAAGGATCCCGAAATAAAAAATCCTAGATTCGAACCCGGGATGCGCTTTACCGTTCAGCCACCGCGCCTCCAAATAAATTAAAGCACAAAATAAAATATTTGCATTTCTTTTATTTTCAATTTCTTTCTGCCCCTTTTTTTTTTTTGGTTATGTCTCTTCGTTCCTACCCCCCCCCCCCCCCTCTCTCTCTCTCTCTCAGAAAATAAACAAAGCAAGGAAATAAAATATTTTTTTTTCTAATTCTCTGTTTCTTTCTTTTTCCTTTACTCTCTGCTTTATCTTCTCTCTTTCTTTCTCTCTCTCTCTCTCTCATTCTCTCTTTCTCTCTATCTCTTGCTTCCACCTCTCATGCATAAACACATGTTTTCTATTTCACTTGTCAAACCTAGAAATGATTTATCCCTCTCTCCCTCCCCCCTGACCAGCACCTCCCACCCCCGGCTCCTCTCTGCCCAATGCACATGACCTACCCACACAGCCCCCTCCCCAAGCCACCACCTCCCCTGGCTCCTTGTAGATATGTCAACTGACTGGAACGATGTGCAGACAGGTCAGAGACCATGTATAGAACTGCATGTGGTCAACTCATCTGAAAGGATATCGCTGCGGTTCCATTAAGACAGAAACTGGACACCCGTGCATAAACAAGCCAAACACATCAGCACACAGAAAGTACATACATAATACAGATGTCAACACAGAGAGGAACACCACAGGAAGGGAGTGGGAGCCAGAAAGGCCATTAAAAATATTATACACTTCCAACAAGTGTCGAAAATTAACTCAGGGGAAGGTAACTAGGTACTGTTAAGTCAAATTCTAATGGAAATGTCTTTTGATGGGTAGATTTTAGCGTTGCATATTGCATTGTTAACAATTTATTATAAATGATTATTGGCAAGATCAAATAGTTTGTTAGAAAACTATCAGTAACGTGAAAACTCGTTCCCCCACAAGATTCATACACACACACACTTTCAATCTAATATTATTTTCATGTCTTCTAAAGGGTTGATGTAAAGAGAGAGAGAGAGAGAAAGAGAGAGAGAGAGAGATACAACTGGGAAAGACAGTGAGTGGTACATAGAGGAAGACAGGCAAGAGAGAACGTTAAGAGAAGATTGAAGATTGAGAAATTGAAAATGAGAAAAGAGAGAAAGACAGAGAGAGAGAGAAAGAGAGAGAGATAAAAGTTACAAAATAGAAAGACAGAGTGGTACGTAGAGGAAGACAGAAAAGAGAGAGACAGGCAGAACAAAAAGTGGAAGAATAAGAGAGAGAGAGAGAGAGAATGAGATATTGAAAATGAGAAGACAATGAGGAACAGGGTAATATAGATTGAAAGAAAGAGAGCAACAGAAAGAGATTGATAGATAGAAAGAGTTTAAAGAGTATAAAGATTTAGAGAAAGACTGAAATTGAGAGTAAGAGAGAAAAAGAGTGTGTTTAAGAGAGAGAGAAAGAAAGAAAGAGGGAGAGATGGAGTGGGGTAGATCTAGCCCAGAATGATAGAAAGAAAAGAGAAAAATGACAAGAAAGAGTGAGAGAACAAGAGAGAGAGAGAAATATAACAAGAGAGGAGAGAGAGAGTGAGAGCTCGAGTAAAAGATAACAAGATCGAGATAGTAACATAGAAACAAGGAGAGAAACTAAGCAAGATAAATGTGACAGAAAAAACACTAATCCTAACCCTAACCCTAACCCTAACCCTAATTCTTGAAATAATAAAAAAAAAAGTTGAGAGATGGACGCTGGTAGATAAAAAAACAAAAAGAAAGGAAAGAGGTTTGTGCATCAAGTATCAATATTTAGGGACGCCCCTGAGTCTTGTGCCAAACTTAAGTAATAACAATATACCTCAGGGACATCATCAAATCATAGAGCGCCGCCCCTGGACCCCCCGCACTTAGTTTTTACTAACCTAAGGGAATCAAAGCAAATCTTTCTCTCGCACTCAATCCTACTCCCTAACCCCCCCTCCCGTACACCCCCTAAAGCCTACGCCCCTGATGAAAAGCCCTCTCTAAACCTGGTGCTAAACCCAAACATGCCAGGTGGACACATATATACACAAGTCGCGTACACTTGTCAGTCCGTTGTTTGGAACATAACAATAACTCGGCAATGTGAAGGGGGGGGGGGGGGGGTCTCCGTTCTGTGTTTCGCCTTTGTACCAAAGGTTCTCAAAAAAATTGTTGACCCACTAATTCCCCTGGGCCACGTCTTTAACACGAGACATCACCACGTCTTAAAAAATAACTTCTATAAATATAACAATAATCCTAATAAACCAGACTTCTGATTTATTTTCCACCTCGCTTATCTCCCCTTGCAAATCTCGTGGTTGTATTGAGTTACTTCCCATTTAGTTTTTAGCCTCCCCCCCTTGTTTTTATTAGCGTCTTCGTCTTCTTCATCATCATTGCGGCTTATCTCCCTTCTCAGTCTAACAGCTAAGGCGTTATCTACCAGTCTGATCGTAGATTCTCTGCAAGTCGACTATAGAATAATAAAGTTAGTAGATCAACTAGACGGTGTGTGGGGGGGGGGGGGGGGGGGGGAAAGTAGACTTGAAGTTGGTAACGCTTGATACAGACCTGCGTTAGAAATGGAAAGAAAGAAAGAATAGAAGAAAGTTTTTAGATGCAATAATAATAGTAAAAAAAACAACTAAAGCAAAAGAAGGGGAGTATAGAGTTATATAGTGTGAGAGAGACAGAATGAAAGAGAGAGAGAGGGGGAGAGAAGTAGAGAAACGAATAGATGAAGAAAGAGAACGGAGATTTTAAAAAGGTATCAGATCTACAGGCTTAAGGAAGACAGAAAAAAAACCACCTTAAATGTACAATGTTTTCTACACTTTCTCTCTCTCTCTTTCCATTCTCATCCTCTCTCTCTCTCTCTCTCTTTCTCTTTCTTTCTTTTTCTCTCTTTATCAATTTCTCTCTATCTGGTTTCAACCCCTATTCACGTACTGCAAGAATTACACGCCTCACTGTGTATTTATCCCCTCAGAGCTTGAAACAATAATAAACTCAGCTCAGCTCATGTTGAAAAACTTTGTCCTAGGCGGCCCCAGTTATATAAAAAAAAAATTTAAAGCAGTGGGCTGTGGTTGTCTAATGTGGACACCCTTAGCAAAATAAATTGAATGTCTAGACCAAGGGTTGAAAGGTGTTGCAACAGAAACGTCACGAGGTGAAAAGGGCGCAGTCTAGACCTAAGCCCCCCTTCCAACGCCTTTAATCTGTCTACCTAGGAGGTCTTTGTAATCTAACTTGTTATTGTTTCAGTTGCACTGATTCACAGGCATAGGTGTCCCCTCTAAGGACATACATTTTTGTCTACGCCTTGTTCATGTAAATAGGACATATATAGATTCGAACATCTGTGTCATCTTAATACTTCGAAAAGCTAACTACACGGCCAACCTGGCCCCCTAAAAGAGATTGTGCTAATAACTTATTATTATTATTAACATCTTTTTAAAACAGAAGTTTCCTCAAAGAAGAAGCTAATTACGTCATACGAGTATATATCTGTTAATCTAATCGTGCATGGTTTTCCTAGCCAGGCAACCCACTTCATACTAATAGCAGGAGTGAAGACTCAGAACTTGTACGAATTTGTCCTAGCGTATGGAATAAGAGAAATGTGCCTTCTAATATTTAAAAATGTCCAAGCGACAAAATATTAAAAAAAATGGTATCGTCACTCTCTGTAAATCTTCACTCTCTGTGAATTTTCAAGGAACTATTTCAGAATGTATTTCCTATAAAGCATTTTCAAAGGTCAAAGTGTCACAATGAATGATCAAGTGTGGGTTCAGAGTTCAAATCCTTCTGTTTATGCTTTATAATAGAATGCACTTCTGTTCCAGAGAGGGAAAGGGGGAGGCAGTGTAGGATCTATTGAAAAACAAGAGCACTAGAAGGCTTTCTGTGTATCTCTACTCATTTTGTAAGGCGGGGTTCACATACGTAGTCAATTAGTAAATATCTATGTAGCAAGGGCTCTTCCATTTGTGACGTCACAAAACAAAGTTCAGCTAGAGGGAGAACAACAGAAGCCTCTAATTAAATACCACGCGAGTAGTTTCAACCGACCAGGGAACTATCGTCCCTTCTACATCTAAATCTACATATCTTTTTTAATGAATTGTATTTAAAAAAACAACAACAGTTAACAGACTATTTATACATTAGTAATAATACAAAAGAAATTATATAAAACAAATTTTTATGAAGAAGAAAATTATTTGAAAAATATTATGAGTTAAAGCGATTTTTACTTTAAGGAACTTCAGTTGAAATGTCTTCATTCTACATCACCAGGAACTTTCTGGGGTCTGTTAGAGTTACCATTGTGTACAGAAAGTAAACTAATTAGGTTTATATTTATAGCACAAAATAAATATTTTTGTGTATTGTTTTAAAGTACTTAGGGTATATACAGCTAAGATGTTAACAATAGATAATTGAATAGAACAATCAACTAGAGAACGTGTTACATTAAATGATATTTAAACATTTTAACATCTTAGTCACATTTTTATCCCACATTGCCCTCATTGCTTAGGGTTTTCTCCCTTGTATTAATTGCTTCTATTGGTACATTAAACAATAATCAAGTTGAAATGATGTACAATTTTATTTTTTAGTTTTGGCAGCTTGTTTAAAACAATAGACAAGTTAACATTCACATAGTTGCCACAGTAGCTTCTAATAAGTCCCTTACAGTAATTTTAACTTTAAGGAATAATGGACATTCCAAAAACATATGTGTCTCATTATCAGCATTTTCAAGATGGTGTAATTTACATTCACGGTCATTTACCTGTTTTCTAACCATCCCAAAGATAAGTCTATAACTTATCTCTCTAGCTTTTGGTGGGATATGTTTGCTGTGTAGGTTTATGAATGTGTCCTTGAATTCTGTCACCCCAAGAACTCTCCCCCACTTAATCCTATTCACTTGGCTTTCATGTAACAGCTTTTTAAGTGGTGTGTATGTTTCTTTGGTTTTGTTGTGTATTAAATGTTCAATTCTTGAGATAGATCTGTAAAATGGATAAGTGACTGTACCAAAATAGTGAGGAGTATCATTGTGTATTGGAAGAAAACTACTTAATCTTAAACCATAATAGTAAATTGTCAAGGGAAAGTTTGTTGGGTTTCTAGCTACTTGACCTACAAATTTTAGCCTTAGCGAATGTATTTTTGTTCTATCATCTTGCAAGTTTATCCCCCCCATCCTCTTTGTTTTGAATGAGTGTAGTGTGCTTAATGCTCCTATTAGTGTTTTTAAATATAAAGCTTCTAATTAACTTGTTCAGCCTGTTTATGAATTTAGGAGGAGGTGTCTGTAATATTAGCTAAGTACATGTATATTGGGTGAGTTTAAATTCAGACGCAGATTACCAAAGTTAAAAAAAAAATGATGTTAAACTAATGATAGTGTATAAAAATTAAATATAATCAAATTTGGTAATAGTAGTTTGCATTTTACATATACCACTAAATATTTGTGATGTTAAATTTGTGAATTAAAATAATAAAAATTTCGAAAAAAACAACAACATGAAATCTACTTTATTAACATACTCTCTCTCTCTCTCTATATATATATATATATATATATATATATATCTCCCTCTCTATGAAATCTTACACACCAGGTGTTTGTTTGTGTCTATATGCTTTGACTGCACGAAATGCGGGAAAATATGCAGGTCGCAACTGGGTTTGCGTAGCCATGTGAAACACTACACTTAATCTTTAATCTTCGCAAACTAAGACATTGCGGTTATTCTACTATATCTAGGTACAGACTTGCAACAGAGGAAGGGAAACAAGTCTAAGTTCTGTACAGTCAAACATACACAAAGTAAAGTATTCCTTACAGACCTTTCGATACATAGGACAGATGCTATTATGCATCAACGTGGTGTGATGTGGCCAGCACAACGACGAACCGCCTCTACTTTCCCCATTTAATGTAGGTACTTATTAGAGTTGGGCAGATTTAGGGGTGTCCTAAAAATCCAGTATTCAAAAACCTCATTCTTCACTGGTATTTAAACCCTGCAAAATTTTCAACCGCATTTACTTTCATCAACTAAAGTTAGGTACCAATCAGAGTCTTCACCGGGATTCAAACCTAAATCTCATCGGTTCGTAGGCCAAGAAGTTAACCTCTCAGCCACCAAGAATCACACAGTCACACACAAGCATACAGTGCAATCATTTGTTCTAGTAAGCACACATGCACTTAATCAAGTGAACATATCCACAAAATAAATCTGAAACATACATTTACAAATCTAGCTCACACACACACACACACATACACACAGACAAACCCCAGTCTGTACCTGCCTAATCAAACATCAAAGTTTAGATCCCAATAAAACAAGGGCGAAGACGAGCCCCCCCCCCCTCCCTTTTCCCAAACTTAAATACAAAATGCTCCTCACAAAAATGTAATTCCGTGGCCCACTTGATAAATTAACTCTTGCCCGCCGCAGTTAATCTTTAACATATTTCGAAGCAATTTAAAAACAAAGCCGCATAGAGAACTGGGCGCCGGTGGGGAGCGAGGTAGATTATGTAGAATCCCCCCCCCCCCCCCCCCCCCTGCTCCCTCGATCTACATGGGTTCCGCAGTAAATACCTTCAACCCAGTTTCCAAAGATTAAAGAGAGAGCTATTATGACATCAAATTAAGGCTCCGCCTTTTAAAGTATACAAAAAATCTGGAAATCCGAATTCCAAGATTGCTTTAATTTTGTCAATGGCTGAGAAGAAATGAGAAACAGATGTTGGACAAGGTTCAGGTTTTAGTGAGGCGGAATTTCCTTGAATCCATATTACAGTTAGATCTAGTAGAATTAGTTCCCTTGGTTGAAGAAAAGAAAGTAAAAAAAAAATTAAATAAATAAATAAATAAATAAGTGAATTAAAGAGAAAAAGAATTTTTTTAAAACGTTTTTAAAACTACATTAAAGCCTAAGTTCTAGAGCATGGAATGGGTTGCCTGAGCCAGCCTGGAAAACCAGTGACTTGGCAGAATTTAAGTCATTGGTTAATATGCATGACTAAATGCATGATAAGGACGTAATCATCTCCTTTTTTGAAGTAACGTCTGTATTATATAAGGTAAGATCTATGCAGTTACGTAGCTAGGGTAGGGGTGGGATGATTTGAAAATTTCCCCGGACCCCCACTTGAAGTGGGCCCCCTAATAAGTGTTCGATTTTTTTTATGTTAAATATTAAATATTACGCTAAAAGCTATGGTCTACAGGTCAAGCCTCGAGGACCCCAATTGATGGCCAATTCCTAGCTACGCCACAGGATCTCTTATCAGTTGGGGATTTACAACGACAGAAATGTTGTAGGGTTAATTTTAGTCAAAATTATAAATTTTAGTGGATTGTGGACTTTTGACTTTTGACCTTTCACTTACACTATCTCTCCCCCACACTTCCTCCCTCATTCTTACACACACTCTCTCTCACACTCTCTCTCACACTCTCTCACACACTCTCTCACACTCTCTCTCACACACTCAAACACTCTCTTAAACACTCTCTCACACACTCTCTCACAGTCTTTCTCACACTCTCTTACACACTCTCTTACACACTCTCTCACACTCTTTCTCACACTCTTCCACACACTCTCCCACATTCTCTCACACACTCTATCACCCTCTCACACACTCTCTTACACGTTCTCACTTTCTCTCACTATCATTTGCAGCAATACTCAAGTTTCTGAAAAAAAAAAGTTGTACCAAAAAAAGAAAAAAAAAAAAGGGATTTGTTTGTGATTGAAGATTCCTGAGATTAGATCTCCACCATCATACCATCTTAAACAACTGACCTATACCCAACGAGCTCTTTTGTAAAGGAGAAAGTGCAACACATTTTGACTTGTTTTCTAACTCTTTTGTGAAAGAAACAAATAATATAATTTTAAAACAAGAAAAACAAACAAAAAAAAAAACAAACAAACAAAGCTTATATTGATTGTAAATGTATTAATTAGTTTCGATCAGTCATGCAATTAAATTTGTACTAAATCTAGACTAACTACAATAAAGCTGCGCGGTTATAAATATTTTCACCAATTGTTTTTGTTTAGTGCCATTTCAAGCTTTTTATCTTTCTCGATGCGTTATAATCCTATCACGTTTCTGGACCAGATTAGAAAGAGGTGGGGGGGGGGGGGGGAGAAAGAAAGGGGGTATCTGGGTTCAGTTCCGTGATCACTTTTTAAATGCATTTATGAAAAACAAAAAGTTGGAATGACCTGAATTCGTGCCAGTGCCCAAAAACCAGGGTTTTCACCGTGGGACTAATTAGCTACTAATGTTTTCCTAAAGAGATTCATAAACAGTCAAATCTCTAGGAAAAATCGTTAGAGCCATTTTCGATAAACAAGTCTTTTTTCTGTCCACTTTTATGCAACAATGAAGCAAGTTAAGCTAATATTAGGAACTGTGATATGAAGAAAAAAAAAGGAGAATGTATTAACGCCATCTCTGATCATGCTTCATACAATGATATTCTGTTTGTTCAATAGTTTCCCTCTCAGACAGACCATGGGGTCTATAGGACATATGATGTAAAGGTCATCTGTTTTATATTGCCCACGGATAACGAAGATGTCATGTGGCCAGCACAACAACCGACCACCTTTACCCAGGTACCCAATAAAGCTGGGTGGACTCGGAGGCACCATTATTATTTCGAAATTAAAAATTCCAGGATTCGAATCCGGGACCCGCCGGTTCGGAAGCCAAGAGCCTTACCACTCAGCCACCGTTCCTCCCAATTTGTTCAATACACTCAGTGCACACATTTTGTGTTAATGAAAACGTTGTTTCGCTGTTCTCTAGGATAAAAACAAACGTTTGAGACTCCCTGAAAGAGTCATGTTTATCAACATAGGCTTACGTTTGAGACTCCCTGAAAGAGTCATGTTTATCAACATAGGCTCACGTTTGAGACTCTCTGAAAGAGTCATGTTTATCAACATAGGCTCACGTTTGAGACTCCCTGAAAGAGTCATGTTTATCAACATAGGCTCACGTTTGAGATTCTCTGAAAGAGTCATGTATATCAACATAGGCTCACGTTTGAAACTCCCTGAAAGAGTCATGTATATCAACATAGGCTCACGTTTGAGACTCCCTGAAAGAGTCACGTTTATCAACATAGGCTCACGTTTGAGACTCCCTGAAAGAATCATGTATATCAACATAGGCCCATACTAAAAGCCTGATATACATTATAATTAAAGTCTTGTCACTATTCCATCCTTATAGATAAGCGGATATAACGTAAAACTCGTTTAGAACAGAGATAAGAGTGGCTATACATTAATGCTATATCAAGTCTACTAACGAATACATGCACCTGAAATTGTATCTCTCCCCTACCGTTTCTCCATATGATACTTCTTCTTTTTTTATCTTTATATTCCAAGATATAATTTGACAGGTAAATATTAATACAGTTTTTTTTTTTACAGGTAAGTTTGTATATATCTATTTTTAGAGATGGTTTGATTTTCATTTCCAGTCAAAATTTCTTCTGTCTGCATTGCGTTGAATGGTTCTCAATTTCAAGGCAATAATGGACTATAAATTATACTTAGGGGTTCGATGTTGTATGGGCCAGTATAATTGCTTGTCCTTATTTTATCTTATTGTATCTAATTCATTCAAAAACAAAAAGAATATAATTTCTTCCTAATCGTGCTAGTTAATTAAACCAAGTGTTGTGGGTGGGCGTTGACTAGTAGCACCAAACTGCTGGTATACAAGTAAACCTCTGTAAGAGTGTTATATCTTCACTTCTTTGTAAACAACAATACTAAATATAAACACACCGAAAAAGTACAGTGTAGAATATTTTTTTGATTGACACGAATCTTTTCAAACTCAAAATTATTAGCCTTTTTTTCAACCGGGTTAACCTTCTATTTTTTCGAAGTCTTTTTCTGTACAGCAACAATCAGCAGTCTAATTAACTTTGCCATCACCTGCTGATATGGTAATACTTCACTGACACAAAGACTTAGACTAAATAGACTAATTATATCACTCAAACACAGCTACCATCTCTTGAAGAAAGTTTTCATGAAAGATGCCTTTCCAAAACACAAACGATTCTTAAAGACAACCTGCACCCATTAAACCACTGTTACATAAGATCTGAACGAAGTGGTCGTCTCCTTCCCATTGTGACTAAAACAGAAATATTTAAAAGCTCCTATATCCCATTTTATTTCAAAGTGTTACAAGGTCATTTATCGTCATCTAGAAGTACATAGAAGTCTAATTTATAAAAGCGCTGGTTGTGAATGTGTATGTGTGTTTCGTATGTGAATGTTGTTCGTATTTGCATCTATATTGTTATTGTTACAGTAGTTACGCTGAGGTTGTCAATTGTAGTCAAACTGAATTTCCATTTGATAGAATCAATAAAATTATCTTATCTAATCTTATCTTATCTTAAATACCTAATTGTTTACGAAAATATTTTCCCAAGGTTTTCGAGACTTTTCAGTCTGAAAACGAACTCAAAATTTCGACGCATATTTTCAACGAGGTTTCCCCCCCCCCCCCCCCCCATATATGCACACATAATGTGACCTAATAACCTGGTCAGTCGCATACGCTTAGGTCTTAACACGAGCTGTTTGAGTTGATTAGTGGGATGGGGCGGTACCGAGGAGCCAGTGAGGGGAAAAGGGACAAGAAGACTTTCTGTAGGGAATTGCAAACTAGCCAGTGGACGCTCCCAAATTGCTTCGTGGAACATGGCAAATAACTGATGCATCAATGTAGTTTTTAAATGCAGATCCCAGGTGTCACGCTTGGACGCACACGATGCAAAAATTATTAAGTATCGTTGAGTTTCTGCCAGAGGACGCATGGTGATAAATTTAAAATCAGTGTGCATAGCCGAACAGTCTTGATTCCCCCCCCCCCCCCCCCAATATTCATTCGGTTTGCATCTCGTTTTAGTCTTAATTTTCAAATATATTAAAGGTAGAAAAACAATAGAAATAAAAATTGTCAGTAGTCTCTCAGCACACGATGGGCACTCAACTCCCATTTGATGCCCCCGCAGCTCTCATCTGATGCTCCCGCAGCTCCCATTTGATGCCCCTAGCAAGTGATTAAAGTGATAATTCTTTGAATTGTTTTAGCTGTAACACCTTCGCCTTTACTTATGCCTTAGTCTGTTGAACTAAGGGGCACCACACAAGATCCGTCGACTGTCTTTCTCTATTCCTCTCTGTCTTTCGTCTCAATTAAAATCTCTTTCAATGATAGGCCCGTCCATTTATTTACGTAGTATTTCTCTGCCTCTTTTTCTTTCCGAAATATGGGCATAAAATTTAAGTTTGTGTTTTCTGGTTGTGGTCAGCAAGTCCTCGTTGGGCCCTTTCTACGTTGTGGTCCTGTTTCGAATGTCCTCATTTGTGGTGCATCTTAGTATTTGATACCTAGTAACCTTCTGTACCACTGATTCTCAAAGTGGTCGATATAGAACACCAGGGGTCTACGATGACTTCTAATTTAGATTTATTGAAATGAATTAGGAGTCTATGATATGTGAATGGGGTTCTACAAAAGTGTAACTTATCTAAGCTTTTCACATGAATGTAATGATACATTATATGATTTGTGACTTAGTTTTTTCAAGAAGTCGTAGAATACATATTAATTCTTGCTTCGTTCATTAATACATGTATACCACTTAGATATCGGTAAAAAGATTTTTTTTTGAAGTTGATGAATTTTAAAAATGCATAAATATTATAATTTGCAAAGCAAAGGGGGAGTTGGGGGTCGTCTACCGAAAACTGGAAAATATGACAAGGGGTCTATGAGTCGAAAAAGTTTGGGAACCTTTGTTCTATAGCATCTGAACTCTAACACATGGAATGAAAGTGGAAATGTTGAGTCTGGAGAACATTATTTTGTGGAAGAGTTGTCAAGAAAAAAAAATGTTCAAGTTAGTCGCTAAAGAAACTTTACCTTCATGTTCACGTTTTAGCTTATCTTATCTTATATAATACAGACGTTACTTCAAAAAAGATGATTACGTCCTACGCGTTATGCATTTAGTCATGCATATTAACCGATGACTTACATTCTGCCAAGTCACTGGTTTTCCTGGCTAGCTAAGGCAACCCATTCCATGCTCTAATAGCACTATGGAAGAAGGAGTATTTGTACAAATTTGTCCTAGCATATGGGATGAGGAATGTGCCTTTATCTTTGTGTCTTTCAGAGTATTTTATTAAATTTTGATTTTGTATTTGGAGATTATGGTTTAGTGTTTTATGTATAATTGCTACTTTTGAGTCTTTTGTCCTGAAGGCTTTCTAAATTTAGTGATTTTACTAAAGGTGTTACTCTGGTTAAATGTGAATATTCGTTTGTTATAGATCTCACTGCTCTATTTTGTGTCTGTTCCAGTTTCTTAATGTTTTCTTGAGTTTGAGTGGTCCCAAACGGAGGATGCATATTCTATTATTGGCCTAATCTAAATGTTCCTTGCACTAGAGTTAAAAGCCATAGGTCATGCGTTTGAATCCCGTCGGTGACAGTGAATTTGGTAAGAGGGCAACACTGTATACAAAGCTTATATCAACTATTTCTGTCTGTCTGTCCCTCTGTCTGTCTGGTAAAAAGTTTGCACACGTTTTTTCTCCAACTTCTCATTCTCGGATAAGGTTGAAACTTTGCATAATTTATTCATAGACAAGACAATAATCACTAAGAATAAATTGACCAAGTGAACATGAAATAGAAACAATAGATAACTAAACAATCTTCCACTTACATAGTCTCTTCGCTAGAGTTGGTTTGAGAAGCCTGAGAAGGCTTTAGCCCACTATTTCGAATTCAGGTCGTTCCTTTTTTAAAAAGAAAATACATTTAAAAATCGATCACCCAAATACCCCGTTCTTTTACCCCTTTCCAACTGGTCCAGAAAAGTGATAGGATGATAGTGTATTGAGATAGCCAAAAGCATGAAATTTGTACTAAACAAAACAATTGGTAAAAATAGTACTTCAAATCGCACAGATTTATTATTGTTAGTCTAGATCTATTACAAATTTAATTACATGAATGATCCAAACTGATTGCTAAACATTAATATATACTTTAAAAAAGTATTTTTTTTATTTCGCTTGTTAGCGACCCCGAAAAGGGAAAAGACGCAATTGGTTTTATGTGGTTTGTCTGTCTGTCCGTCAGTTCCGTTTAGATCTCGTAAACTAGAAAAGATATGGAAATCCGACATCATGATATTTTAGACCATTGAAAGTTCTGATGCAACGGCTACTTTTTTTTTATTCTGAAATCGAAAAATTTTATTTTTAAAATCAACTATGCAAGCAGTTTTTTCATACAAACACACATACATTTTTACCACTATTCGCTATTAATAGTAACAAACACGGGAGGCTCTTCTGTAAGGCAGATATCACTAACCACATTTTTAACACATTTATACTAACGGTTTACGATTTTTTGTCAAAAAATATTCTTTTTTTCAAATGTATTGCTAAGTTAAAAAGGTTCTGTCATACTTGCTACTATATTTACAAAAAAGATATTAACCTTAATATGCATATAAGCGGACATACTTTAAAACAACAATTAATAAGTAGTTTTTCATATTATCGCGTGAACTGCAACGCTACCTGTCAAATGCAAGATACCTAACTAAAAACATTTTTTTTTACGTAAATGTTTTTTTTTTCTTGAGACTTTGAATAAAAAAAAAAGATAATCATTATATAACATCAGTTAGGCCAGGTTTACATCTAACTTCACCTTCAATTTTGCCTATCCCTATCTGCTGGACCGCTGGGCACCACACAAGATCTGTCAACCTTCTTTTCCATTCTTCTCTGTCATTTGCCTTTGATAGAATTTTATTCTGATATTCTTTCTAAAAATATTGAAACCTGTCTTTTTACCTGCCTGGGTAGGGGGGCCGATTTTGAGTTTGTGTTTCAACACTCAAAATCGGCTTCCAGTATTTACTTTCTAATTTGCCCGTTCGATTGTCTGTTTGTTTGTTTGTATTAAAGGGAAGAAAAATAAATATATCGCTTACCACGCTAGGCGTAATCAACCTGATAATTATCATTCAACATTATGACGTGATTGACAACACGTGAAATTAAGTTGGCAATTAGTAGTATACAACGCCACTGGTAATTGTCAATAAGGACGTATTTACGTTTGTGTGTGAATGTTTGTATATGTTTGTATATTTCTGTTTGTGTATGTGTTTGTTTAAAAAAAAAAGTTGTCACTTTTCCGTATTTTTAAAAATAGACTTTTCAAAGTCAAAAAGTCGGTCATATTGTCAACATGTCATTATCGTCTCATTTGTCTCTAGCCTCGTCAGTCGTCTGCCTCTCATTCAGCTGTTGTTGTCATTGTTTGAAATTTCGGTGATTTGAATCTCGGTCAGTGAAGAGGCCTACCTTAAAATCTTCGTATCTCTGCCTAGGGAGGAGCGTGTTAAAATCAATTTAAAATATCTAAGAGAATAAATTGTATCTTAGCATTTTGATGATTTGCCATGTTGTTATTTTTTTTAAATATTTATTTTGCATATTTTCATCTCAGAAATGGCGTAGGCCAATGGCCTTTAAGAAAGCTCAATTTGTATCTCCATTTTAAAAATATGTAATCAATGCAGCTAAGGCATTTTTCTTTTATCAATTTGTATTTGAAAACTTGAAGCATTTCTATTATTTTAATTAATTGTGACCCTCAGTACAACTGATCAACTCTGACCAGAAATAAATAATGAATCCCGATATTTCATTATTTCAAGTAGAGATTTTTTAAAAGACTTACCAGAAGCCATAATATTTCCTAACCCTTTCAGGAATATTCTTTGGAATAATCCTTACCTCCTTTCCAAGGTATTCTTTTACACCAACAACTGGTCAAGGTTTCAGCTGGTGAGCTGGACATCACATTTTTTCTGATTTAGCTTTGTTTGCTGGACTGAATGTGCAGTCAAGCGTGACAGTAACATTATCCGGCCACTAACAACTGTAGATATGTGTCTAAGTACGGATTTCATCAGAGTAAAACTTTAATAAAAAAAAACATACCTGGTAGATTTGCCGAAACTTCAACACAGAATTATTTGCTTGATGTTTTTTTCAGGACGGCAGAGGTAAAAGTGGCATCGGAAATGGAACTACGACTTTTGTCTGATTAATGGCACGGATCAATACAGAACAAATTAGTTGTTGAAGCCTTCAGATTTTGAAACAACAGAGTTTTAAAACAGCTGAATATTTGGTTTCAATTAAGGAAAGGATTTGAACGACACATGGGAGAGAATCGTTTGCTCTATTTGCAGAGTTAACAGAATTTTAGAGTTTCAATTAAATATTGTCACAAGTTATACCTACTATATGCAAGGACTTGCTGTGTTCATATGTCGCTATATTGTTGTGTATTAGTGTATTATGTAGAGACTCGCCTTAGGTAACCGATAATGGGCGAACGTATATGTCGGCATTAATATGTAGCGGGACTGTAGCTTAGATAGATATAATAAAAAAGTAGATGATAAGCTTTTATTGAGGTAGCATCTATAACGCTAGTGACTGAGACTAGACCGTTAAAGTTCTGGATTAAATCATATTGAAGTGTTTCAGAAGTTGACTTGATCTGATCGCAATGACTTCAATCTTGTATATGTCTAGTTAGTCTGTTGCTTAGTACTTTTAAAAATTAAAACATTAAGGCCTATCCCTCTATCCTGTATGTTGTCCCAATTCAAGCGATAATATGAAAAAATACTTATTAATTTTTGTTCAAAATTCTGTCCAACTTAAATGCATACTATATAGAATTTTTCTCTTTAAAAAAATGGTTTACATTTTTTTGTGTAATGTATAATTAGTATGACAGAACTTATATAACTTAGCAATACAAATGTAAAACATTTTTTTTTTTTACAAAAAAACTAAAGCCGTTTGCTTAAATGTATTTAAAATATGATAAATAATTATCTCTCCTACTAAAGAGCCTCCCGTATTTGTTACTATTAATAGTGAATAGTTGTAACAGTGGTAGAAAATGTTTAAAATATGATGGTTCACTTTCGAAAAAGAAAAAAAGGAGCCGTTGCATTAGAACTTTGAATAATCTAAAATATCATGATGTCCGATTATCATTTTCTCTTCTAGTTTCTGAGATCTAAACGGGACAGACGGACGTACAAACGGACGGACGGACAGACAGGCCACACAAAACTAATAGCGTCTTTTCTTCTTTCGGTGGCCGCTAAAAAACACATAACACCCACACGAAAATGTAATACATCGCAGATGCTGCATTAAATGGCGTTACTATTAATGAGCCAGGATTCGAACTCACGCTTGTGAAATTAAAAGTCACCATACTCTACTCATAATCAACATTTCGAGATTGGTGAAATATGACCGGAAAAAGGAGGGGGTGGGGCATCACTCCAATTTGTAAATCACCAGACACATTACGTCATGACGTCGACTAGCTGTAGATCACATGGCGAGTTCTCTGCAGACTTGAGTTTCCACTATCTTGTCGTCACGAGCCTCAGACGAGGGTGAGCCCTAGATGTACTCGCTCACCTACAACTCTAGAAGATACGACTGCCAGAGATAAGAGTTGGTCGTACAATGAGAATCTTTCATTTCTGTTGAATAAGCCCAGTGTACTGCAACCTTGCCTTGGTTCATCCCAGGGTTTTCTCTAGTACTATCAAAGTGATGTGCTGACAGCGATGAACTGTTCCAGCCAAATGTGATGGCAGGGACTAACTCTTTAAACATAAGTTTAGTTGTTGTGCTGGCGAGGTTTAAGTGATGGTATAGTGAGATATTGTGTGGTGCCCCAACGGTTCAACAGACTAAGGTCACGCTGAAGGAGGGTGAGATACTTAGGCTCTGGAAAAAAAAAACTTAAGATTATATGAAATATATTTTATAATGTCGGATGAAGTGTAGAAAAAGTTAATATTTAGATTGCTAAGATGAGAGAGAGAGAAAGAGAGAGAGAGAGAGAGAGAGAGAGAGAGAGAGAGAAAGAGAGAGAGAGAGAGAGGAGAGAGAGAGAGTAACTTGATCAATTAAAATGAGAACAAGCTAGTGTTTAAACTATTTCCGCTTTTTACTTATCTTATCTTATCTTATCTTATCTTAGCTTAGAATACAGACGTTGCTTAAACAAAGATGATGATCAAGCCCAACGCGTGTTCCTAGGTCAATTTAGTCTTGCGTGTTAACCAATATTTAAATCTGCTAAGTCATAGGTTTTCCTGGCTGACCCAGGCAACCCATTCCATGCTATAATAGCACTAGGAAGATATTTTTTGGGAAGCGTGGTCGAGAGGCCAAGTGCGCTTGAACTTGGCTTGGCCCCCTAGAAGGGGGCTTGAGGTTCGACACCCGACTCGGGCAGAGTTGTGTTTACTGAGCGCCTAAAGGCAGCACGGAAAACCAACTCCTAGATACCCCCTCCACTGGTCCACAAATGAACCATAGCGCTCTGAGCATGCTATAAGCATGAAAGTAGCGCTATATAAAAGCTCTAATAAAAATTAATATAATTGCTAGTTTCGTCTAAAGCTATATACTATATATAGGGCTAAGGGTTGAAAGTAAGCGCATATTTAAACTTAAATAACGTTTTCTTTTCCGGTGTACTTAAAAATGTAAATCTATATAGAGAGTATAAAAGAATCACTCTGGCAAAGGAATGAAGATAAATAATATTTCGCTAAAATGTCAGAAGTCTGCAAAAGCAAAGGTTTTTCCCCCTCTAAATTATTTTCTCAAATCTCATAACAAATATTAATACATACTTTTTGTTATTGTTTATATTATGTTTGTGATACCTAACAAATTTGATAAAGCAGCAGGTAATTTGCTGGACTTCTGTACCGAGTCATAATTTCAGAAGATTTAAACGTTACCTTTCTCAACCAACTCAAGGCGGCTGATCATTGTCCTGGCAACATTACACCCTCGTTAACCGTTTGCCTTAAAAACAAACCAAACTTAGCCTAATTAAAAACAGTATTGTCTATAAGAAACACGACTACAATCTTCTTTCTTTTAATTTGTAATATTCCCGATGTAGCCAAAAATCTGGCATATAAAAACAAAGGTAAAAAAATGCCCCAAAGAAAAGTTTTGTTGCCTGCCAGGTTGTCTCATGTTTTCTCGGTCTGTTACGTTTAAAAGATAGTAAATGATATTATCAAATGTCTGGAACTTCTCTTCAAATGTGAAGTCTGAAACAAACTCTTTAAGAGTTATCTTGCAAGCTGTAAAAATGTAATAGTTTTTTTTTTTTTTTTGTTTCTTAAACCATTGCTGACATGAAAAGAATATCAAAATGTATTTTGTTGTCATGTGTGTTTGTTTGTGTATTTATTGTGTACAAATGCGTTTGTTATCTTGTTATCGTTCCTTTGTTCTATGTGTGCGAAAGAGAAGTGGATATTGTGGAAGATACTATTTCATAAAGATAAAGAGAAGTGGATATAGTGGGATACAATTTCATAAAGATAAAGAGAAGTGGATATAGTGGGATACAATTTCATAAAGATAAAGAGGAGAAAGAGGAAGTATAGAAGAGAGAAGTGGATATACAGTGATATATTAAGGGAGAAGAGATTTTTTTAAAAAGGGGGCGGGGCATAAAGAGAGAGGCAGTAATACAAAACACACATACTCAGACAAACAAAGGAAAACAAAGGTTAAACAAAGAGAGAGAGAGAAGAGAATTTTAAAAAGATATATGCTGAGAATATCTATATAAGGTTTGGAAAGTTTAACAAGTAAACAGAGAGAAGGAGAGAGAGAGAGAGAAGAGAGAAGGAGAGAGAGAGCGCGCGAGGAAAGAGAAGGAGAGAAAGAAGGAGAGAGAGAGAGCGAGGAAAGAGAAGGAGAGAGAAAGAGAGCGAGGAAAGAGAAGGAGAGAGAAGGAGAGAAAGAGAGAGAAAGAAAGAGAGAGAGTGAAAGAGAGAGAGCGAGGAGAGAGAAGGATTGTTTCATCTATTCTTTAAGCGTCATTTTCGTTTTTTTAAGCATTACAGCTGTCACGTGATGGTTGTATGTTGACAAAATTTAATGTTATGAATAACTAAAAGCATCACCTTGATTCGCATAATACCGTAAATTAACTGTTTTACTTTAAACAAATTACAACATTATTTCTAAGATGGGTGATTGCTTGTTAAATATTGTTCGCATTTAAATTCTTTACTTTGGTTAGGAATTAGGTCTATACGTTTTCTTTTCTTATCTATGGCCTCCTTCAGTCTCAAAGCCACTATGTATCATCATGGAAATGAGATGAATGCCTTGGCATTTTCTGTGGTCCAAATATTTGTTAGAAATTTCTGCTCAGACATTTTTTGATAGTTAAAACCGCACCCTCAGTCTGCCCCTACCCCCATATCCAACCTCAGACGAACCCTGGGCAATCAGCCCAGTCACCTGTCCATCACTGAGCTAATGTTATATGAGCATTTCAACTTTGGTGGCCGCTCAGTCCTGATGGTCTACAGATACAGATCTCTGGCCACCGAGTGTTAAGCTATCATTTGGAGCGCCATGGTTTGCGTGGGCCAAATTTAAGCGGTTTAACAAGTGAATGTGTGGTTCTATCTATGTGTGTGTGTGTGTGTTTCATATTACGTCCTTTGTTCGTGGGTATTTTTCATCTTTGTTCTGTGTGTATGTTTCTTTTCTTTTTGTATCTAGCTTGTTTCTGTGTCAATTGGTTACAGTACGTTACCATTAGTATATTTAGTACATGAGACCTTAATGTATTACATATCGCTACTATTAGGAAGGCTGCCTGGTCGTGTAGTGTACGCTCTGGCCTGTAGTCTCGGTGGTGCCGGTTCGAACCCTACCATCTCCCGCCTTTCTGCGTGTTGCTAGGATGTAATGATATTTGATTCTGAATGAACATAGGATACATGCATAATAAAACAATACCTTGAGACGTTACTGTATAAGTTACTACATTGCTTACCTTATTGGTTACCTTGGTTACATTATAATGAATTGACATACATTTTTAAAAAAAATTCTAATGAATCCTGGGAGTATGCAACACAATAGCTTTTAATATAAGTTTTTTGACAGTCACACAGAAGTTAAGTTTTATTCCACCAAGTGTCTTGTGCATAATTTTTTTAAAACCCTTTCAGACATCACGATGTATAGGGCGGCTGATGTAAAACTCATCTGTTTCCTCGGTTAATGATGGTGCCAAGTGGACAGTACTTTTCTCCAACTAATATCAGCTACCCATATGATTTGAGGGAACTTATATCCCAGAATTCAAAAACACTGTCTTCACAAGGATTTGAACCAGGTCTAAAACCACTACGATGTACTTTAGCTCATACAAACTTCTAATGAAGACTTAAGTGATTTGTTATTTTGTAAATGTGTTGCTAATATAGTGTTTTTGAAAGACTGAGGCCACTGGTTAGAGTTATTCTCCTTGGCAAGGGACTTAACCTTATTTTTACAAAATATTTTGTTATGAAGTTAAAGATTATTTGTCGTTCTTACTTAAGTATTGAGCAAAGCAGTAGCTGATATTTATTCTTTACTACTAGATCTATACGTGTTTGGCAATATAATTTTTTGATTTTTATTGGGCCCAAGAAAGTTAGCTCTAGTGCCATTAGATGATTAGAGCATGACATTTCTTGCACTAAACAATCAGGAAAACCAATGACTTAGCATTGTACATCTCCATCTACTAACAATATAGGGCTAGGTCAACAAATGGATACAAGTAGACGTTTTTTTTTTAAAGAACGTCTTTTATCTTATCTTATCTTCTTATATTATATAGACGTTACTTCTAAAAAGAAGATGATTTCGTCCTACTCATCATGCATCTATTCATCCATGTTAACCGATGACTTACATTCTGCCAAGTCACTGGTTTTCCTAGCTGACTCAGGCAACCCATTCCATGCTCTAATAGCACTAGGGAAGAAGGAGTATTTGTACAAATTTGTCCTAGCGTATGGGACGAAGAGTGTGCCTTTATCTTTGTGTCTTTCAGAGTATTTTGTTAAATTTTGTTTTTGTATTTGAAGATTATGGTTCAGTGTTTTATGTATAATTGCTACTTTACTTTTGAGTCTTCTATCCTAAAGGCTTTCTAAATTTAGTGATTTTACTAAAGGTGTTACTCTAGTCAAATGTGAATATTCGTTTGTTATGAATTTCACTGCTCTATTTTGTGTCTGTTTCAAGAAAGGATACACACACACACACATACAAACACACACACACACACAAAATGTTTCTTGTAAAATGTTTAACATGTTTCGGATGTTCCTTCAGAGTTGAAGATAATTTACTTCCTAGTCCAAACCTCCCGCAGGACGACGGGGGATGGGAGCGGGCAGGGTTTGAACCCTCGACCGTCGATAAATCCGAACGACAGTCCAGCGCGCTAACCGCAGCCATCCAAATAAGGAAGAGGGGGGTGAAAATAAAAATCTAAGACAAAAAGACAAAACATTTCAAAGTGTACGTCCTGGGGTGTGTGTGTGTGGTTGTTGTTGATGGATACATTATTTGCTATCTGATACTTTTGCGAGTCTCAGCCGATACGGAAGTATACTCGGAATAACTGATGTTTTTGGATATGCTTCTCTTAAGTGTCAACACTGAAAACTCGAGAACCCTGATACTCTGTAAAAAAACAAACACATCGGGCTTAATTAAAGGCTCAACTATTTGAATAATTCGTGTGTTTCCCGTCAAAGAGTTCCCGTCGCCCATTTCATAGGCTCGTTATGACGAAGTCAGCGCTCGTGGAATTTCCCTAATGTTTTTAACCGAGCTCTCGATCGTACCCTTCTGGTGTAGTGTGTTGTGGCTACTGAGATATGCACGGACTCTCATTAATCAAATCGCTGGCGTGTCTCAGACTCCAGGCTCTTTGAACAGGGGCGATGCCGACTTTGAGGAAGGTGGTAAAATTTTAAGGAGGGGCGCGAGGCTTATATTCTCCTCCCATCCATCGGCACCCAAGAAATGAATAAAGGTTCTGCCGAAAGCCAACGAGGCGAGCGTTTATTTGAAGAGATGGTGAAGTTAAAGAAATTCGGATGTTGTTTGACTCCATAAATCTATTGTTTTGTGGGGTGTGGGGTGTAAAGCTAAGGAAAATGAAACAGGAAACAGCAAACTCTGTATGTCGCTGAAGAGAATGGCCCGCGTAGAAAAATGTTAATGGCATAATAACACGTTTGCGTGTCTACGAGTGAGATTTCTATACTAGTTTGATGTCGTATCCTACAGATGATGACCAATGTTGATGGACATTAGTCACATTGTAAACTGAAATCCTAGACAATTGAAAGTTGAGTGATTAAGAAAAGGTCGCTGTGTTAGGAAACTATAAAATGCTTTAATATTTATCTTCCTTAAACATGGAATAAAGAGAAGAAATAAATAGATCAGGAGTGATTAGACAGGGAGAAAGAGAGAGAGAGAGAAAGTGAGAGAACAAAAGAGAAAGAAAGAGACAAGAAAGAGCAAAAATAAACAACAGAAAGAGTGAGAACAAAAAATGAGATAGAGAGTAAGAGAGCGAGAGAGATAGAGATAGAGTTACAAATTAAATAGAATATAAACAAGAAAAACTAAAAAAAACATTTTCTTTAAATTATTATATTTTAATTATATAGATTAAAGTATATTAAAAAAAAAAAAATTAAAAAAACAATTTAAACAATATTTGGTTCAAACAGGGCCACGGATTACTTCAGCGATTATTTATTGATATTATCATTATACGGACACCTAGGTCTAACACTAAACTTAAACTCTGATTTAGAACTCTTAAGATTTGGCCTAGATCTAAAGCTGGATCTACTTCTAGATCTAGAATCTAGATGTAATCAATATTAGATTTATATAAACAATATTAGTGAAGGATCAATAATCATTGAATAAACTTACCCTAGCTTTAAATGTACTCAGTTCTCGCATAATATCGCTACTCTACCTCTGTCTACGTCATGTTTTCTTTATAATTGCTATTGTTGAATGATTCCTATGCTGGGCCTTGAATTCTAGACTTCAAAAACATTGCGGAAACATTTTCCAGTACATCAATTTGAACATAAACTCTTGAATCAATAATACTTCCCATTCGGAAATTTCCGAACGCTATAGTCTTTTTCAAGAACCCGATAGTCCTTTCAATGCCCAGGTTGGCTCTAGATCTAAGTTATTCAAAGTCTAGTAGCCGTAGTAGGCCTACTCAAGCCAAATTTTATTTTTTTTATATTTGACTTAGAAAATTATAACGGCCAAACTAGCGTTTTCCCCGTAAGGCCAACGAGCTAGTAATTCTTTTCTCAGCGATATACATCAACCTTTAAATTTCTAGAAAATCGTTAGAGCCATTTTTGAGATGAGCGTCCAGGCTGGTTCCACGCAGGTTACTGAAGGTTCCATGCAGTTCTAACTTGAATAGAAGTATTGAAAAAAAAAAAAGAATAGCCTTCCTATAGCAAAGTTTGCATAAGCACAATTGGTCATGACTAACCTAGCTACGATGTCGATATGGAGAAAAGAATATGAACACTCAACCAAACTGAAGCAACAATCATGGGTTGTTTTTTTCTTTATCTGTCAATTTGTACTTACATTGGGTTTTTTTAATTATTGGGATCCCATTTGACCCTAGTCTGTCAATTTGTACTTACATTGGGTTTTTTAATTATTGGGATCCCATTTGACCCTAGTCTGTCAATTTGTACTTACATTGGGTTTTTTAATTATTGGGATCCCATTTGACCCTAGTCTGTCAATTTGTACTTACATTGGGTTTTTTAATTATTGGGATCCCATTTGACCCTAGTCTGTCAATTTGTACTTACATTGGGTTTTTTAATTATTAGGATCCCATTTGACCCTAGTATCTTGTGATCCCTTACTAAACACTACTCGCTTCCACCCTCCCCAGGCGCCCTAGGTACTTCTGGTCCTCCTTCTGACACTGGGCGCCTTAGTGACACAATTAGAATGACGCCATACTCAGCGTGAACTCGCAGTAAAAGTATGTGGCCTCTTTACATTGTAAGAACTAAATTTTAAATAAAGGAATGGGAGAGAGAGAGACACAGAGAGAGAGAGTTGAGAGAGAGAGACGGAAAAATACACAGAGAGAGAGAGAGAGAGAGAGAGAGGGGGGGGGGGAGTATTTGGTAAAGCGACAAAACAAAAAGGTTTTCAGTGGAACTCAGGGAGAATCATGTTGGCGTTACGCGCCACGGGGCGCCCTGGAGTTTTCCCCATCGGATACAGTCATTAAGTTGGTCTGGCATTAACGGGATCATTAAAAACCAAGAAACTCAATTTTTACAGAGCTAGAAGAAGTAGACACACAAATCTAAACAAACCAATCTGGTACCGAGGTCACGTTCGGTGTACTTACCTGGGAAATAAAGGACAGATTGAAATAACTGAAATCTGGGTTTAATTATAGACTTTTTGTTTAGCATTCATAAATCAAAGAATGTTATTTTGTTTTGTTTTGTTGTTTTTAATTAGTTTTTTCTGTTTTCGTGTCTGATTTTTATATTGTCTATTTTTTTTTTTTAAATTGCTACAGACTTTATTTCTTCTCAGATGTGACTAAAGAGACAGAATATCAAAGAATTTGTTTTACTTAATAAACAAAGCATTTAACTCTTTCTCTCCGTAATTATTTACCACATTCTAGTGCAGGGGTTCTCAATCTGTGGGTCGCGACCCCCTTGGGGGTCGATTGACGATTTGCCAGGGGTCGCCTAAGACCATCGAAAATATGGATTGTTATTGTCTATTCTTCTATTGCTGTATGTGTGTGTGTGTGGGAGGGGGGTCGCGTCAGAGTGGGGGATTGTAATAAGGGTCGCCGAGCTTAAATGGTTGAGAACCGCTGTTCTAGTGGAATCAACGTTGGTATTGTCAGTTAGGAGAGAAAGAGTTAATATGTCCTGACACTATAAACGAGACTAGGATGATGGACTTTCGGGAGATATTTTCACTGCTAAGTCTAAAATCAAAGGCTTGGATTCCAATAACATTTCGTTATCATTTGGTCTGAGGCACGGTTCATACCCATCACTTATAAGATACACATTTTAGTTGTATCCTTTTTTTTTAAAATATCTACTTTGAAATTGGGGTGGGGGTTGAACTCCAAAGCGCATGGCGAGATGCGAGGCTGTTTCCAACGAAAGTTTGATGGTACCATAAACTTGTACATATTATATATAGACTGGACTTGGAGATCTTTTAACACTACAAAGAATGTGAAATTTTTTAAAAAGTTGAAACAAGGCGTTGTTTTGTAAAGTAGTTATAAGAAGTAAAGTTGTTGTTTTTTCAACCCTAACCTATGTAACATATAACTTCATTTTTAGGTCTAGTAATTGAACATCAAAAAATAAGAGCACTCTCGTCTCATAATTATTATTTTGCAATTTTCAGATACATAATCTAGAAAGATTTAGGTAATCAATATATTTAAATGTACATAAGATGATTAAAATCAACAGACATGGATTACTTCGATATAGGATTTTTGAAACATTATCTCAATTGAAACTAACAGGAAATGGCTTTGTTTCATATATTTGCGTGAATATAAAGTCAGCTCATTCTAAAGAAAATCCGAGAAATGATTTTGCATTATTTCTAAACTTTGAAAACTAAAGATCATTACTTTTCTAAGACAGCAAAGATTGATTGGGGTGACTTCCCTTACAGCTTGAAAAATCTCTCTCTATATATAGGTCTGTGAATCGATCAATCGCGGATAAGAATTCGTTTCCAATTTCCAATCTAGATATTATATATTTAGTCTATGATCTAGATCTAATTATTGAGCATAGAAAAAAAAAGGGCACTCTCGTATCAAAATTATTATTTTGCAATTTTTAGATACATAATCTAAAAAGATCTAGATAATCAATCTATTTAAATGTACATAAGATGACTAAATCAATAGACGTGCATTATTTCGATCTAAAATAATAGGTCGAGTGAAAACATTTTAATTAAAAGATTTATACCTGTTTGATAACTCGTATGTACTCCATTAATTCAAAAAGGATAGAATAAGACTTCCGCAATTGCCTTAGGGCCTCCTCTATTCACTTCAGTCATTCGTGGAAACAAAAAGATCCTGAAACAAATGTAACTGAAACAGGTCGCAAGGTCTGAAAGGAGAGTATTTAATTTTAAGAGGCGCGATGGCTGAGCGGTAAAGTGCATGGCTTCCGAACCAGGGTACAGGGTTCGAATCCTGGTGAAGACAGGGATTTTCGATTTCGGGATCTTCGGGCGCCTCTGAGTCCACTCAGGTCTAATGGGTACCGGACATTAGTTGGAGAAAAGTAAAGGGGGTTGGTCGTTGTGCTTTCCACATGACACCCTCGTGAACCTTATGCCACAAAAACTGAAGACCTATCATCATCTGCCCTATAGACCACAAGGTCTGAAAGGGGAACTTTACTCTTAATTGTACTAATTGAATTTTTGATGCTTTTCTTATTTTTGGGGCGTGGAAGAAAGATAACAGCTACAAAGGATATAAAATTGTTATAATGTTATATGATATAACATTGTTATAGCTACTGGGTGCTCCATGAAGCGAGTTTCAATATGGCATTCGGTTTGATTGCAGCTCTTCTGAATTCTCTCCCTTTAATTATTTGTAGAGTAAATACTGGAATGAACTTCTATTAACATAAGCACTGTTGAGTTATTGTCGGTGAACTTTTGGCATTCTACTGACTCAGATGAAGCGATGAAGAACCATGGCTTGAGACAGGTACGTGTCTAGCTGCACCCCCCTACCCCAACAGCGCCCTTGGCGTCGAATCACTACCCCGAGAGTAGACCTAAAGGTTGTCAAAGTATGATGCTTATCGCTATCAAGGTGAGTAAAAAATAAATTACGGGCTTGTGGAGTGAGCGGACCAGCTGTCAAAATGACATTGTCAGCTCAACTTTCTCATCATTACGAGTCCAGGTCTGAACCTGTCAGGGATAAACTGCTGGGACAACTCTAAGCCTTTTCCCCTGTCCCATGACGCGGGAAGATGATTAACTCCCGTTTTCATAACCGCCTTGGGTGTCCACTTGATTGTTTGTATTTGTTCCGAAAGGTATGTTTGTGAGGGGGGGGGGGGGAGGATATTTTTATAGAGAGGAAGATTGGTAAAGAAAAAAAAGGGGGGGGGGGGCTGAAAGGGAGAGGAGAGTGCCAGATTAGTTGTCAAAGAGGAAGGATGGTTGTTTAATTAAAATAAAAAAAAAAACAAAAATAAATAGAGGCTCTATTAAAATGGCACGACTGATAGGTCAGGTACAGATTACCAATACATTATCTCCCTCCCACAAATCGTGAAGGAATTAACTAAAGGGGCCAGCTCCTGTTTATTTTCTACCCATGTTTTGACATGATCAGAGTGGACAAATTGGCAAATGTTGTTTTGTTGTCTGGCTTATACTGTCCAGACTCACCTGGCTAATGAGGAAACGTTCCGCGGACCTCAGGGGAGAGTAGTCTGTCACTCTGTCTGGCACGAGAGATCGTTAAGGAGAGATTTCACACACGGATTGCGTACCTTTACAGGGATTATCAATTAAGAATTATTTTTTTTTGGAATCCAGAGGTCTTTACTTGAAAATAAGATATATTTACCAGTACACGGACCAAAGATTAATATTGGTTAATATGCATGACGCATAGGACGTAATCATCTTTTTTTTTTTTGAAGTAACGTCTGTATCATATAAGATAAGAAGACAAGATAATATGCACGACTTGATTAACAGGAGGGTAACGCGTAAGACGAAGATCTAATGATCTTGTATTTTTTTTTTAAAAAAGACGTTTTTAATTGTAATTAAGAAGATGACACGATACTGGACTAAACTGAAGAGTGTCTAACGTGTTGAAAATATTAACTCTTGTACTGCAGCATGTCTTTCACATTCTACTGAACCTTTGTGGAGCACCACACATGATCTGTTGGTGGAGTAAATACAGACTACATATCACTATTTTAGATATAGTGTGATGCAGAATGTATTTTATGAAGCTTAACAATAAATACAAGTAATTTTTTTTAAAATCAGCAGATGTTCATACCTAAGACCAATACTGAACAATGCGAAATTATGAGCATTTTGACATATTGAGCACAGTGGCATATATTTGGACAGTATGAACATCGCAACATTATGAACATTTCGATATTAGAAACATTTTGACACTTTTAACAAATACTACATCATGAACATTTGGATATTATGATGTAGCTTCTTTCTACAATTCAGTGACGTAATAGTTTATTTGTAAAACTTGAACGCATCTCAAAGTGTTTCTAAGGACACACTTATTTGCCAGATAATATGCCGAATTGTGTGGTTAACATCCTTGTTGTATTGTATTGTATTGTATTGTATTGTATTGTATTGTACTGTACTGTATTGTATTGTATTGTATTGTATTGTATTGTACTGTACTGTATGGCCCCTCTCTTATCGTTATACTGAATTTCCCTAGTGTAAATCCACATATTCCATAATTGCATTTTAACATTGCTTCAAATATTTAAGGTTTGTTTTGGCTTTAAAATTATACAGATATTATGCACATGTTTAAAGACCACATATTTAATTTACATTTGTTGCTTATAATTGACGATAAATTATCACCTCGTTGTTAATATAGTTTCATGGGTAGTAAATTATCGCCAGACTAGACAAATTGTAAAGAATAATCAATCTTACATTTTATACACTCTAACTGCAATGCTGTTTGGCCTCAGTCTTAGGTTGACGATAAGTTAACATCAAGAAATCGTAACGGTCTGTCCATTTGTGGAGTTCCGCAACGTAATGTCCCGGAATATTGTTGATGAACCCAGCTTTAAGTGTTGGACATAAAAACATCATATCATTAGGACTTCAGGCTGATCTGTCAGCTGGTAAACGATCCAACAAAATCATTAACTATGAACAATTTTGGATCTTCGCTCTTTGTAATGAACATGAAAAACTGATCTTGTTTTGACCACTCGCTAACGTCCTATATCTGCGACTATGTCTTTATAATTGATGAACTCCAGCGGATATATTATAATGAACAATGTATTTGATAACAACCGCACATTGGTCCACCTCAATATTTCTATGACTACAAGATAACAGAGCCAGTATACACAAGCCTCTCCCATAGTTTGAGAATGACTAAGTACTGACAACACACCATCTGTAAAAACTTCTGTCCGTGTATGTGTCCCAGAAATGTTGGACTTTGCTAGTAAATAAAGACATTGATCATTCATATTGTGAGAGATGTAAGCCCATGTGAGATGTTGGGATGTATGCTGACTTTCACGTGTCTAGAGAGGGAAAATAGGTCAAGCAAATCAAAGCAAGAACTATGAAACATTTCTTAACAAAGATTTTACATTTGATGTTGTTTACCCTCAAAACAAAAATGTTCCTACCTATAGTCTGTGTATCAAGGCCAGCCCTAGGCATAGGCGAACAAGGCTGCAGCCCAGGGCCTCTAATTTGTGGCGGTCTCGAACAGGAAAAAAATAATTTGAGAAAAATTGTGAAATCTCAAACACAGTATAGATTTGTGTCTACTAGCTTAGCTCTAAGTCTCTACTACAACTCAATGTTTATTCAAGAATGTTTCCACCTATGTTAGAAGAGGAATCGTGTTACTCATGTCAAAACATGTTTTCGAGTAGATTACATACATCGTTATATTAAAAAAGGAGAATGCGAAGAGGTGCTTTATTAAATTTCGTAACTTGTCAATATGGATAGCTTCAACCAAACAGTTGACATTGAGTTATTTTATTTGTATAGTGGTTTTTTTTTCTTCTACTTTTTTTGGGGCCACCAAATTCACTACGCCTACGGCCCCCAGTTACCCAAGTCTGGCCCTGTGTGCATTCTTTGTCTTCTCAAATGTTTTTTTTTAAAGTAAGATCTGGTCCTTGCGAAATTCTTTTTTATTATTTTTACTAATAATATCAACTCACTCTGTTTGTCTGTCTATCTGGTAAAACGTTTGTACACGTTATTTCTCCCACACCCAATCTCGGGTCAAGTTGAAAGTTTACACAATTATTCAATGGCATAGACACGACATAACAATAATAATAATAATTAATAACAAATTAAACAAGGTTACAAATGACAGTTTGTGTGAAAACACAAACTTAAAATCGGCCCCCGAAATGGTCCACCCAGGCAGGCTTCAATATTTTCAGAAAGAGCATCCGAATGAAATTATATCAAAGACAAATGAGAGATAAGAATGGAGAAAGAAGGTTAACAGATCTTGTGTCCAGCAGATCAAAGAATAGGTGAAAGTGAATATAAAGTTAGATGTGAACCTGGCCTAACTAGTTCCCCTTATAGACCTTGTGATCTATAGGGCAGTTGATGTAAGGTTCATCTGTTTTTTTGGCCTACGGTTAACGGGGTGTCATGTAGCCAGCACAACGGCCAACCGCCTTTACTTTTCTCCAACTAATTAGAGCTGAGTGGACTCAGAGGCACCCAAAGATTCTAAAGTTGAAAATCCCAGTCTGCACCAGGATTCGAACTCGGAATCCTCGGTTCGGAAGACAAGCGCTTTACCGTTCAGCCACCGCGCCTCCTCTGGCCTATCTGATGTCTTATAATTAATCTAATTATATTGAAAATCTCTTAAACGAATTCCCTGTTTCTTGGATCATGGTGTTACACGGTTGTTTAGGAAAATGTTGTTTACAAGATTACTATTTGTTCTAAATTAGGTGTAACTAATAATGCATACTAATTAGCCTTTTCTCTTTAAAAAAACTGCTTGCATAACTGATTTTAAAAATTAGAGTTTTCGCTTTCAGAAAAAAAAAGTAGCCGTTGCATCAGAAGTTTGAAAGGTCTAAAACATTGTGATGTCGGATTTTCAATATCTTTTCTAGTTTACGAGATCTAAACGGTACGGACAGACGGACAGACATTTCACACAAAACTATTAGCGTCTTTTCCTCTTTCGGGGGCCTCTAAAAATTGGTCAATTAATTACTGGCAATTAACTATTTAGTTTTATGCCATCAAGGGAAATTAATCCTTCAGTATTTACAGATTATCCTACATATGTAGGGTTTCGTCCACATAGAAAATTGAACACTTAATTTCTCCCACAATCATTCTCGTATCCAATTGAACTTTAAACAATTATTCATTGTACCCAACAAAACATGCATCAATTTAAAAAATTAACTAATTAGTCAATTAATTATTGGTAATTAATTATTTTGTTTGATACATAATGAAGGAAATAACTTCTTAATTGTTGGGATGTATGTAAGTGTCAAAGGTCTGCACGACGAGGCAACGAGCTATTGGTCTAAACTGCCCACAGACTGTGACGTTCCTAGTCAGTGTTGAGGCCCTCTATAACGATTGGTCTCGCCTTATACATGGCTTCGGGTAGATTTGCTCTGCTGCAGAAATCCCTCCTTCTATTCTCAGCTTTTTTATTTATTTATACTATGTTTTGCTTCATATTTTGACACTCCCACACTCACAGTTTCACAAGAGTAGCGGACATCAATTAGCTAGCTTTTTGACGTCGAATTCTAGAAAAATGAATTAACTACAATTTACTACAAGTCCTACAAGGATAGCAGGAATTTACGGAGTCAAGATCTTCTGAAATATCTCGACTCCGTAAATTCCTGCTATCCTTGTAGGACTTGTAGTAAATTGTAGTTAATTCATCGCATAAAATCTAGAGGCTCCAAAAGTAATTTTACATGGGAGGGAAATTGTACAGGGCGGTATAACAATCTTTGGCACAACGCTTTGTCGGATGGCTGCCTGGTCGTGCGATATGCACGCTGGACTGTCGTTCGGATTTCTCGATGGTCCTGGGTTCATACCCTGCCCAGTGCGCCCCCCCCCCTTTCGTCCTGCGGGAGGTTTCGGACTAGGAATTAAATTATCTCTGAAGGAACATACGAAATATGTTTTAAAACATGTAAGACCAAATAGTCAAAGAAGTGATGTGTCATATAAAATCCTTTTTAGAATTACGAAAGGCTCAAAGCTCCCCCCATCTTGTTTTGTTGACTTAGTGTAGCCATTCGTATTAAAAATGTGTGTGTTCATGTATGCATTGTATGAGCGTGTATGTGTATTTGAGTGTGTGTGTGTGTGTGTGTGTTTACCACGTGTCGTATGACACGGATTACTGAGATTATAGCGCCATGTTGTTGGAGCTTCTCTAATCTCTGCGCTTAGCAGCTAGCTTGCGAAGCAGTCAGAGGCGTTGATGAGTGTCTCCCCTCTCTGACAGACGCTACTGACAAGACTGAAAGACATGCGCTGGTCACGTGTCAAAATATTTAACAGCTAGCCAGGTTTCAAGTATTATTTTTTTTAAAAATACCATGTTCCAGACCTGCTTCGCTTTATAGTTTAAACATAAAAAAACACATTCTTGCAAGTTAAACACAGTGATGTCCAAAAAAGTATTTCACTTACACAAACACGCAAAACACACACACACACACACACTGAAATTACCAAGATTTAAGTTACAAGCTGATTTTTACAAATAAAAATTGAAAGCCAAATCCAAAATCAACATTTAAAATATTTCACTTTGGCTCTTACTGAATGAGCACATGGCAATGGAAGGATTACAGTGTACGAGATATGCCAGCTACTATAAAGACGTCAAACCAGATTCCTTTAACAAACATTCGGCTACAAACCATCTGAATGTGGATTTTTATCAACTCTATATCTCAACACAGCTGCGATTTTTTTTCTGACTTTCTGTTCCAGTTTGTATATAAGTGTGAACGCTTGGGTGTGTATGGATTTAGATGCAAATGACATCCAGATAAACAAACCATATGCATAGCAAGTTGGCCTCCAAATGTAAACATGTATTAAAACTTTTTTAAAAAATTGTTGCTGACGTCTATAAAAACAAAACAAACAAACAAACAAACAAAAAAACGCCTATATATAGCTCACTCCGTCTGTCTGTCCGTCTGTCTGTCTGGATGAACTCTTTTATATTTTTTTCTCCCACTTTCCATTCTCGAATCAAGTTGAAATTTCGCACAATGGAAGATTGTTCCTATCAAAACACGAATCAATAAAAAAAAATTAACCGATTTGATAATTAAATAGTGGTAAATAACTAATTGTGTTATAGCAAAAAGGGAATCAAATCCTACTGTATTGAGATATATGGCTGTAAATGTAGAATTCATCCTTTTTTGTAAGCTTTTTTTTAAAAATATTTTTTTTGTAATATTTTGCTTGCTTTTCTCTGCACTAGGAAACGTAAAAGGGACTTGACAACAAACTGAACAGGCTTTCTAAATTACTATTGATCGTTTGAATGGATTATTTCTGAACATACTACTAATTAAATAAAATAAAATGCAGGCAAGTTAATAAGCTTTAATGAGATTTGACTTTGTTTTGTTTTCAATAAATCTGAAATACTATTTGTTGAATTTGCAACTGAAAGCAACTTATGAATCACACAGGCACGACCTCAGATTGTTTTCGATTGTTTTCATGGATAGAAATGTTTGTTCGAATCTGTGTGTTGATTGGAATTGAAAGGCATAACTTTGGTTACCGTTCAAGTACCTCGCGACCAATCATCGGCGGTGCTCCATTACTGCAGACACTTAAAAAAGACTCAAAAGTAAAGTAGCAATTATACATAAAACACTGAATCATAATCTTCAATTACAAAATTTAATAAAATACTCTGAAAGACACAAAGATGAAGGCACTTTCCTCGTCCCATATGCTAGGACAAATTTGTACAAATACTCCTTCTTCCTTTGTGCTATTTGAGCATGGAATGGGTTGCTTGAGCTAGCCAGGAAAACCAGTGACTTGGCAGAATTTAAGTCATTGGTTAATATGCATGACTAAATGCATGACGCGTAGGACGTAATCATCTTCTTTTTTGAAGTAACGTCTGTATTATATAAGATAAGAAGACACTTAAGAGTTTACTAAATTTAACTGATAATTTTCCAAACATGACTTTGCCTTCGAAAATGTGTTGGGCTCTCTTAATTTGTTTTACGGAGTGAATCTAGGTCAACAAGTCCTTCAAAGATGTTTAAATTATTATCAATTACTTTTATAAAATGCATAACTGGGTTACATCTCAAATATCAGCAGATTCGTTTAAAGAAAATGAAAAGAAAGAGCTTTGCTTAGATAACATCATGAGACAGTTCCTCAATGTGTCTTGTGTCTGCATTGAGGCTGTGATTTTATTGATTTTTTTCTTCACTTTTATCACTTTTGGTACAAGACAAGGACGATGTCGTAAGATGCTTCAAGTATTGCTTCAAGTATTGCTTCAAGTATTACTTCTTTCACTTCTCTTTAAGAGTTTTAGCCTCTTTTATATCCACTTTTTTTCTAGACCACACGTCAGAGAGTCGGAGATTATCTTCTGGTTGTCGTCTATTTCAACTTCATGGTTTATATAACGTCTGAAAAGATAATGACTGAAAAGATAATGTCTGAAAAGATAATGTCTGAAAAGATAATGACTGAAAAGATAATGACTGAAAAGATAATGACTTAGAAGATAATGTCTCAAAAGATAATGTCTGATAAGATCTCTTCTGTTCTCCGAAAAATGGCGCTCACAAACAACTGATATTCGTTTTCCGTATGGATTTGAAATATTTAAAAATGTATTTCCCATATTTTATTCAACAGCTCTTCCTATCACTCTCTGCTTTTCTTTTGTTTGTATTCCTGATTTGGTTTTTGAAAGAATGGGAAGAACCTAACGTAGACTTTGAATTACAAACGAAAAGGTTCTTAGGTTGTCAGGTTTCAGGGACTTGCAATCATATACAAATTAGGAAATATTTGGTCAATTTCGAGTAGAACCATCCAGTATCTTATTTCATTAAGTGTGTATTTTGTTCTCCGCTACTTTTATGGTAACTGGACTATTTCTTATAACACTTTCCTGTAGTTTTCTTTTTTTTTTTTTTATTACATGAAAAAGACATTTCTACCAAATATAAGTTTATTCAATTATAGTAAAATAAGACCGAAATATCACAGTTAATTTCGCGGCACTAGTAGCTGTATCGTGTGAGCCACACTGGAAAGACTCATTGGACAAATTGAAACTGAGACTGTAGCCGAGAACTTTCCATAAATATTTCAATCCGATCTAGAAATTTGATTCGACAGTCTTTTTTTTTTCTCTGAAAGATTAAATTAAATTCTTCTGAAAAATATAAAGTGGAAAAAAAAATCGAGTCAGAAACCAAATCTCTGGACATACATACAAAATAATGAATTAATGTTAGTAATAGTAGTTCAAGTAATTTAAACGGTTTGAGACCAGAATTAAAAAAAACAACAACAAAGGGACATAAGCCCATTAATTAGAAAAAAAAGTAAGCATTTGATTACAAACATGATTACTAATACTTTGAAAATCTGAAGCAATATCCTTCATATTTCTTGCTCTGGGTTTAAAGCTTATTAGTATCAAAACTATGTGGGTCTCTAACATCATAGTAGCTAATGAGTTAAATTCCCATTAGCCTATTCTCCGCAGATTAATTTTATTACATTTTTTCTAACACTTGGAATAACTATAATGTTATACACACTTTGAAATTAAAAAAAACAAAAAAACATTTTTATTGCAATACATCCACAGCAATCTCGAAGCAGTCAACGCTCCTACCTAAATAACCCCTCCCCAAATCTAGCAATTCAAACATCGTATTAGTTTTAAACAAATGAATTATAAGCAACTTCAAAATTTGTCTTATCTGTGCAATTGCTTTATATATATTCTCGACCAGGCTCTGTGGCAAACATACAAAGCTATTTTAAACTTGGACCTTGACGCGTACTTTACGTGACAAAGTAGATCTATATAAAATGGTTTGGAACTGATTTCTAGCATGAAATTAACCATAACTCTGAAACGTACTGGTTCAACTCAAGAAACTGTTATTTAATTATCACCCCTGGGGAATAAATGTGAATGGGGGAAGGGAAAGTCACAAGCCCTGCTCCTTGACTCCAAAAAACTCGGACCACACCCATTGTTTATAAATAGCCTGACTATTTAACTGCCATGTCCATCTTCTAGTCCAGGCAGACTGAAGTAATGGCCGTGGGTGGTGGGGGGGGGTGAGCAGGGGGCATAGGTAAACTATGGACTCAGGTGGAACAGGTGCTGGACTGACAAGGACAAGTGTGGTCAGTTGTGAGCAGCTCCAGGCCACCCTTACCCTACTAGTGAAGGCTCTTTGATGTCTGGCCGACTCGTTTATTTGATAGGTCGTGGCTGTTTACATTTCGCGGCCCTAGTGGCTGTATCGTGTGAGCCACACTGGAAAGACTCACTGGACAAATTGAAACTGAGACTGTAGCCGAAAACTTTCCATAAATATTTCAATCCGATCTAGAAATTTGATTCGACAGTCTTTTTTTTTTCTCTGAAAGATTAAATTAATTTCTTCATTTATCTTTTACTTTTCCACTAGTTCCTTTCTTTCAATATACATTTAAATATGACTCCTTCTGTCTTGAAAGACAACGAATAAAAGAGAAATCCCTGCCGTAGATAGGGTTTGTGAATGAAGTCCAAGTGGTAAGATATCTGGGACCATTGTAGCACCGAAGGTTCTCAGACACCCAAACAGAAAGGACGAATGCTGGCAGCTAGACAGAAAGGATCAGGCAATTTTAACACGATTTCGTAAGGAACACTGTCCGATAGGAGCCTAATTAGCTAGGATCCGAGAGAATCGAGATCCCAGATGTCAACACTGTCACACAGAAGACAAGACAGTCGACCAAATCCTCAACGACAGCAGGGTGCTCAGAGACACATTCGAAGATACGACTAGTCTTGGAACAGATAGAAGGGACGACAAAAAGAGAATTTCAATACACCAACTAGCGTAAACGGCTTTGTATGCATTATGTATGGCAAAATATACAGGTCGCAATCGGGTCTGTTTAGCCACACGGAATGAGTGGCTGAATATCATAAACTGCTTGGTTTCCAATAAAGGAACTCGACTTGTGTTTGCTTGTCGGCAAACACGTTTCTTGCTTATAGCCACACCGCCCCCACCCCCACGCACAACTACTTGTCCTTAAAAGAGAGTTTTAGCAAAAAAAATAAAATAATAATAATAATAATTTATACATAAAAATAAAAAAAAATTAAATACTACAATAACTCGTTATCTTCAAACTCGCAAACAATGCATTAATTAAAAATGGAAAACAAGCTAAGTATTATTTAAAAAAAAAAACAACTTAAAAACTACCCCAAAGCTTATCTAAGTTACAGCAATATATCTCAATAATAAAAAAAAAAAAAAATTCTCACCTATTTACAACACAGTATGGTTAATAAATCACCACTATTTTACTAATAGGCTAATTTAAAAAACAAAAATAGAGTTGTCTTCGTAAATAATTGTGCACCTCGATCCACGAAAGGGAAGTGGGAGAACTGACTAGTTCACAGACAGACGGAGTGAGTTATTGTAAGCTTTTATAAAAGTCAATGTTCAAGGCTGGTTTAAGGAAATAATTCTTAAAAGCACGTTTCCTCTTGAGAACAAACGTCACTTGGCGTGCATTAGAATAGAATAAACTAGTTAGCATTACATCTAATTATAAAGTCAGATCTAGGAACTGGGGAAATCTTAACACAATGAAGTATTGTTTAAAGAAATACATTTTTTTTAATGTCAGCTTCTCGTGGCACAGTTTATCCGAGTTCCCAGATTCTATTTTGACGTTACCTTTCTGTCTAGTTTGTATACACATATACACACGCGATAGTCTACTGTAACAATTTTCCCCATGCACACACATACACAGTGATATACACACATACACAGTCATGCATACACACATGGACACATCTTTTTATTTTTTGCCAGGTCCATAAATTTATCAGACTTATCTGTTTTCAGCACCTTACATGAGCTAGCTACCATACACTGACTTATCTAATAGGAGTCCTAGGATGGCTGCCTGGTCGTGCGGTTTGCGCGCTGGACTGTCGTTCGGATTTATCGACAGTCGAGGGTTCAAACCCTGCCCGCTCCCATCCCCCGTCGTCCTGCGGGAGGTTTGGACTAGGAAGTAAACTATATTCAACTCTGAAGGAACATCCGAATTATGTAAAACATAAACAAACATACTAGGCCACGCTATCTTCTAGTATCTCAGACACCACATTGTACTAAGATTTAATGTTTTAATTAAAAAGACTAAACCCAATGCTTAGGCTCGGATCCTTTCTTGACACAGGGTCGAACTGGAGTCCTATGGTGTTTAGAGAAGAGATAAACATACGGACGTTTCGTTTAGACCTTAAGCCACTAACATATTAAGTCAATTACACATTCCTGTACATTAATACAATGTCCTATAAACGAAACATATTATTAATGGAACATCAAAACATAATGAATTAGCAAGTATGATCATTTCATTTTGTTCTCTCAAGGCACTATAATAAAGGCACACCAAAATCCCACCCCATGAGACGAGGAAAACCAGTGACTTGGCAGAATTTAAGTCATTGGTTAATATGCATGACTAAATGCATGACGCGTAGGACGTTATCATCTTCTTTTTTGAAGTAACGTCTGTATTATATAAGACAAGAAAAAGATAAGGACCAGATGTTGTATATAAAGACACTCCACATTCTATCTTCAATAGACGATTACAATCTATCCTATAATAAAGACACACCAAACACCAAACAGTGATAGTAAAAGTTAAACGTAAAGTTCCCCCTTTCAGAACTTGTGGTCTATATGGCAGATGATGTAAAGGTCATCTGTTTATTTGGCCATCGGTAAACGAGGTGTCATGTGGACACAGGGGCGTAGCTATGAATTTTCTATCATTAAGGGGACCAGGAGGCTTGACCTGCATTTTGTTAATATTTAATATTTAATGGAAAATAAAATTAATTTGGGAGCCCCTCAAGAAAGGATTTTAATATTCTACCCATCCCCCCCTTACCTTAGCTACGCCACTGTGTGTACAACTAATGTCAGGTACCCATTAGAGCTTGGTGGACTCAGAGGCGCCCAGAGATCCCGAAATTATAAACCACAGTCTTCACCTGGATTCGAACCCGGGACCAGCCGTTCGTATGCCAAGCGCTTTACCGCTCAACCACCGCGCCTCCTAGCCTCATCAGACGAGTCTATTCTGTTATTGTAAGGACTTACCACAAGCACATTTTAACCAGGCCTCTGAGCTGTCCTCTCAAAAATAACACGTAACTTACTGACCTTGTGTCCTGTTACAAGAACACACTCCATACTGACCTCTCGTTAACCTCATGACTTAATCAGAACCACACGACTACATGCCCAACATGTTGTCCTATAACTGTGCCACTCATATGTGTTACCAGAAATCGCTGACGTGCTCACCTAAATAACACGTGTGTCTGATTACCCGAGTGACCAAATTGTAACTTGAAAGCAGCTGTAACGCCAAATAAGGTCCGTCCGTATAATTGCCACTCTATAGACCAGATGTTACTTGTCAACAAAAAAGTTGTTTTCAAATTATGCAACGTTGGTCTGCACCAGATTTAAACCAACATTTGCTGACATTAAAGTAAAGACTTATTTTCTATCGAACAGGCTACACATTCAAATAAGTCACTATTAAATAACTTGTGAAGGTTTCTCTACTAGTGATTTGGGAAAAGTGGTCATAGTAATAAAGTTTCTTTGGAGCTTTCAGCCTGTATACAATGGCGCAAGACAGATGACTTATACACAACGTGATAATGACTGAATGATGTACAGGAACATTTTTTTGCCTTGGTTAGCCCACTCTGTGGAACATAAAAACAGTTACAATAGGAATCCATCTTGTCGGCTAGTAAACACACCAACAAAATCATTTATTTTTCATGGAAGGATTGGGCTTCCATAGAAACTAAAGACAGTTCCTTTCGAAAGAATCCCAATATCAAGGACATCTTTCGTGTACGTACATGATTCTACAACAGAGGACAATAGACACCCTAATGTTCGTCAAATTTGAACAATTTTTTCCTTAATTGTTGTGAAAACATGTAACTTTTGTCTTTTGTGATTTTTGGCAATGTAATCTCTTCTAATAAATAAAAAAAAAAATGTTCCCTTTCAGACCTTGAGATATATAGGGCAGATGATGTCAAGCTAATCTATTTCCATGGCTCTGAGGGCGCTGTGTGACCAGGACAACGACCTAGCGCCTTTACTTTTTTCAACTAATGACAATTAACCATTAAAGTTGGAATCTTAAAAATTCCGAAATAAAAAAACACCGAGATTTGATGACCCCTCGGTTCGAAAGATTAGCGCTTTACCGTAGAGCCACATCGCCCTCAATTATCATTGAGCTTGTGGGAATTAATTAGAAAAGTCGACCTTTGAGTACACTTATGTCAAGTCTACATTCTGTAACCTCGTTTGTCAGCCGCCCGTCGTATCACACCCTGTCCCTCATTTAGAAACAGTTATATAACAGCATTCATCCTCCCAGTGGCGTAGTGAGAATGTTTGGCACCCGTCGCAGCAAGCCTGTCGGCGCCTCCTTCATTCCCCCCCCCCCCCTAATTTTTATGAACTGTGTACGAAATTCATCCATGCATAACAGTCAGTAGTAAGCAGTACAAAAGATACATGAAATGTAAAGAGAAGTTTACAAACGTAGAGACAAATGTTTATAAGATAAGATAAGATAAGATATTTTATTGGTCCAAACGAATGGAAATTGAGTTGGATTATAATTGTCCATCTCACCATTGCTACTATAACAATAACAATCTACAGATGCAAATACTAACAATTGTTATGATATTTTTTCCTCACAAGGTTTCGATGCTCATTTTGCGCCCCCCCCCCCCACTCTCCAACGCGCATGGTGTATGTCCCACGTGCCATCCCATCGGAACGCCACAGTACTCCTTGGACAATACACCTTCCCTTCCAGGGGCGGACTGGCTATATAGGCATTCGGGCAAATGCTCGGTGGGCCGGTATCCAAATGGGCCGGCAGGACCACAGTAAGCATATTCCTTATTTATAAGATAAGAGCCGCATGGATGCCACTATTAAACTGTTAAATGTTTTACAGTATTCCTTTTTCAAGGGAAGGGGCCTCTACTAAGGCCCACTAATTTAACTAACATATTTTCCGAAATAATCCATCCATGATCCATAGAGCTTTATCCTTTTAGGGGCTATACACTTTGCGATTAAAAAGCAACATAAAGCCTTAGTGTTCACTGTAACCATGTGTACAGCTATCGATACATTATCAAATTAAACATAATGATTTAGAGGACAGGTAGACTTAGAACTGGATGTCCATCTTATAAAATATAATGAATGGGCCGGATGGTATAGATATGCCCGGGCCGATTTTGATACTCAGTCCACCTCTGTTCCCTTCCCCCTCGATTAGCGACACCCTCTTTTCTTTGACTTTTCTCTTAAACCTACCACCCAGATTCTATACATTATAAGAGCCTGGTTGATGACCCCCCCTCCCCCCTTTCCTCACGTATTTTCTCACATTCACTTAAACAAATATTATTGCATATGTTATAATCCTGATCAGGCAAGCGCCAATTAATATCTCCAGTCGCAGAGAATTAACCGCATTGTTGCACAGTTTCGAATCACATGTCTGGCCCTCCCGAACTCAGCAGTTTCCCTCACCGTCATCGCCCCTGGAGATCTCCATCGTGACGAGCAGCGACAGCCGTTCCTGTTCTCACCCGACCATGTTTCTCAAGTACGTAGCACCCCTGTAGACCCCCGTTTTTCTAAACCGACCCCCGCCACCCCACTCCCCCTGTGTGAAACCTAAGATCAGCGTGACCTCTTGGTGCGTTGTAAGAATGAAAAGGTCACTGCTTAGTTCTGTGTTTAATTTAATTATTATTTTTTTTTGTTTATTCTAGATGCGTGTTGGCAAGAATGTGTTATGAACGAGTTTATCTGTGTGGCTCTTTATTGTAACACGTCTTGTGACACCCTCATCTTTTAACACGTAGCTGACTCCCAGGCTGATTATAGTTTTATCGCATGGCCAACATGCAGGTCAGTGCTGGCATTCTGTGGAAGGAGTAGAAAAAAAAGATTTTTATATTTGCATATTGTATTTTTCTAATGGAATTTTCTTGTCTTTTTTTTGGTTTCCGAATAGTGTGTAAAATGGATAGAGCACTAAATTGCTTGTTAAGCATGATTTTTTTTTTACAAAGCTTATAGCATCTCACCCTGTCTGTCTGGTAAAAGGTGTGTACACGTTATTTCTCCCACACCTATTCTCGGATCAAGTTGAAACTTTACTCAGTTATTCTTTGATATAGACAAGACATGAATCAATTTTAAAAAGTAACCAATTAGACAATCAATTACTGGTAATTCGTTATTTTTGTTTAGTAGCTACAAGGGAAACTACTACTTCAGTATTCACATATATGGCTAAATTTAGTGGGTTTAGTCCCTTCAAATATTTTTGAACGCCATTTCTCCCTCACGCACTCTCCGATCAAGTTGATACTTTAAACAATTATTTATTGTACCTAATATAACATGAATCAATTAAAACAATAACTAATTAGTCAATTAATTACTGGTAATAAGTATTTTGTTTCATATCTAATAAGGGAAATAACTTGAGCATTATTATTAGATATATGACGCAGTTTTTCCTCATTAGATAAGCTTTGTTTTTTTATATGCTTTTATATATTTTATTTTTCTTAGTTACCTGTTAGGATAATTAGACCTACTAATACACTGCATAGATTTATATGCGTTCCATTTTTTTTAATTAAAAAAATGTAATGCTTTTTTTGTAATGTATTCAATACTTGAAACACCTATTTTGACTTTATTTTTAATTTCTTTGTGACACTGTAAGAAACAGGAATATCAGCATCGGCACATTGTTACAAAAAAAAATCTGTCCCCATTACAATTCATGTGATCTTCCTGTCAGCACGCTATGTCGTCATCACTTTAAGCTTCCGCTGACGTCACTGTCTAGAAGACAAAGAAATGCACAAAGTAGACACCCAAAGCGAATAAACAAGACAGAAGAAAAAAAACAACCCATGTTTGGTTAAAAAAGGACGAAACCTACTAACACCAAATATTTTCTGACACCATAATCTACATAACTTAAAAACCATCTTCAGCGGACAGACCGATAGCGACAGTAACACTCAGAATTTGTGCAGATCGGATTACCGTAGAATGTCATGTCCAACGGCAAGAGAATGTTCCCATGTGGTGCCCGGCGCCCTGCGTACATTTTTATTGTTTATCTCGACACCCGAGACTGGTGCAGCAACCACGACTTCTGTTCACTGCAGTGTTTTCAACGTCACGCGTGAGCGAGAATTTCACATGAGAGAGAAAAAAATTCCTGGATGCGTTAATCCAGTTAAAAACAAACTGAAACGAAAACAGGAACGGTAATAATGCACCTCTTTTATTTATTGAAAATGTATGTATTCAACCGTTAAAGCAAGATCTGAATGGTGCACTCTACTTTCTGCTACTACAGCGTTGATGTGAGAAGTATTTGTGCTTCAGTGATATTCTACTTGGCTATCAAACCGAAAGTCGTTGGTTTGAGTCCTGGTATACAGAAATAATTCATCCCCAGGCCAATGATTACATAGTCTAGAAAAAAAAAGGGCAGTTAATCAGTACTTTTAGCAGACTAATGTCAGCTAACTCCTTAAGTATACTAGGTATCACATTTAAAGACCTCATCACAAACGAAGAAATTAGAGACAAGGTAACTGCAGCCATTGGACCCCACGATGACCTGTAAACAAAAACAAACAACCACGGAAACAAAAAAATCTATTGCCATAGTACAAGGTCTTCGGGGCTTGCAAAGACCTTCCTTCGGGGCGCAGTACCAGGCGATATAAGAGGAGGCTGACAGACAAAGCGATGGAAGACAAAATAAAAGAATGGAGAGGGCCTTCCATTGAAAGCAAAAGACAGAAAGGAATGGAGAAAGACGGTTGACAAATTTTGTGTTGTGCCCCAACGGTCCAACTGACTAAGGGATAGGTGAAGTTAAAGGTGGGCCCACTAAAGTTGGGTGATCTCAGAGGGCACCCTAAAAATCATGAAATTCAAAAGTTCCAGTCTTCATCGAGAATTGAACTCGATAACCCACGGATCATAAGCCTAACGTTTAACCACTCAGCCACCTCGTCCCGAATGCTGTAGTACTGCCAACATAAACGTGAGTAGACACATCACTGTCCTTCCTGAAGTGTATCGGTTCAAAACGTGTAATGGATGAACTGTAGGTAGACATGTTGACCTTTGACACCGGATTTACAAACTACATGTATACACTGAAGCTTTCAACTTGGGGGGGGGGGGGGGGGGGTCAATGTACTGGCATCTATTATTAATGGGCGTCATTACATATTGCACAAAGTTGTTAATATCTTATAATGAAATATTAACGGCTTTTGTTTTGGGGGGATGATGATGTCATACATTGTAAGTTCGTGAGAGAGTTCATTTCCCACACAAAAAAAAGGAAAAACAATAAAAGATCTATGATCTCAATGGATGCTCAATTCACGGCCCGTTGGTCATATCCTGCTCGTCAAGCGGAGTTTTCCGGCCCTCGAGATCTTTACTTTCCTTACATATTAAAAGCCTAAGAAACTAGACAGGGTTACACAGTGATTGGACCCCACGATGACCTGCTAACTATTGTAAAAAAAAACGCAAGCTAAAGATCTATGGCAATATTACAAGGTCTTTGTGGCTCGCAAAGACCTTCCTTCAGTGAACAGTACCAGGAAAAGAAGAAGATGCAGACAGAGAAAGCGATGGGAAGACAAATTAAAAGAATGGACGAGCCTGCCATTGAAAGAGGACTATCTAAGGCAAACGACAGAGAGGCATGGAGAAAGAAGGTCGACAAATCTTGCATGGTGCCCCAACGGTGCAACATACTAAGGGATAAGTTAAGGTAAAGAAACTAGTATTTTTATTTTTTAGCGTTCTCGACATTGGTTAGGAAAAGGTCTTTCATTTGTTGCGCCGGGCTGCCTTAAGCATTGGAGTATTTTGACATTTATATCTTATATTATAAAGTAGAATGTGAGGCGTATGTATGTATGTTACTTATAGACATCAAAACCGCTTGACCAATCTTGATAAAACTAGGCAGGAATGTTCCTTGGGTACTAACTTAGACCGTAGTGTATGTATTGTAGCCCTAAAACAAACTTAAGACCCTCAAAAAAAAAAAAAAAAAAAGGTGTCCGACTTTATTACAGCTATAGTATTTATGGATCTAGGCCATAGTTAACAATGTTGACATAAGAAAAGATCGAAAGGATTTAGACCTAGATCTAATTTTAAGAAATACACTTTGCGCAGATAGTTTTTTTTACTTAGACACATGAAAATACGAAAGAAGGTCCATTGATTTCATTATATAATAAAATTAACCTTCAATTTTGTGTTTCAAAAGCATTTTTTACATAAATTAGTTCCTGATATCTGTGACTACAGATTTCCTGGCGAACATCCTTTCATTAGCCATTACCAAAATGGTTACACATTAACACATCTCTCTACTGAGTCTATTCTTAGGCCTAGGTCTAAAACTCTTATTGAACTCTAAGATGATAAAACTTCTTTTCGCAAAGATAGTTTTATGCTTTAACACATAAACATACTAATTATTGTCCATTCATTTCATATTTTAATCAAATTAACATTCAAATTTGTTATTCTAAAGCATTTTTAATACATTCGTTCGCTGTTCGATAAATAAAGCTGCGTAGCCGTGTTGAGATAGGCCTATATTCATTCATGAAAAAAGGTCACGCATGCGCAACACAGAATGAACTCTATAAAAGCCAATTTTTAACTCTAGATTAGTGTAGATTTAGATCTATGTCTACCTAAAGATCTACTTTACACTGTAACACATGAACATACAAAATTAATTCTATTCATCTCAAATTTTAATCAAATATATGTAGGCCTACAAGCAAATGTTTTAATTTGAAAAATGGATTTAAGCCTATTAGCTATTTTTATTTGATAGCTTCATTCACACTATTTTTACATTGACACATTCGCTTTACTTATTACATTATTATTTCGTTTAATTGTTTACAAAACACTCTCAGTGACTATATCGAAAGTAATGCGCAAATAAAGACCCGCGGGTCGCGGGTAACATATGTCTAGTAAGAAATAAATGAGTTTATCTTGTGATATCTAGAGTGAGCTTATTGTTCATTGTCAACTTTGGCAAACTAGGCAGCCGCCTGAGCCTCCAAGTGGTGGGACCTAGCACAGGCATCAAGGATATTCTAATGTAAGGACAAGCCATGATCGTTGTTCCGAAGTAAATCAAGGGACTAATTGCTTTTATGTGTGTGTTACCAAAGTATTTTGTGTTCAGCCCAATGCCCGACAACCATTTTTCTTATAAGTACTTTCTTTATATATTTTAAACTAGCCGGACACTTTATAGTATAGATAGAGTTGTACTGTCAAATGTCAGATAGTCGACTTCCTAAACGACTTTTTTAATGTGGAGCAGTGCGACGATAGATGCTTTCAAGGGTTAACATTAAAGCCGAATAGAGGAATTGAAAGCAAGGCCGCCTTCTTAGCATGCCTAAAATCTGTGGGCACCAGCTGGAAAGAGGCTGTGAAAGTCGCCTATGACCAACCGTGGCGTCGCACCTTCTTAGAATGCCTAAAATTTGTGGGCACAAGCTGGTAAGAGGCTGTGAAAGTCGTCTATGACCAACCGTGGCGTCGCACCTTCTTAGAATGCCTAAAATCTGTGGGTACCAGCTGGGAAGAGGCTGTAAAAGTCTCCTATGACCGATTTCTTTGGACACAGCCAATGCCAATGAAAGAAATCCTTTTTTTTTCCCTCTTTAAATTGATACATTTGGGATTCCGTACTTTCGGTTTGTAGTTTCGTTCAACTTGACAACAACGCAATGTCATAGAAACAATTAGCACTACAAAACAAATATTAGCTCAAACCTATTGCGTGACGTCAAATTCAAGATAAACGCCTCGCCTTGCAGACGACAACCTATGATTTTTCCCGCGCTTTTTGTTTTTCTTCGCTTCTTTTCTTAATTGATCGTCCACAGTTTTCTTTTTTTTTGGGGGGGGGGGGGGGGGGGGGGGGGGGGGGTTGTGCTTATTAATGTCGGTGAGTTGTGTCAACAAAGTTCTATTTTTAGTTCTCGTGGGAGACAAGCTCGTTCAGTTAATTACCTCGCTTATCTAAGGTGTTGAAAGGCTGGGTTTATCTGGGTTTTTAATTATAAAAGATAAAAACACTGTAAACAGGTAAAGAAGAGATAGGAGTTTTAAAAAATGAGGAACAAAATACGAATGGAATTAAAAAAAGAGAGAGAGAATATACTCATCTAGATATTTTTTGTCAATGCAAAAAAGGTTATTTTTTGAAGGATGCAAAATAGAGGTAGTTGCTCTAAATGAGTGGTTTTGTGAGGAATAGAAAGTTATTGTGACGATTACTGCGCCTATTTGTGACAATTTTATATTTACGATTGTGTTGACAATACAATGCTTATTATTCCATTCAGTATATTCAATGGAACAAACAAAATCAATTTTCGGGCCGGGGAGGGGGAACTCGTAGTTTTTGGCGTCAACGTAGAATGTTATATATCTGAAACCAGTTTCAATGTAGAATGTTATATATCTGAAACCAATTTCAATGTAGAATGTTATATATCTGAAACCAGTTTCAACGTAGAATGTTATATATCTGAAACCAGTTTTAATCTAGAATGTTATATATCTGAAACCAGTTTCAATGTAGAATGTTATATATCTGAAACCAGTTTCAATGTAGAGTGTTATATATCTGAAACCAGTTTCAATCTAGAATGTTATATATCTGAAACCAGTTTCAATGTAGAGTGTTATATATCTGAAACCAGTTTCAATGTAGAATTTTATATATCTGAAACCAGTTTCACTGTAGAATGTTATATATCTGAAACCAGTTTCACTGTAGAATGTTATATATCTGAAACCAGTTCGATGTAAGTTATTTATAGTTATTTCAAATTTCGGATAGACCTATTAAACGCTGAATAGCTCTATAGTGTAAAGTCAAAAGTAGAAATATTTTTTCTGAGATGATTTGTTGTATATAAAGAGTTTTAAAGCTTTTTTTTTAAAAAAAGAAATTAAATGATACTACAGTTCGGCTTATTTCAATAGTGTCCTAGGTATTCGGTAAGGTATACAAAGATCAATGTAGATCAGTAGACATATCATTCAAAAGAAACAACACTCCCCCCCTCCCCCCCCTCCCCTCCTATTAAATGTCTCTCCAACGTCTCTTTTTTTTCTCTTTCTGTGTGTGTGTGTGTGTCTCTTTCTCTCTCTTTCTTTCTCTCTGCTTCTTTGTGTATTTCTCTCTCTTTTTCTCGCTCTCACACCCTCTCTGCCCTTTTCTCCTATATCTATCATTCTTTCTTTGTGCGTCTCTCTCTCTCTCTCTGTCACTCTCTCTGATGCTCTATGTCTCTGACTCTGTCTGTCTCTCTCATTTTATTTCTCTGTCTATCTCTCTGTCTCTCTCTGAGTACCTGTGTCATTCTCTTTCTGTCTCTCTGTATGTCTCCTCTCCTACCTCCTCCTATAATTTTCTGTCTCTCAAATACACACACACACACATTCCTCACACATACACACACACATCGTTGTACAACACGCGCAAGACGCTACTGCTAAGCTTTACACTTTTGAAGGGCTTAATAAGCTGAAAGGCGGCTGTAAATTTCGGGAATTCTCGAAAATCCACAAAAGCTGACGCTAAATTCCAGAGCGTTGGATTAGGGGGAATTCCCGTTGCGGGGAACTATCCTTGTTCCTTTATTTCTGTAAACAAAATATTTTTTTAAGCATTTACAATTAGCTTAAAATATCAAGTTCTGGAATCAAAGTTGGCCTGTCCTGTGGAGATGTGAGTGCAGGGTGACCTTGTCATTGTGATGTCTGTGGTGACCTTGTTTTTGTGATGTCTTTAGTAACCTTGTTTTTGTGATGTCTGTGGTGACCTTGTCATTGTGATGTCTGTGGTGACCTTGTCATTGTGATGTCTGTGGTGACCTTGTTTTTGTGATGTCTGTGGTGACCTTGTTTTTGTGATGTCTTTTTCAGTATTTTTGTGGTTACATCAATTTGTTATACTCAACACGAAGAGCAATAAAGCAAAGAGGACGAGAGCTTCTGAGGGCGCAGACGTCAAAACCGAACATGTGCTTCACCAGAGCCAAAAGTTTTGATTTCTATTGTAGAGCGAGGACTGTGAAGTCCAACTGCCATTTTCCCCAGAACATTGGTCACATTACCATTGTTATACTCATCAATGAGGACAACGAGCAGTGCGATAGAGACTTTTTTTTTTTGTTGCGTGGTTTATTCAGATTAACGCATTCACGTCCAGACTATATAATACTGTTGATAGTCAAGGTTATTGAGAAGTTCTATATAGTTCATGATCTTATACACTGTTCATTGTAATATACCCGCTGGAGTTCAATTATAACGTCATAGTCGCAGATACAGGAGCATTAGCGAGTGGTCCAAACAAGATCAGTTTTTCAAGTTCATTACAAAAAAACGAAGATCCAAAATTGTTCGTAAATAATGATAAAGACATTAAAGGAGCATTATTGATTTTTTTTCTTTTTTTTAAAAAAGGAAAGAGTTTTTTTTAACACATGGCGGTATATAATAACAAATGAGATTTTAAAATATTTAAACAAAAAATGTTAATTACTTTTATGGTGGTAAAATATATGCATATTGTCTTCATAATATTTTATATGTTTACCAAATAACGCTGACTGATTGATGTACCTATCTATTAAAAGATCTCTTAAACTAGCAAACAAATGTACATAACATTTTGTACACATGCTCCTTTTACCACTTCGGTGCTCACAAAGACACGGTTTTGACAGAAACTCAACTTATTTTTTATTTCCTTACGCCATTTCTACTTTTTGTTTCTAAATAAAAATAACAAAAATGCTTAAAGCTTCAAAAAGATTAATATAGGTCTGAAGGGTTACTTTAATTCCCCCCCCCCCCCTTACCTATGTTTATCGCTTTTTTTTTTTTTTTTTGAGAGAGAGAGAGAAAAAGAGAGAAGGAAGGAGAAAGAAAGCGGGCCGTTTCATTTCATAGTAACAGATAATATAATTCCAAAAAAACAATAAGTTAATCTGGCCATAATAAACAATCTAAAAAACAATTAGGCAGTAAGAATTGATTGGGCTGGAGCCGCCAGAAGTATGCCAGAAGTTATTTTTGAAGTTTCTGACAACGGGTGGACGTGAAGAATGGTGTATCTGCATTAGTTTATGTATGGCCGTATTACAAGACCTTCGGGGCTCGCAAAGACCTTCCTTCAGGGAACAGTACTAGGATAAAGAAGAAGAGGCAGACAGAGAAAGCGATGGGAGGACACCATAAAAGAATAGAAGGGCCTGCCATTGTAAGAGGTTCTAACTAAGGCAAAAGACAGAGAGGAATGGAGAAAGACGGTCGACGAATCTTGCCTGGTGCCCAAACGGTCTAACAGACTAGGGGATAGGTAAAGGTAAAGGCAAAAGTAAAATTAGTTCATGTTTATACATGTCATCATTTCAAAGTCAGTCATTTCTTTTTATCCGCTCTGCTGGCCAGTTCATTTTCAGGTATCTCTGTACATACTGATTTTTTATTGTGCTCAATACAAGCTTCTGAAAAAAAATGTGTATATCAAGTTAAATGACTTACTTGATTCAAAGCCAAAAACATTTATTATAGTTTCAACATAATGCACTTACCCCCTACACACACACCTCACACACACACACCACACACACACACATCAATCCCTCAACCCAATTTCTGTTTTCTTTTTTTTTACAAATTGACTCGGGAGATTGTGAAGAACCAGATCTGTAGTTGCCAGTTTGGCTTGTGGCTTTTCAAGTTTCGATATCACATTATAGTTTAATGGTTTGAGGGGGAAAAAACAGCACAGTTTGTTTGCTATCTGGCATTTAGTGACTGGTTCCTGGCAACAGCCGGAGGTGAGAGAAGTCAAAAGATTCTGAGTGTGTTTGATTTAAAGACTTACATTTGTAGATCAGGGTTTTTTTTTTCATTCAGTTTATCTAGTTTTTTTTTATATGAAAAGTGGGTTAATAACTGTAATGTCATCTTAGTGGAAATGAGAAAAAAAAAAGAAAAAGAGTGTCTTTTTGGCGGTGAACAATGAAAGTGACTTCACCATCTGCTAGAAGTCTTCTTAAAACAAGAACATAAAAAGAAAAATATCCCTCCCCCCTCCTAATCACCCTGCTAAGGCAATCTTATTCTTTGTGGCGAGTCCTTCATGGTAATTCCGCGGATTTCTCTTTTGATTCTCAATAAGAAATGCAAAGAGAAGAGTTTTATGAAACGGTAGGTTCCATGGATGTATCAGCCGTTCTGTAAAGAATAGTATGAATTTACGAGGGAGTAACTACAGTTGATGGAAATTCTCACTAAGGATTTGAGTTTCACTCACGCAGATGACCTTCACGTGCCATTCTAACATAAATGACCTGTACACGTTATACACAAAAATGAGACCGTACACAGATGACCTTTTTAAATGCTACAAGGGCATTTAGATTTATTATATAAATAACCGTCATAGATGCTTCTTAAACACAAATGATCTTGTTTTAAATGCTTTTTTTTCTTCAAGGTCCAAAATATCTATAATCTTTGTGCGAATTATTTTCATATGTTTGACATACAAGACTAGGGTTATAACTAAATGCTTAGAAGAAGACCTTTTCTTTAAAAAAAAACAACAACAAACTAAACCACTAGTTACATTATTGGTGTTAACTTATTGCTTCCATTTTTTAAAAAATAAACATATCATAACATTAATAATAAAGGAGGAGCGGTGGATGAGTGGTAAAGCGCTTGGTTTCTGAACCGAGGGTTCCGGGTTCCAATCCTGCGAAGACTGGGATTAGGAATAACGGGATTTATAGGGCGCCTCTGAGTCCACCCAGCTCTAATTGGTACCTAACATTAGTTAAGGAAAAGTAAAGGTGGTTGGTCATTGTCCGCTGGCCGCATGACACCCTCGTTAGCCGTGGGCCACAGAAACAGATGACCTTTTGCCCCATAGATCGCAATGTCTGAAAAGAAGTACCATTAAAAGTTTCCGATCATAAGACGAGATATGAATTGAAGCGTGAATTATGTATATTGGAAAATGGCTGATTTTTTTAAAAATGGCTGATTATTTTTTTAAATGGCTGACTTTTTTTTTAAATGGCTGATTTTTTTTTTTTATGGCTGATTTTTTTTGCTTTACGTTTCATATATTCCTTCAGATTTGAAAATTAATACATCCAACCCCAAACCTCCAGTAGAGCGGCGGGGAAAATGGCCAGGGTTCGACCCCGGTACCATAGCATCGACAGCTTAGAGCGCATAGCACACGACCTGGCAGTCATCCCTGTTAATAAACAATGATCGAGATTGTTGGTCCAAAAGTTATTATTGATGGTTGTGTACATGATTTCTTGTTTATATTAGAAATGGTTTAACTTTCTTTTTCTTCTAATCCTCGAACAGTAATACTGACTGTCATTGACTTTACGCGTCTGTCTTGATATATTATATTTATAAATAATATTTAACAAAAGAAAAAACAACTATTCTTTAATAAATTGTATTCTTTATCCTCGCAAAGCGTCCCTGTCTAATGCCATATGATTTTATAATTTAAAATATATTTCTACTGTTGCCACTGCGTGGAAAAATGCTTGGCCTCATTCCCATTGTGCCCAGGTTTCTAACTAACAAACGCATTATCACAGTCACAATCAGAGTAAGGAAAGTCTGGCTGGGTTGACCTATCTGCTCCTGCAGTGCCCGTGTCACGGTGACCTCACGCTAGAAACACATGCCGAGATTGGAGAAAACAAAACAAAAAATAATAATAAAATGTGAAGAATTAAATCTACGCGTTAGAAAATTTCTGAAAAATTTGATGCGAATGAAATGTGACATGGTGGGGATAAAAACGGAAGCACTGTGTGGAAATCAAGTCTACATCTCGACGCCTGCTCCTGATCGCTGAAAGACTTTATAATTTATTTACTTATTAACTATGACAATTACCTTTTAAAAAAACATTTTTTTAACCTACAATTTAACTTACATATTGTGTCTCTATATTTATTTATTATTATTTTTTTAAAATTTATAATAGTTATTATTTAAAATTTATCTATCAACTTGATCCAAGCAAAGGGCCGAGGTTTTGAATAACTCTGGGAAGAACTTTCATGATGATTTAATAACGTCGGTTGTTTCCCTTTGACTGTAAAACAGTTTTTTTATTACTTAGAAAACAACCACGGAGACTTGAGTCTATCCTTAAAATACTTGACTGTGCATTTAGAGTTGGCAAATTTTTGTTTCCATTTAGGAATAATAATTTTTGTTTACACAACAAACGCTATTAGTTTATTTCCGATGTTGCAGCAATAAAAAAATGCTACAATCTGCTTTATATTCCATGCATTACCTTGGGTATCTATGGGCTTCCAAACATTGTATAGCCCACAAAATAAATTATTTACATAAAATAAAGAACAGAGAATACTGTCTAATTAAAGTAAGATGTGTTTAATTTTTATATTGTTGACAAAAAAGTTCCATTTCCTCAAATCGTCTGCTGAACATGAACCGCTTTCAGTGACAACGTCTGCTACTAGGTTGTCTTGAATGAACAAGTCAAGGGGAGAGAATTATGCCTGAATAAAATGAAAGAGTGAGTTAAGGAGCAGATAACTTTGTATTTCACGAGAGGTAAGCAAATCTTTGGTGTCTCCGTCTACTAGTCAAACAAATATATTCCTGCGTCCTAAATCTGACTAAGTTTTTTTTAAATATAGAAATCTGTTTTCCTATATCTTAATGACATTTACTACTACTACTAGGAATTAAACACATAACCCAAAAAGTAAGCAGACAGCTGCAGAGTGAATACATAAACAATGTAATATCTAAAGATAACAACAAAAACCTATGGTCATACATTAAGTCTAAGAAAATGGAAACAACAGGCATAGCGCCATTAAAAGATGAACATAACATAATACATAATGATAATGAAACTAAAGCAAACATCCTAAACAAATACTTTGCATCAGCATTCTCAGCCCCAGGAGACAAAGACATATTTCTTAATTTGAACCAAGTAGACAACATAGAAGATTTAGTAGTACAAGAAAATGGAATTAAAAAACTATTAGCCAACACCAAACCAAATAAAGCGTCTGGACCTGATGGTATTCCAGCTAGATTACTCAAAGAACTAAGCAATGAGCTAGCCCCAGTGTTCAAAATACTCTTTCAAGCATCGCTTAACCAGGGCAGAGTACCAAAGGACTGGAAAGAAGCTAATGTCACCCCCCTATTTAAAAAAGGAGAAAAATCTGATCCAGGAAACTACAGACCAGTATCACTTACCAGCATCACATGTAAAATACTAGAACACATAATATGTAGCAATATCATAAACCACTTAGACAAACATAATGTCCTCACCCCATACCAACATGGCTTTAGGAAATATAGATCATGTGAAACACAACTAATAGGACTAATTGATGATTTTTCAAAAGGTTTAGATAATAGTGAACAAATAGATGCTATCTTACTAGATTTTTCCAAGGCTTTTGACAAAGTTCACCACCATAGTTTGCTTAAAAAATTAAAATATTTCGGCATTAACGGTCCACTGCATCAGTGGATTAAAGATTTTCTGATAGGGAGAGAACAAACTGTAATAATAAATGGCTCTAAATCAACACCAATAACAGTAAACTCAGGTGTACCTCAAGGAACAGTTTTGGGTCCACTACTATTTTTAATTTACATAAATGATTTACCAAATTGCATTAGTTCAGGAACAAAAGTCAGATTATTTGCAGACGATTGCATAATATATAGAACAATAAAAACAAAACAAGACACAGATATTTTACAAAGAGAATTAGATGAATTACAGAAATGGGAATCAAATTGGAGCATGTCTTTCCACCCAGAAAAATGTCAGTTGTTAAGAGTAACAAAAAAACTAAAACAAATTAATTCCACTTATCTTATTCATGGCAAACCAGTAACACAGACTAAAAACTCAAAATACCTAGGTGTTATAATAAATGAAAAACTGTCATGGAATCCACATATTGATGAAACTATAAAAAAATCCAACAAAGCATTAGGGTTTATTAAAAGAAATTTCTATAAATCAAATAAGAACATAAAACTTAAATGTTATTTAACCTTGGTTAGGCCAATAATAGAATATGCATCCACCGTGTGGGACCCCTCAACTCAAGAAAACATTAAGAAACTGGAACAAACACAAAATAGAGCAGTGAGATTCATAACAAACGAATATTCACATTTGACTAGGGTAACACCATTAGTAAAATCACTAAATTTAGAAAGCCTTCAGGACAGAAGACTCAAAAGTAAAGTAGCAATTATACATAAAACACTGAACCATAATCTTCAAATACAAAAACAAAATTTAATAAAATACTCTGAAAGACACAAAAATAAAGGCACATTCCTCGTCCCATATGCTAGGACAAATTTGTACAAATACTCCTTCTTCCCTAGTGCTATTAGAGCATGGAATGGGTTGCCTGAGCTAGCCAGAAAAACCAGTGACTTGGCAGAATTTAAGTCATTGGTTAATATGCATGACTAAATGCATGACGCGTAGGACGTAATCATCTTCTTTTTTGAAGTAACGTCTGTATTATATAAGATAAGAAGATAAGAAGACATTTTTTTCTTTTCAAATTTGCATAATCTACCGACAAAATACTGAAATTATCACTCATCATTTTGTAGACTATTTATAAGTCACTTCCTACAAAACTTACACTTTCTCCCTCGGTATGCAGTGAGCGTCCGCGATGGCGATAGAGGAAGTAAACACACTGTTAATAGTTTTATATTGCAACGTACATTGGGACAGACCAACATACAGTTAATAATATTTTTGTTCCTTCACTTATCCTATAGATAAGCATTTACGAGGGCGTTGTGTGTGCAGCACAAAAATAAAACTATTTATTTACTTTATCCTGTATCACTTTATCTCTCACTTATCACTTTATCTAGAAACAAATTTCCAACATAGTGGTGCTACTAGATAGTGCGCGGGCTGCGCAACGCACAAGTGGACACCTCCAAAAGCGACGTCTCTTTTCAAATTCACAAACTAGAACTCAATAACTTAGTAAAAAAAAACACCTCTCCAACAAGAACCTATGCATTAAGTCCCACAGATTTCGACCAGTAAATAGACTAAGATCTATTTCTGAGTGCCCGACTGAGTTCAAGGTATTCTAGAAAATCCAGATCATTACAACTGTAAGCTCATAACAGAATAGGATAGTGGCCAGCAACTTATGACCACCTCCATCAAAGTCTGAAACAAATAATAATAATTAGACTTGTCTTTGAGCCCAAAGAAGTGAGTGCTGTAATTCATGTGGTTGCGCAGCCCCATCAGCGACCTACATTTTTTGCTACATCCAGAGATAACTGATGTCTTCTGGTGGTCGAATCAAGTTCTCTTTTTGCCGTCTACGTGGATTTTCTTTTGGTCTCAGATGTGTCTCCCGCGGATTTTGTAATAAATCTCCAGCTGTCTCGTTCTAAGGCCTCCCGCTGCCCAGGTGCTCTCTTCTATGTCAGTTAAAGTAGATATACGGAAGAAAAATACATAAGCACCTATCGTTCATGTCTTCATGTCTGTCTCGACTTCTTGACATAGTGCAAATATAGAGCCTACAATTTAAACAACAAACAAACAAACAAACAAACAAACAAACAAGCAAACAAACAATACGTATAAATGTAGTTCCTTTACCTGTTGCCAACTAAACAAAATGTCGGATGTTTAGAGTAGACAAAGTTTAGTCAATCACAATCACTTTTTTGTTCTTTCATTTCCTGGTGATTGACTCCTACGGACAAACAGGGAATGCTTGCATTGTGTCGACAAGATAGCATCACGATAGTTCGAACCTAGCATCGCTCCTGCACCAGACTTGGGTTATGAAATGTTCATCTTTCCACATATATACAACGAAAATAAAGTGAAATCTTCAACACAAACACACACACATTAACTACAAAAAGAACAGTATAACCCCCTCACACACACACACACATGCACACTAGCACAGATAAGTAAAATATATTACTCTATATTCCGTGACACATTTCCAAACTGTTTTATGAAACATTCATAACGCTAGATTAAATAATTTTTTTTTATTTTTTAATCTTTCAAAAACCATTTATTTCCTACGAGAATACAAATATCTGTAGATTGGTTTCATTACTTGAAGCTTAATAACAGGGGCGTACTATGGAATAGGCCATCATTTGGAAGGCTTGACCTTCTTGGTGGGCCCTTGCATTGTTCCTCATATTTATTGTAAAAAATACCCATTTAGGGGCGCCCCTTAGAAGGGGGCTCCGGGGATTTTCAAATTCTCCCCCCCCCCCACCTAGCTACGCCACTGTCTGTTAACATAAGCATTGAATAAGCATGACAATAAAAACTAGCGAAAAACATAGAATATATATTTATAGATACCATTTTTAGAAGAACTGTTCTATTTTCGTCATCATCATAACAGAATCAATTGATCAAATATTTTCTCTCATAATTTAGATAAAAAGCTTGATTGATATGACATAGTGTATACAAAGCAAAATGGGACTTAAAAGGTAAAAATTATTAAAGATATTGTTGTTGGATGGGTGGATAGACTTTTGCATAATATAAAAAACAAAACAAAAAAACAACAGATGAGCTGATAAGAAACCGTAAGAAAATATTTTTAAAAGAGTGAAAACAAACTTCTTAAATTTTAAAGTCGCACTATACAGCCAAGACACATTACTGTAGATAGTTTTAACTCATTTCGACACGAATACTTTTTTTTCTTTTTCTTTTCTTACACTCTCACACACACTCCCACACATTCACACACTAATGTTTACACACACACACACACACAGAAACAGTTTTAAGTGCTAAACAAAGAACTTTCCCAACTTCATGTTTCCACACAAATCCAACATAAAAAATGTATTACGAATCCAGTTCCAGTGACCTCCGCTGCCCCATGGGTTGATGGTTAGGTTTATTTTTCCACGACTTGATTCTTCCCGCCATTTACTTGGATACATGTTTACAAACAGACACGCCCACCACGTGACGTAATTCACTTGCACTCTTAACGGGCATGCCAGACGCGTTCCACCTTGACCTTTGAAAGGGAGAAAAAAAAGGGGGGGGCTTTTTTTTTTTGTTGTCTTTTTACCCTTGGCACAGAGATAGAGACACTTCAGAAAGGGTGGATCGTATGGAGTTACTGACTTGCAGTTTTAAGATAATAATTAGAAGATATTGTATCAATGTTTAAAGATGAGATGTTATTAAATTGGTGTCAGAAACAATAGAAAAAAAAAACAGTTGGTGATGTAGCTCCAGAGAACTTGAGACTTGCCTTGCATCGGACGTTCCTTCAGAAATGAAGATTATTACGTTCTAGCCAAGACGTCCTCAGGACGTCACCCACTCCATCACAATCATCAAGTCTAGCGGCTGGTGGAGCTAGGAAGGACAATCCTATCAAGACTACGCAGAACGACAACAATTATAGTATGTTCACTTTTAATATCTACCGAAAAGTGGCGAAAGGTGAGACCTCCTAGACATATCCGAGACACCCACAGTCAAAGGGCGGTAATGCCGTTGAGCTGCTACTTCTCAGGAAGCAATATGAAAGGGAGACAACAACGATTCTTGTTTACCTTTAAGAAATCTGGAACCAGAACATATCAATAATAAAATTAATAATAACAATACTACTGCAGACCTGCCACATCACCAGAAAATTCCTCAGTGGGAATTGAAAAAGGGACTATCATGAAGTTTGTTTTCCCTAAACGAAACTCGACCCTGGCAGCTCCAGAGAATGAATACTCGTTCGTTTCTAACATAGTTAATAATAATAATAATTGTAATAATAATAATAGAATAATTAATAAATAACAACAAATAAAATTGCCTCAAAATTTATATTGTAATAACTTAAGTGAGGCAACTCAACGAGGCACATATATATTTATTTACACGACATCACAAGTTCACAAAACATCATCTTTCTTAGGCACAGTCTTTTCACTTCGGCTCTCAACAGAGATGGCTGAGACGGATTTTGGGAGTCAGTTACACAGATCGGGTCTCAAACAAGGAAATCCTATGCCGAACTGGGAGTCGAACACTTGGTGAGGTTGTGACTGAGCGTCGCATGAGGTTTGCGGGACATGTTCTACGTCAAAATGAATTACGCACACCAAGAGTTGCGATAACATGGAAGCCAAAACAAGGAAAGCGCAAACAGGGACGCCCTCGTATTACTTGGCGACACACCTTGATGGAGGACCTCAAAACAGTGGACACCAGGTGGGAGGAGGCTTCAGACATTGCCAGTGACAGATCTTTATGGAGACAGCTTGCCGCCCTATGCGCCGAACGGCGCGGGAGGACCTAAGTAAGTAAGTAAGTCTCAACTTGGGCGGAAATCGTTCTCTGCTCTCTTCCTAATGTTGACATCCTTCTCAGTCTAGTTTATCACAGTGCTCACCTTCTAGCTTAGATGTCGGTGCGCATGGCAGAGTTATAACAATATATTAAATATAATAAATAAATAAATATATACATATAAATATATATTTATCGGCCTACTTATCTATTGTAAGAGCAATGATACATTATTATGTTATTAAACCCTATCCACAGCAATGCCCACGTAATATCCACCAGACAGTACTCACTAGCCCGCGGTACTTTCATCATTCCCCTTCCGTTTTCAAAAAGGACCGCTAGGTTCCAGTGAGAGGAAAGATCCCAAATTTTATTGAAAACATTTTACCAATGGCATCCATATCATTATATAGATACATATCAAACATCATCATGAATCCATTAAAAATACGGTAACAATTTAGAGCAAAAAATAGAAATAAAAAAATTAACTGTTGAATTTTTTTGTTCGGTCTCTGAGGTTATGATGGAAATATTTAAAAAACAAAAAGCGTGTTTCTCTATCAGTCCAATTTTCAAATCGTAATTTATCGTCTGCCAAAAGTACACTTTGCGCCAAATGTCTTGTACTTTGATTGACGTGCATAAACAATCAAGCAACAGCCAAAGTTTGAAGATGAAACCTGTTTCTACACGTCACAAGATTGTATTTTTTGAAACAATTTTACAAATGATGAGAATAAAAAAGGAATTAAAAAATCTTCCATGGAATGATCGCTTAATATGTAATATCAAACTTATATTGCAGGTAAAGACACACTTTATTTGGCAGGTAAAGACACATTTTACTAGACAGGTAAAGACACACTTTATTTGGCAGGTAAAGACACACTTTACCTGGCAGGTAAATGTATACTTTATTTGGAAGGTAAAGACACACTTTATTTCGAAGATAAAGAAACACTTTATTTGGCAGGTAAAGACACACTTTATTTGGCAGGTAAAGACACCCTTTACTTGGAAAGTAAATATACACTTTATTTGGAAGGTAAAGACACACTTTATTTGGCAGGTAAAGACACACTTTATTTGACAGGTAAAGACACACTTTACCTGGCAGGTAAATAAATACTTTATTTGGAAGGTAAAGACACACTTTATTTGGAAGGTAAAGAAACACTTTATTTGGCAGGTAAAGACACACTTTATTTGGCAGGTAAAGACACCCTTTACTTGGAAAGAAATATACACTTTATTTGGAAGGTAAAGACACACTTTATTTGGCAGGTAAAGACACACTTTATTTGACAGGCAAAGACACACTTTATTTGGCAGGTAAATATATACTTTATTTGGAAGGTAAAGACACACTTTATTTCGAAGATAAAGAAACACTTTATTTGGCAGGTAAAGACACACTTTATTTGGCAGGTAAAGACACCCTTTACTTGGAAAGTAAATATACACTTTATTTGGAAGGTAAAGACACACTTTATTTGGCAGGTAAAGACACACTTTATTTGGCAGGTAAAGACACCCTTTACTTGGAAAGTAAATATACACTTTATTTGGAAGGTAAAGACACACTTTATTTGGCAGGTAAAGACACACTTTATTTGACAGGTAAAGACACACTTTACCTGGCAGGTAAATATATACTTTATTTGGAAGGTAAAGACACACTTTATTTGGAAGGTAAAGACACACTTTATTTGACAGGTAAAGACAAACTTTACCTGGCAGGTAAATATATACTTTATTTGGAAGGTAAAGACACACTTTATTTGGAAGGTAAAGAAACACTTTATTTGGCAGGTAAAGACACACTTTATTTGGCAGGTAAAGACACCCTTTACTTGGAAAGAAATATACACTTTATTTGGTAGGTAAAGACACACTTTATTTGGAAGGTAAAGAAACACTTTATTTGGCAGGTAAAGACACACTTTATTTGGCAGGTAAAGACACCCTTTACTTGGAAAGAAATATACACTTTATTTGGTAGGTAAAGACACACTTTATTTGGCAGGTAAAGACACACTTTATTTGACAGGTAAAGACACACTTTATTTGGCAGGTAAAGACACACTTTACTTGGAAGGTAAATATACACTTTATTTGGAAATTAAAGACACACTTTATTTGTCAGGTAAAGACACTTTAAATGGCAGGTAAAGACATACTTTATTTGGCAGGCAAAGACACACTTTATTTGACAGGTAAAGACACACTTTATTTGGCAGGTAAAGACGCAATGGTGAAATCTTAGTCGCTGGGACTTCAATGATCAATGGCTGACTGGTTGTGTGATATGCTCTCTGGACTGTCGTCTCGATGTTCATGGGTTTGAACATTGCCTGCCACCATCCCTGGTCGTCCTGTGAACCCTGCCTGCCACCACCCCTCGTCCTCCTGTGAGGTTTGGGCTAGGATGTAATAATCTTGACTTTTTGAAGAAGCATCCAAAACCTAAGTCCAGAAAACAAAGCACTAAATATCGTTCTGTTCTATTCGTATATTTACATAGGCAAATCTCACAGAGACATCTTGTCACGTGAAAGTGGAAAGCTATGACGTGGGTCTAGAGAGTCAATCACGTGATGTAGCACATCCCACAATCCCATTGTGAGGAAAGTTATTTTTAGACATTATATGATACCCGAATCCACTGAGCTGCAAACACTGTTTAAGTGAAAACTAATGTCGTGAACCTATTACTTCTGGTGAAACCTAATGTCCTGAACCTATCACGTGTAGTAAAACCTATACATGTCGTGAACCTATCATTATGGTCTTTGCTCATCTTAATATGTTTTGGTTACAATAAACAGCCAAACTGATCAGGACACATTATTAATTCCATAATACAAAACATCGTAATTTCTGCCTTCATTTGTAGCCCAATTCACTGAAGCCTACGTGGCCTATGTGTGTATTTAAAAAAAATGTGAACAAGCCATTTATTATGTCAGTCTGTTATCCACAATCTTCTAGACAATGTTCCACTCACTGTGCTTATGTGTGTAATTATAAGAAACTTTCTGTTTACATTTGTAATTCTTTAAGTTTCATAAAAATTGGGCGACCAGCAGCTCTCCTGCCTTCTCGAGAATGTATTGTAGCCAGCCAAGGCGTCTGCTGCTGATTTCAGCGATGATGTCCTGGCACCTTGCTCCTCGTAAACACTTTCTCATTGGTTATTAGTTTATTTTAAAATATACTGATGTATCCGAACGCAACATGAAGATTTTCAAAATCGGCATTTGGAAAAAAAAAAGCACTGGATAGATTCACATGAACTTCAAGCGTAAAGGAAGGGTCATGGATTACAGATGGCATACACACCAGAAGTAAAAAAAAAAGGGTGAAAGTGCAGCACCAGGTGCTTACAGATGCCCAACCTCTGACCGCTATGTATGACACATTGGCTTCTTTACTTAGAAGTTGCAAAGGGAAAAGTTGTTCTCTCTAGACCAAAAAAAACATCACAAATTTGAGTTACTTGTACTGACGAATTAACATTTTGTGTCATGGTAGCTATAAGAGAACTGTGAGTGAACACATTAAAAAAGCTCCACCTGAAAGCGAAGAGACCTGGTGATGTTCATTTTCACAGAAGAGTTCATGGTCAACAGTATACTAAGGTGTTTCTGTGTCCAGCACAATGGCTGAGTGCCTCGACACAGATTGATAATCCCTCTCCCCCCCCCCCCACCCTTCCCTTCACGTAACGCTACGTCACAATCAATATCTCCCATGATGCTTACACGCTTAGGATAATATTTACTCACCAAACATGGCGCCACATTTTTTTTCTTGAAAAGGGAGGGTAAGACTGTAGGTAATTAGGTGATAAACAGATTTTCATGGACAATATAACCCCCCCCCCCACCTCAAAGCTTACCTTCCCCCCCCCCCCTCCCCTTTTCTTTGACTGAATTTGTGGTTTGAATGTGATGCAAAGAAAAAAAAAATCTCAGTGGAAAATTTTAGTAAAAAGTGAAATCTAAGTTTCTCATTAGCTTCCTTCTTGAGTTAAACAAAAAGTTGTCGAACTAGCGAAACAAAATGCGAAAATGGAAATATCGTTTGCAACAAACGCCCGTAAATACGATTCGCTGTAGTAATAATGTGAATGTGTGGTCAGTGTGGTCAACACTAAAATTACAATTTTATTACAACATATATTATAATAGGTAACCTTATTTAGCTTAAAATTTAAAATTGTATTAACAGCTCTCTATTTCTATTTATCTTAATGTACTTGTGCGTATCTGACATTGAGAGAGTAAAAAAAAATGATTTCATGGAGTGGTGAGGATGGAGAGGCAAGCAAGAAGACATTGAGAAGGGGAGAGAGGGAGGCTAGAAAGAGGTAATGAAGGAAACGGACAGCAGACGTCGGAAGCTTTAAAAGTCTCACCAATGTTCACGATATTTAAAAGTCTCACCAATGTCCACGATATTTTAAAGTCTCACCAATGTTCACGATATTTAAAAGTCTCACCAATGTTCACGATAATTTTTTTTCTTCATTTACCGGAAACCACAAAAAAAAAAAAAAAAAAAAAAAAAAAAAATATAAAAATCCAGCGGTTTTAAATTATTCATTGCCTAAGACTGAAGTCCTCACGAGAGCCCACAGGGCTGTTGTTTTTCCGGCTAGTCTCCTGAACTCGGAGCAGTCTCCTAGAGATCTTGTCAATATGTTTTAACCAAATAGTCACGTCTCATTGTTGCTATCTGCTGAAATATAACCGTGTAAATCTGTGTTAGTATATATTCAGAGGCGTAGCTAGGGTGGGGAAGGGGGGAGTATTTGAAACCCCTCCCCCGGGTCCCATCTGGATGGGAGCCCCAAATGAGTGCTTTTTTACATTAAATATTACATATTACGGAAAATGTGTCTCCAAAGAGGTCGAGCCCCCGAGCCCCCAAAGAGGTCAAGCCCCCGGGGCCGCTAAAAATTGATAGCAAATTCCTACCTACGTGTGTGTAAGTTTAAGAATGAGAACTGCAAAAGATAACTTTGCATGAAATTAAAGCTCCTAAGTTACTTTTAAATTATGCCTACGAATGCCTACGTATATGATACCTACTTATAATCCTTCCTATCGCTTGGCTAGATACCATCAGCTGCATTGACCTCTTGCAAAGAAAAAGAGAAAAAAAAAGATAAATAGGAGCGAAAAATGAAAGAGCAAAGAGAGGAACAGATTAGAGAAAGAAAAGAAAAAGAGAGGAAAAAGAAACAGAAGACCGGAAGTCGATCAGCACTTAATATTAACCGCAAAAGTCGAATTATCCTATGGTATATATCTACTCTATTGCTTAATAGTCGTGACCTCGTTAGTTAATTCAAACGAATGTTACGCATGCTCCCGCTTTAAATCCTTTCCCCCCCCCCCTTCCTTATAAAAAAAAAAAAAGCAATTTTCATAAACAAAGCTATTAATTCTAGATTTATTTCCTCATATGTCATTATATAAGATTATGTAATTTTTACTGTACGTAGGACTTATTAGAATTAATTCTTTGAACATCGACTTGACAAATAAAAACTTATGTTGTCAATTATCTCTTCATTTTACTTTTATGCCATTCGCTACATCACCAGCGCCACGAAATACTCGAGGGAGATTACTCCCAACTCAAGGTGTCAATGAACTTTCGAGCGCAGTTCGATAGTCTTCCCTTGCTTGCAAGTCGGATTATTTCCCTTTGTTCTAATAGAAAGTTATAGTCTCAGTCCACGATATGTGCACGACCATAACAATTAAAGAGTTCTTTCCCTTTTATATGTTTAATAAGCTTTTAATGAAACACAAAAATAAAGACAACAACAGCGTTGGCTTTATTTAGTCACGTGTTTTGCCAGACGCAAGGGCATTGATATGGGGTTAAAGGTTACAAAGCATAACAGAGAATAATTCAACAATATCAAAACAATAAAAATCGATATGGGGTAACTGGTTGAGGCGGTATCGATGCTTTTTATCATACAAAAAAAATCGATACTATTTCCTATCTTTTGTGCTTTTTTTTTTTTTTTTTTTTAAAATACAATTAGTTAAATTCAAGAGAACTCGTGTGCTATTTATAAGATAAAAAAATAAAATGATTAACTGTTTTAGGGGTAAATAACTGCAGAAAAAAATACACACATACATAAAGGAAACCCAGCTGACCAAAGTAGAAACACATGAGGATTGAGCCACGAGGCCTTCATCAGCTGCACTTATTTTTTTGTTTTACAAAACTTATATCAACTCACTCTGTCTGGTAAATAAAAAAAAAACAGTAATCAATTACCTAGTTAATTATTGGTGAATAATTATTTTGTTTGATATCGAAATAAGGGGACTAAATAGTAATTAATGAGAGATGTGGATGTATATATGTATTTAATCCCCTTGTATCCCCGTGTGCAATTTTCTAGTTTCAACCTTGTTGTCAAACTAAGAGTAGGTCTATGGGAGTAGTTTCCCCCACAACAGGAAATAAAACTAGACTTTTGGTTTCCAGATACTGAGAAAGAAAACAAAGGAGAAAGTAAAGTTTATCAAAAGTTGGATAAACATATTTCTCAAGAGTCCGCCACAACCCATTTCATCACGTGAAAATAACCCAGGTCAGAGTTAGGTATGAGTTTATCTCATCGGGGTGTATTTCCTTACAGCATCTCCCATTTCAAGCTCCCCCACGCCGTTCCCCCCCCCCCCTTTATACGTTTACCCCCCTTCCACATTTTCTCCTTATTCCAGATTATCAACCCTTGATACGTAAAACCTAGACTTAAGTTTTGTTTTTTTTTTTGTTTATTTTTAAAGTAGATTTTGGGGGGCGGAGGAATCTACTCTTTGATGTTCAGTCAGTTTAGAAGGTATTGTGTTTACATTCCCTCTCCCCACAAGTGAAGACTTGCACGCCCTCGACCAAACCTCCAGGGAGATTTTCACTGAAGTACTGAGTTGCAGTGTCCTTGACATTTTTTACAATGGTCGACTAAAGAAAGATAAAAAAAAAAGTCTATTTCTATTTCACAGTAACAAACTAAAATGATAATGTGAAAGTTGAAGCGTACCCTGGGGGTAAAGTGGGGTCTTCAAAAAAAAAAGAGGATGTGTAGCCTTGCATTCTGTGCTGATTGCTCCACATGACTTAAGTCTTCTAAGTCACGTTCTGCAAGTCATTCAATGTTTTTTTTTCTCTTGATCCTAGCACACTTCTTCCCACCCCCTTTCCTTTCCGAAAAAAAAAAAATGGAAGCCCCACCCTTGGATAATGTCTTTTTGCGCTATGTGACGCCCCGCTCGAGGTCTCATCTAAAATAACATGCTTAACACGAAGCCAGGAGTACCTCTGGGGAGACAATCCTGCAAAGCGCCCCGAGGCGTCCTTCTGTCTTATCAGTGACGCCTTGTTTTTTGTCTCATAAGAAACGTGAAAAAAAAAAATGAAAGCGTCATTGTAACACATTATCTTACGTAATGGTTTTGTCTGAGTGTTAACATCAGGTGGTCGGTGTCAGAAGTGGGTGCATCAGCGGATCTGAAAAGTTCCTGACTTTAACAAATAATAGGATCCAATTTAAAAAATAATGCATTTGAATCGAACAAAAAAAGGAGACGGAAAAATGGTGTTTTTATTATAATATAACATGTAGTTTACGTTTTAGCTAAATCATATAAAAGCGTAAACAAAATGGTGTCAGAAAAATCACCACCGTTTATATTGGCTACATAGTTATATGTATATAAATGTAGACTGTATTTTAATTCAGTATATTGAAGACTGAACATGAATTTGGTTATTTTTGTATGACAATGTGTAACGCAAAACCTGCTGGTGCCCGAGAAAGGCAAAGGATGGCATTCCTTTTAAAAACTAAACAAATATCTAGGCATTGGACCGTTTTATCAACATATTGAGTCGGCTCTGTATATAATATCGAATTCGAGTAATATTTTTTTCTCTACTGAACCGGAAATGCTGACATATTGGTGTAATTTTAGTTCTAGCTTCCGGTGAATAGCCAAACGCCCGTATGTGCAGGTTGAATGTAGAACTATGACTCCGGGGATTAAGCTAAGATTGCGTTGTTGTTGATGTTGATCTTGTTGTTGATGACGATGTGGCGAGCGGTAGGAAACTTATGCTCACTGCGGGGTACCATGTTGTCTGCGCAGCAGGAGGTAGTTGTCGAGGATTGGCGCGGGCTGAGAGACGGTTGAAACAGCGGGGGGGGGGGGGGGTTGGGGTTTATGTAAACAGTCTTGTTGACATGCTCATATGAAAGTCTGTTTGCACTTTTATCAGTACATGGCATGCACATGCGTGCGTGAGTGTGTGCGTGTGTGTAAGGATGTGTGTCATCTAGGCATGTAGCGACTTAGATAAACTTTGCAATGTACAACTTTTGGTGGCTTAGACACTTTTAAAGTTTGTCATTCAGCGCTTGAGGTAGACCAAGAAAAACATGGATATTTGAAGGGACAAAGTTTAAAAGAAGGCTGTACACTTCATTCATTGCTAGAGATCGCCTGCCCCTTTTGCAAAGACACCTCCTCGATTATATCACCATAGCAGACAGTAAGCGCGGAAAAAAAAATAAGTGAGCGTGAAAAGAATACAGACACAACTATCCCTCATGACCATGACGATGCTAATATATAATCAAAGTTTGATCACTGATGTTTGTTTAATAGAACGCCAGTGGATTCTTAAGTATTAATTTAGCGCTACAGGTGTTCCTTGAGAAATGGTTGGCTAAACAAATGAGGGGAAAATCTCTCTCTCTCTGTCTCTTTCTCTCTCTCTCTCGCTATCTATCTGATCTTCTTGTCTTATATATTACAGACGTCACTTCAAAAAATAAGATAATTACGTCCTACGCATTTCATGTGTCAATCTAGTCATGCAAGTTAATCAATGACTTAGATTCTATCTATCTATCTATCTATCTATCTATCTATCTATCTATCTATCTATCTATCTATCTATTACAGCTTTCTATTATATCTATTATATTCATCCGTTACACTTTCTATCTATCTATCTATTATAAAAATCTTTCCCAAGACGCCCGCAGCTATAAAGAAAGTGGTTTACTATGTCGACTGCAAATATCACGAGGTCAGAACAATTCCTGTATATTTATAACAAAGCCACAATCTGAAAGCAGACCAAAGATTGCGCCTCTTTGTTGTTGGTGAAGATTGTTTTACAAATCTAGATCTCAAAGATTTCATCCTAATTGTACACTATTGAATTTCATTCCCATCAACACCGGGGGGTATGGGCGGGGTAATACATATCAGCTGTAACCTCGCCAATACGGAATATATTTCATACAAATCATTTTTAGATTACGCAGAGTTTTGGGTTCTAGATGCGCACAACAACTCAGCACTTCTTGGCTTGCAACTGCTCACGTTTTGAGGTGTATGAACATGAAAACAAATAACAAGGAATAGTACTGCAAACTGCAAAGATCATTTTCTGTCGCTGGAAGGGACAAACACACGCACACATTCACAAACAAACACACGATCACAAAAAAACACACTTTCACAAATAGAATCAATCTTCTATTTGGCAGGTTGAAAATAAGAGTGTCTCAGGAGTCAAAAAAAAATTGGAACTATTTAAACACATTTAAGTAACTCGGAGTAGTCTAACTTTAAATTCAATTCCCTTTAGTTTGTAAATAACAATAGTTTGTTCCCTTTTCGATTTCACTTTAACACCGGCTGACAACGGTTTTGTCTGCTTCGGTGGAAGCAAAATATGTAGGTCACAGATATGTAATGTGATATTTTGTTCCACTACACAATCTTGGGATTCGTGGGTAGGATTAAGTTATTTTACAGCAGCGTCATTCGAAATATGTTGAAGTTGTTGATACTTGTTTGTGTAACGTGGTGAGTATGTGTTGAACACATTTGATGTAGTGGGTTGTTGTCCTTGCATAATTTTCACTCCATGGGTCATTTAAGAAAAAATGAGTTTCTTTTGCCTGTCGTAAATATATAAAGTCTTAACTTCTAAAACATGCATACAATAAGGTGAAAGCATACACATATATTTACAGATCGTCGGGTCTAATCGAACGAATGACGTACCGATCAATATAAATACAATTATATAAACATATGAAATAGGAATAATACTGCTTGCATAACGATTCAGATATGTACATAAATTTAAATAAAATCATTATTTTGTATTCGCCCCCACGAAGTATAATACAAATTACTTTAATCTTTTTAGTGAACTTTATTTCCCTTCTTTCTATCCTCCTTCCTTCGTTTTCTCTTGCTAGCCTTTCTCCTTGCGTACTGCTGTACATGTAAGGCAGGCAACTCAACGTAGTTCTACAGTAAAAAAATAAGTTTCATTAGGAAAAAAACACATAACAGCCTTCTACATTCAAAGAGTCTTTTCCTAATTCTACAAATCCTTTCTCCACCGAACCTGAAAACGGGCCTACGACAGCCTTCCCTGCTTCGTTCCAGGTCCCTATTACAGCCTTCAGGCAGCCCAAAAGACGGCTCCTCAGTTCCCAACAGTTTAGACTCTTTCTAATCACTTGATACACTGTTCATTCCTCTTATACTGTATTCCTGTCCTTGTTTAATAGTGCGCAAGTACGCACCACAATCACTAGTGCAAGGCAGGGTTACAATAGTACTTTGGAGATGCATGCTCTTAAGAGAAAGGATTACCGCCAATCAAACTGTACAGTCCTAAGTCACACAAGTTACCAACTAATATTGAAAAACAAAACCGAATACCGTCTTGACTACGTGGCACTGGTATGAACAAGGAATGAACAACCGTGGGTCTGAACAAAAGTACACACATCTCTGGCTTGATGGTGGAATGTAAGATAGATGTGTGGATTGTCAGGCGGACTTGAATTGCATTTTCATAACAACAAATAGAAGACTCTGTATATTAACTCTTTCTCTCCGTAATTATTTACCACAGTCTGGTGGAATCAACGCTGGTATCGTCAGGAGAGAAAGAGTTAACTCTACATACATAGCACTGCGTGTTGATTTGTTCTCATCATATGACATTCATTCATTAAAAACCTAAAGTGGCGTCCAGATCTGAGGTCAGGGTGGCCGTCATAAAATGTCATATGAAATATATATATGAGCAAAGGATATTTGGAAAGTTGCAATTTAAATTTTACCATTGACACGGATTTAATCTTTTAAATGGAGATTCTAAGGAGTCGCTTTTAATTAGTAGATCACTTTTAAGGTGGGTTTTTTTTCCCGATTTTGACAACCATTTTGTAGGTCTTGTGTGGACACAACTTCACGGTGTTGGCAAAAATACATAAACTGAACAAAGATGAGAAGACAATTACCATTTCCTTTATTATAAGTCATTTCCCTTTCATGATACACTAGAGCAGGGGTTCTCAACCTGTGGTTCGCGACCCCCTTGGGGGTCGATTGACCATTTGCCAGGGGATTGTTTTTTGCCTACTCTTCTATAGCTGTGTGTGTGTGTCTGGGGGAGGGGGGGGGTCGCAGCAGAGTGGGAGATTGTAAACAGGGGTCGCCGAGCTTAAAAGGTTGAGAACCGCTGCACTAGAGAAAGACTACCTGGAAAGTTTTATTTCAAAGAAATGTAAGTAACAAATATTGTAGCATCAGAAGTAGGTTAATAGTTATAGACAGCTTATTTCGTAACTCAGCTGGCTTGTGATGCGCTCCAATCAGATGCCTAAAAGAATGCAACATAATTTGTATTCATTGTTTTTGACCATTAGTGTTTTGTGGTTATTTCTTTAGAGCAGTTTTTCTCAAACTGTATACCGAGGAACCTTAATGTTCCGCGAGGCCTGAATAGGTGCTCCACGAACTACTGAAATAATTAATTAACTAGTTGACAACCATAAGAGTTAATCTATCTGAAAAACAATTAAGGTGTTCCGCTAAATATGCGAAGTGTTCCGTTGAGGAAAACGTTTGGGAACCACTGCTTTGTAGTAATGGTGGTGAGCTGGATGAGTGGTAAAGCGCTTTGGTTTCAAACGAACATTTTGACTGAGATTTTCAAGACTTGAGATTTTTAAGACGAGATTTTTAAGACTTGAGATTTTAAAGAATTGAGATTTTGAAGACTGAGATTTTAAATAAAGAGATTCTTGGGGATCTCTTAACTCTATCTCTCCCAATGGACGATGCCAACGTTGATTTGACCTCATTAAGCCAAACTGATTTTTGAATTTATAAACTTTAATTTGTGTTGTGTAAAAAGAGCATGCCGCCCCATATAATTCGATACCAAATATAAACTTTTCTGAAAAACAAACAAAAAGTTATGGAAGTTTAACCCTAACAGGATAGTGAAACAAAAATTAGGAAAATGTGCAATTCTATAGAAATGAGGAAAATAATTACTGAGGGAAAGAGTTAAGTTCAACCAACTCTGATGGGCTCGTGACATAATTTGGGAAAAGCAAATACGGTTGGTCGTTGTGCTGGTCATATGACATCTTTATTAACCATAGGCCACAGATTATCGGTAAAAGGTACTCTAGTTTAACTTTATAGTAATGCTAGATGTAAATGTTAGGTGTAAATGTTAGGTGTAAATGTTAGGTGTAAATGTTAGGTGAATAATGGATGTAGAACAAGAGACATGACACTTAAGTAAAGTGTTACAAGTGACTGACTTGTCTTCCTTCATTTACAGTTTCGGATTTAGAAACATCCAGATTCAACGTAGTGTGAGAACTTTATTTTTAGCACTCCTTGACTTTTATGAACTATTTTTAGCTCTACTCTAAGTTGTCATCCGTCTGTTCTGGAAAAATGAGTCTAGTTTTTTTTTTTTTTGTGTGTACATTGTGACAGTTCAATCATTCATTGTTACTTTTCACTTACTGTATTTTGTTTAGTTTATTATTTTACTATTTTATTTGGTTATTTTTTTTTTTACTTTGTTTCTGTACATAAGAAAGCAAGTTCCCCGAAAGAGGATTTAGATTTGTAAGCCAAACGGTCTTAGCTTCCCGTTCTTTAGCAGAACCGAGTGACCTCCGGAAGTAGTTCAATTTTAATTAACACGTTTGGGACGACGGGTAAAAACCCGAAGCGAAGATGTCGGAAGTGACCTCGAAAACCCAACCACGTGACTGGCAGCAGCAATGAAAGACTCTTTTTACGACCTCTTAAATTTAAATAAGTAGCTCTTTGGTTGGTTTACGACTTCAGCTTAAGCTAGTACTACTGTATGTTTTCAATTTCCACTTGACCTTCAGTCTAGTGTAAGGGCGTTATTACACTGCCAGCCATAAACAATGGACAGTGCTAATTAGACTTAAACCATACGTTTATACCTAGGACTCACAGTAATCGTCAGTTGTACTTGTTGTTAGATCGTCCTCGTTAAGATCGTAAGAAAGCCAAAGAAAAAAAAAAGAAGCCAAATATAAAAAGTACTTTAAACAACAACAGCAACAACAACAACAACATAGCCTATATTGAGAGAAGGGATATTGTTGGCTTGCCTGAGCTAGCCAGGAAAACCAGTGACTTGGCGGAGTTTAGGTCATTGGTTAATATGCATGATGCGTAGGACGTAATCATCTTCTTTTTTTTTGAAGTAACGTCTGTATCATATAAGATAAGATAAGAAGTAATAGAACGTTTCAATTGCTGCCACATCTCTCCATATTGCAAGATTTATGTCCTATTTTTCTGTGTCAATCAAAATCAATTAATTACAGCTAATTGACTAACTAAAAAAAAAAAGTAAAGTTCCCCTTTCAGACCTTGTGATCTATAGGGCAGATGATGTAAAGGTCATCTGTTTGTGTGGACTACGGTTAAATAGGGTGTCATGTGGCCAGCACAACGGCCAACCGCCTTTACTTTTCTAAATAAATGTCAGGTGCCCGTCAGAGCTGGGTGTACTCAGAGGCGCCGAAATTAAAAATCCCGGTCTTCATCAGGATTCGAACCCTGGACACCCGGTTTGGAAGCCAAGCGCTTTACCGCTCAACCACCGCGCCTCAAATACTAGTATTTCTAACTAGTATTTTAAAATGATTCAAGTGTTGAAATCGACATCATCATGAACGCTGACTGCAGAGCTAGAGAGGATCCTAGGTATCACATTTAAAGACCGTATCACAAACGAAGAGATTAGATACAGGGTTACTACAGCGACTGGACCCCATGTTGGCCTGCTGACTATTGTAAAAAAAAACGCAAACTAAAACTCGATGGCCATATTATCAGGTCATTCAAGGTTGCAAAGACCTACAGTACCAGGAAAAAGAAGGAGGCAGACAGAGAAAGCGATGAGAAGACAATATAAAAGAATGGACGGGGCTTGCCATTGAAAGAGGTTCTAAGAAGCAAAAGACAGACAGGAATGGAGAAAGTCGGTTGACCAATCTTGTGCGGTGCCCCAACGGTCCAGCAGACTAAAGAATAGGTGAAGGTTGTCATCGACAATGAGTAGCTGTGCAAAATTTAAACTTGATCCGAGAATAGGTAGTGGGAATAAAAAGTGTATAATAATTCAACCAGACAGACAGACTGCTAAGTAAAAAAAAACAACCATAACTTCTTAATGTAACAAAGGTCTTTGTATTTGTGTATATATGTAACCTAGGCATGATTACATTAACGATATTTTATAGCTGAATATATAAACGCATTTAAAACTATTCTAAATACTAGAATGAAAACTTGATAATTTGTATGGGAGGCCTGGTCGATTGTTAAACTCCGCGGAGTGTTCCAAGTTTGAGCCCTACCAGCTTCCGACTAGGACATGTGGTGCTGTGGCTGAGTGATTTAGCGCTTGGCTTGCGAACCCGGGGTCCTTGATTTAAATCTCGCTGAATATTGGGATTTTGAATTTCAGGATTTCTAGGGCGCTCACGAGTCCATCCTGACTTCAATGGGCACATGACTTTAGTTGGGGGAAAGTAAAGGCGGTTGGTCGTTGTACTGGCCACATAACATCCCTATCGTTAATCGTTGGCCAAAGAAACAGATAACCTTAACGTCTTCTGCGCTCTAGGTCGCAAGGTCTGAAAGGGGAACTTTTACTTACGACTGTACGTGATGACGCTTATTTCTGAAAGAAAGTCCGAAACTGAGAAAATAAATAGAAAACAAAAACAAAAATATCAACAGAAAATAGTTACAATTGAAAGGACTACAATGCCTGGAGATATTCTACTAGATATTTGGTAAAAATCGCTTTAATAAGCAGTTGGCCTTGGCAGTCTTAATAATCTTGATATAACCACACTGTGGTGTTGAGTAAACCAACAACTTGACTTATTTCTCTCATGTTATAGTGTACAATATTTCACAAAAGTACTGTACTATTGCGTACAATGTATAGCCAAATACGTCTCTCTAGAGTTGGGACACAGCTCTACTCTAAACTATAAATCTATTCCCCCCCCCCCCCCCCAGTCTTTCTATTATTTGGAAAGATTCAGCTTAGTTTCAAGGACTGTATCATAGGAATTGGGAGCGAACATTGGCCCAGTAGTTTTCACCACCCTCCTCCACCCCGTTCTTGTAAACCCTCCACATAGTTATTTTGCAGTATTATATTAGTCATTGGTGTACTTCCCATTTAGGATCGATCTAGTTTCTTTGTATCTCACAAAGGCTAAGCCGATAGAGCTTTTATGTTTATGTTTAGATCTACTTCTATGTTTGTTTGTTTACAAATGCGGACTGCCTGTGTTTACACCCGTCATAACTTGTTTGATAGTTTATTTCAGTAGTTCACGTGATAAGTTGTTTATCGTTGCTAGGCTTACGTAATAGAATGTTGTGCTATTAATAGTCGCCAAGCACGTGAGACTTATACTGCATTTTATTGGGTGGAGAGAATTAGTGGCAGGTCATAATCGTAGCGTAAGAGTGTGTGTGTGTATATCTTTCTTACTCACTTTCTCTCTGACTTTGTCTTCTCTCTCTCTGTGTCTTTCTCTTTCTCTGTCTTTCTCTTTCTCTGTCTCTCTGTGTGTGTGTGTGTGTCTCTCTCTCTGTGTCTCTCTCTCCCTCTCTGTATCTTCGTCTGTCTTTCCCTGTCTCTCTCTCGGTCTCGTCCCCTCTCTCTCAATCTCTCTCTCTGTCTCTCTCACTGTCTCTTTCTGTGGCTATCTCTCTGTGTGTCTCTCTCACTATCTCTCTGTAGCTCTCTGTGTTTCTCTCTGTCTGTTTCTCGGTCTGTCTCTCTCTCTTCCTCCCTCTGTCTCTCTTTCTCTCTATTGCTCTCCCTCCCCCAACTTTTCAATTGTGTTTATATTTATGCATGTATTTGTTTACCTTTTAAAAATCTACCTTTATTTTTTATGAAACCTTTACCAATCTTCTTAAATCGCACAGCCACTCTACCTCGCAAAGACGCTACGTCTGCATTAATTTCTTCTTCTGACTCTCTTCATCTTTCTCTCTCTCCTTAATTCACCCTCCTTGCATCAAAAATATTTAATTTTAACATTTCTGAATCTTTTATTTGCATCATTTTGTTTTTGTCTGCAACGTGAATGGAGTCGTCACCCTTGACGTGTGCAAAAAAGAAAAAGAAATTCACATAAACTTAATTAGTGATAATGTCAGAGAAATATTTCTATTTGCAATGTTTCAATGTCTTGCATCGACTAGAGATTTTTTTGTACTAAAGGTTAATCACAATAATCTACACTGTTTTTACTGAAATGTTTTTTTTTAGAAATAAAATAGAGGAAAGAAATGGAGGAGAAAATGATAGGGAGAAATGTGGTGGCGAATTAATGACACTAAAAGAGAAATGCAATTTTTTACGAAAGAAATATATAACAAATAACAATGTCAAGGTCGCGATATTGAAAGATCACCGTTGGCAACTATATAATTCAAATTATTTTGAGAGGAAATGAACTAAAAAATTATTTTACAGGGCTATAAAGTGTGAATTGATTATTATAAATGCCAGCGTATTTTGTTTAATGGTTACTAAGAAAGGCTTTCTATGTACAGAATAGCTTCCATTAATGAAAAATATTTTGTTACAGTTTCAGTTCTTAAAATGTGCATTCTACATCTACAAATTTCACCAAATTTTACTTCTGTTATGCCAGCAGTTTCTTTTCCAGTAATTGTATTTCCTTTATAATAGTAAAGTTAGTTAAGGTTTTATAGTAATTATAATTAATTATTGTAATTATGAAGTATTTCCTTTTTTTTATTCATTTTCACCAAGGTCGTCTGATGAATATTTAAATATCCATAAGATGATTTTAAGCGATGCAAGATTTTCTGTAAAAGAAACTAACAATAAATATAAAGCAAACTAAAAGTGCCAAAACTTTTAAATGCACTCAGAAATGTATAAGTTTGGTACTAAACAACCTGTTAATGTACAGGGGGATTAAAAAAAAGAATGCTTAAAAATCATCACGCATTTCTTCATTCCGGAAACATTGAAATGGACTGAATCATTGTTCATTTGATACAGGTAATTTCCGTGTTTAACTGGGTGTCGATTTTACTTGTCAATTTGTTGGAAAAATCATTTGTTTATATACACTCACAGTGGCAACTCCTTGGCATAAATCGTTATCATCTTGTTCTCTGTGCTTGGCCAGCCTGGTCCCCCGACTTCACTGTACGCTACTTTTCCTGTGTGTGTGTGTGGGGGGGTATCTAAAAGACAAAGTTTTTGTTCCACCGTTGTCAATAAATATTAATGACATGAAAGATCGAATAACATGCAATCAACTCACTGGACGGGGACATTCTGAAACGTTCGGGAGAAATGTTCACATCGGCTTGATGGGTAAAAATGTTCATATCAGCTTGATGGGGAAAAATGTTCATGTCAGCTAGATGGGGAAAAATGTTCATATCAGCTTGATGGGGAAAAATGTTCATGTCAGCTTGATGGGTAAAAATGTTCATATCAGCTTGATGGGGAAAAATTTTCATAGCAGCTAGATGGGGAAAAATGTTCGTATCAGCTTGGAAAAATGTTCATGTCAGCTAGATGGGGAAAAATGTTCATATCAGCTTGATGGGGAAAAATGTTCATGTCAGCTTGATGGGTAAAAATGTTCATATCAGCTTGATGGGGAAAAATTTTCATAGCAGCTAGATGGGGAAAAATGTTCGTATCAGCTTGGAAAAATGTTCATATCAGCTTGATGGGGAAAAATGTTCATGTCAGCTTGATGGGGAAAAATGTTCATATCAGCTTGATGGGGAAAAATTTTCATATCAGCTAGATGGGGAAAAATTTTCATATCAGCTAGATGGGGAACAATGTTCATATCAGCTTGATGGTAAAAAAAAGGTTTATGTCAGCTTGATGGGAAAAAATGTTCTGTCAGCTTGATGGGGAAAAATGTTCATGACAGCTTGATGGGAAAAATTTTCATATCAGCTTGTTGGGGAAAATGTTCATATCGGCTTGATGCTGTCCTTGCTGCCTGTGGAGGTCACATTGAGCACTTGTAAAGCATGAAATAATAACTGTAAGTTAAGTACAACACTTGTGGCCAGCTAGGTATTCATGTTCTCTCATAGCGCAATGGTTTTGGCTTAATCTTTTTTTAAACCAGACAGACAGACAGAGTGAGTTGATAAAAGCTTTGCAATGATATGTAACAATGATTTTATCTTTGGTCAGTAGAACAAACTAGCTTGTAATGACACCAAGGCCCCCTGTGATCTTTCAGAGCATTGAAAATGCCTTTTTTAAAAATATAAAGTAAAGTAAAAGTTCCCCTTTCAGACCTTGTGGTCTATAGTGCAGAAAATGTAAAGGCCATCTGTTTCTGTGGCCTACGGTTAACGAGGGTGTCTTGGGGCCCAACTAATGTCAGATACCCATTAGAGCTCAGAGGCGCCCGAAGATCCCGAAATTAAAATTCCTAGTCATCACCAGGATTCGAACCCGGAACCCCGTTCAGAAGCCAAGAGGTTTACCGCTCAGCCACTGCACCTCCCTTTTTTAAAAAAAATATAATCTAATCTTAATGCATTGTCAAAATATTATTTAATTATCTCGACATATTTCTATGTCTACATATTTTAAAAGTTCACCACAGACAGAAAATGATAGCGTTTATGGGATATATTTAACTTCCCAGCATGTACAGGCAGTACAATATTGATAAAATTACCGCGATAAAGTTGTCAACATAAAATTTGGTGATAGGTAGCGTCCATTGGACTTCTCTCACGTCCATGTGGTCGCCACATGGCCGAGTATTACCTGTGCAGACAAACTCAGCAAATCAGTAAGTTTTAATAAACATCTCAAACACACTTCAAGGGCCACCTGTTAAGTTATGGAACTCCTCCCCGGGAAGTCGCTAGTTAATGTGTGTACTCTAGGACTCAAGTACTGCTCCAATTTGATTGTAGAGAGACAACTACATATATTTGCTACAGTGATCCTCAAATCTAGGGATTTCAAAGAATATTATTGGAGGTGAAAATGGAACCATTTTAGAAATTACAGTTTCGGTAAGAACTAAAGTGTCGCGTCATCAAATGTGTCAAGGTCGCAGAATGTAAACAACATGTTTTTTTTCTTTTTTATTGATTCTAGATGCTTCGTGTCTCTACTAACAAGCGTGAATAATGCAGGGGAGGTAATTGCAACCAAAATGTCATTAAAAATCCGATGTTGGAGATTACTGCTCCTGGTTAATAAGAATATAAATATTTGAAAAGACAATGCATGGGGCAGCTACATATATCTAAAGTATGTTATTAAGTGTTTTTTTTGTGTGTGAATTTACTTTAAATTAAAATTATATAATGTCTAATTCATTAATTTCAGATTGAAAAATACAATTATTACGTTGTTGTTGTTTTTAATTTTTAAATACAATCACAACAAAATTACAATAAGGATCAATAAAGCAGTCTAACTCTTTAAGAGGACCTTATATTTTTTTCTAAGATTTTTATATCCCCCGTTACTATTTGATGCTTTTTGAGACAAAATAGCTTCAACTTTTTCATTGCTGGCTCCGTTCGATTATCATCTTTTAGTAACATTAAGTTAGTACCGCACACTAAATGTAACAAATGTTTCACAAATTATTTCACTATATTATTAAAGGCACAGATATTAAAGCAACAGCTAGAACAATAACTCGGAAACCAAACTGTCTAGGTTGTCGAAAGTCCTTCCATTCAAGTTTTATTCAAGTTTTATTACTGAGGTATGTTGTTTGGCTTTGCCGACAATATTGTTGTATATCTAAAGACGTATTAATAGACTTCTTTGTTCTCATTTTACATTTTTGGAGGGTTCAGATCAGTGATCCAATATCTGAGATGAACTGCGCAGTGATTTCCACATCAGGCAGTTCTCCGTATAGTTTTTCTTTTATAGGAGGGTTTTGGGGCCAGAGTCTTGTTCGGGCCTCTTAATATAGTGTGTAGCTTTAAAGGATATGGTCAGCATTCTCTGGTGATGCTCCACAAAGGGCAGGTTTCATTAGTCCAACGATGTTTTATTTATTTACAGCTATAAAACACACCGACATGAACGTAGACTTTGCAGTCAAGTCAAAAAGAGTCTTGCCTTTAGTTCTACGAGTCCTTTTGTACCTAAACATTAGTTCAGACCACAGACACACTTCCCAGTGTCACTCCAGGTCTTCACAGGTAGCATGAAGTACGGCTCTGATCCCATAGGGCTCAGAATCCTATAACCTGCAGATCATTTCAGCCAGATCTAAAGCAGTCCATCTTCACTAGAATTAATATGTCGTCTATTTATCGTGTTGAACGTTGTGCTAGTGTACACCATCAGTGTCGGCGCCGAAGCAGGGTAATAACAATATGTTGGACTTAGGGGTAAGCTATCCCAATAGATAATAGGGTGTAGATAAGTCTTAACGATCCCAATTGATAATAGGGTGGAGATAAGTCTTAACGATCCCAATAGATAATAGGGTGGAGATAAGTCTTAACGATCCCAATAGATAATAGGGTGGAGATAAGTCTTAACGATCCCAATAGATAATAGGGTGGAGATAAGTCTTAACGATCCCAATAGATAATAGGGTGGAGATAAGTCTTAACGATCCCAATAGATAATAGGGTGGAGATAAGTCTTAACGATCCCAATAGATAATAGGGTGGAGATAAGTCTTAACGATCCCAATAGATAATGCGGTTCTGACTATCCCATAAGATAAGATTTTAATTATCTCCCTAATATTATTTCGTTTACAAAAAATCCCCACTAGCTTTCAAATTTTGCAAACACATAAATAAACAATGCGCCATTCGACCGTGTTTAAATGGTTTAAACATACATCAGTCTATAAGAAATATGTTTTTACACACTAGATCTATGTTTTTCTCCCTCTTCTTTTTTTTTTCTCAACTATCTAGACTGCGACGATGCTAACACTATTAAGTGTTGTACCCAGATGGATAACAGTATGAGAAGCCTTGGTATAAAGTGCAATTTTGATGTATTTTAAAGTAATACACTCCGTCAACTGCCTGCATGTGTTGTCTAATATAATTGATGACACTCGACGCAAGCGATTGACTTTGACCTTCAGCGTGCTCATGAGACGTCCTTCACCTTTGATTGGACTGTTTATTTGAACGATATAATAAATAGGGCGTGGTGAATCACACAACTATGGCGTCACATTTGACACACACAAGCACGCGCACAAAGCACAAACTTACGCTACAATAATTAGCTTAATGGCATCACGATTTCTTTCCGACTTTATGACTTACTGCTGTGTGACTTCATGACTTACAGCTTTGTGACTTCATGACTTAATGCTATGTGACTTTATGACTTACAGCCTTGTGACCTCATGACTTAGTCTTATGTTACTTAATGACTTAGTGACTTCATGGCTTGATGCTATGTGACTTCATGTTATCATCGGGTCTTGTCTCTTGTTCTAGAGTTCCCATTGATCAGACCTAATGAACCCCAGTTCTAAGACATAATTAGATACCTATATGCACAAAGTAAACAGATTTGCACTACAGAAAAAAGTGGTCTAACTACAGTTTGCAACAAATGTGAAATGTCTTTTCTAGAAGAGTTTGAAAGAGAACCTGCCCTAAATTCGGGGCTAAGCAGCCATGAGAATGTCGCTTAACGACATAATTTAGACTAGATGAAATAGTCTTGACTAGAGGACATATTCTTGAATTGATGATGTAGTCTTGATGTGTTATTGAATTGATAAATGTGCCTTGACTGGATAATGTCTTCTTAATACGATGACGTTATCTGACCTGATGATGTGACCTTATGATGTGATCTTTTAATGTGACCTAATGATGTGACCTGATGATGTGACCTGATGATGTGACCTTGTGATGTGACCTGATGATGTGACCTGATGATGTGATCTATAGTTTATTCTTTTATTACAACACTGAATTATCAACCTTCTTGTTAATATTCTCAAAATATAATCAACACCTATCAGTTAGGACTCGGCATAAAACTCTGTTTGAGTACAGATATTCTGGTATAACGAGATTAACTCTTTACGTACTAACCTGGTATTCTAGTACAATAATAACCTAGTCTTAGAGCTAATCATGCGTTTAGGACATAAATGCTCAAAGTGCCACCTAGACTGTTTCTGGAGGTATGGTACCAGATAATTTGTTAGTTAAAATAAGAGACCATGAGAGATAAGTGAGATTTGAAAGGAGAAGGTGAGGCCAGGGCGTATATCAAGCAGACAGAACAGATAGCACTGACCTATATTTTGGCAGAGATCAAATCTTTTAAAAGCCCTCCTTACCTGGCAATATACTATTCAGGCAGGCAAGACATAAGGGCAAGGGAACAAGAAATTACGTGCTCGTAGTTGAAAGGCATGTGTGGGGACGGTAGGGGGGGGCAATGTATCCAATGGTTTGTAAAAAGTAAAGTTCCCCTTTTCACCTTGTTTATGTAATCTGTTTTTGTTGCCTACGATTAACTAGGGTGTCATGTGGCCAGCACAACGACCAACCGACTTTTCCCCAACTTATGTCAGGCACCCATCAGAGCTGGGTGGACTCAGAGGCGCCCGAAATTTAAATCCCAGTCTTCACCAGGATTCGAACCAAGGACCTTGGTTCGGAAGCCAAGCGCTTTACCGCTCAGCCACCGCGCCTCTTATCCAATGATCTCGGGGCCTAAATATTTCTGCCAGCAGGCCTGTTTCATGATGTCATTACAATTTAAATCACCAAATACACTCTTAATTTCGAAGCAACGACTTTACGTAATTTACATAAACACTTATTTCCGCTTGTCTCCTCTATACCAATGTTTCCCAAACTTTTTCTGTAACGGAACGCTTCGTATTTGAGGAGAATTAAGCGGAACACTCTGTTTAGTGTTTAGGACAAACTATTTCCCACTTGCTTAAATAAAAAAAAGTACTCTAAATAATAAGGCTTGTTTTCAAGTCCGAAGATTAATGAGGAATGCAATATTTCCCGTTGCTGCTGTAATTAATTAGCTCATCATCATCATCATCAAACTCCATTAGAGTGAGGGCTTGAGAGGCTCAAATCCTCTCTTGCAAAAGCCCTGGACAGAAACCCTGCTGTCTTGCGTAGTGCATAAATGTCGCCATACAGGTCGAGAATTTTGGGTTTCCCAGACCTGTCGAGACGGAGATCAGCAAGTCTGGGGCAGTCAAACAGAATATGAGGCACGATTTCCTCTTCTTCCCCACAGCGGGGGCACCGTGAATCAAAATTTGGCCATAGCCGCGAGAAATATGAGCCAACAGGACAGTGGCCTGTCCTGTACTGTGCTATAATAGCTTACTCAAGCCTGGACAGCCTACACCTCGGGGAAGTGCGGTCAGGGCGCCTCATGCGTTCCCAGACTCCACGGGCTTTTGGGGACTTGTCCCAGCACTAATTAGCTCATATTCGTAATTTAGCTTTCTAATTTAATTTCAATTATGTAAATGGCCTATAATAAAATACATACTAAAAGGTTTTTAAAAAATACGCAATGTAACTTTGAAGAAAAGCAAGACACTAGCTCCAGCTGGAATAACCTGCCTACTGTGCAGCCGAACATTTCGGGCTCACATAGGTCTCACCAGCAACATGAGGAGGCATAATACCCCAGTGAAAAGCCCTCAGCCCCCTGGATGACAAAGTGGTCATCATCGAACCACGATGGACGTACTATATATATATATATATAGGATTTTATTTTCTTGCTGACAAGATGGATTTGTAAACTCTAATGTGGCGTCAAATCTGTAGTAGGCTGATTTTGTCGTAACATAATTATAGCCCAATCCTGTTGTGCAAAGATATACCCAGATATAATTGAAACGTGTTTTGAGATATTGTTGTACTCTTCAAACTTAACCAGCAATCATTATTTGGTTAATCTTTTTTATCTGTTGTGTCATATTAAAATCAGAATCTAGGTCAGTTCAAAGTTAATTAGAGAAATTGTTAAGTCACCGAAAAAAAACTGAACTAAAATGTTTTTTTTCTGCATTTCATTAATACCTAATGCACGTGCATGCCTATTCGGTAATTATTGCAATGGTTCGTTTCACGCCTATTCAGGTCTCCCTGGCCGCTAGGGTTCCGCGGGACACAGTTTAGGAAACACTGCTCTATACAATTGTGTAAATAAAAATTATTATTAATGATCTGCTATATCGTCGAAAAATATGCAGATTTACATTAACCATATTTGAATTTTTGAAAGTTATTTATTTCATTTCAAAATGCAACATCTTTGTATTGATGCAGTATGAATTTTAAAAATATAACAAAAAGTTTTGGAAATATTGTAATGATTTTATCAAAATAAAAGAAATCTCAAGATGTCTTTTGGTAGAGATGAGCTATCTAGAGGATTCAATGTAGAAAAATCATCTCTAGAACAGACTTAAGGTGTTCACCCTTGCGATGCTTAAGTCTTAGACTTATTATATGCCAACTCTGCTAGGATGTAACTTCAGCAACGGATGGCTTTGAAATTATTTGAACCCTAACCCCAATCACGCATTCACTGGTCATATTCTCCCGGCCCTTACCTGGGATTGACTCGGAGAAATGCTCAACAAGCATACAATACACATAAAATCATAAACAACGAGACTAAACAATTACTTCATAGTAAGTGGCCAGAGAAAAAAACAACGTGAATGTAAACAAAAAAAAATATTGGAACGTTAACCGTTGGCCACAGAAACAGATGGCTATTACATCATACTTTACAGTCCAGTGGTTCTCAACCTTTTATGCTCGGCGACCCCTTTTTACAATCCCCCTATCTGCCGCGACCCCCACACACACACATGCAGCAATAGAAGAATAAACAATAACAGTCCATATTTTCGATGGTCTTAGGCGACCCCTGGCAAATCGTCAATCGGTCGCGATCCACAGGTTGAGAACCCCTGCTTTAGACCCAAAAGGTCTGAAAAGAATTTTTTTTTTTTTTACATTTATCTAATTTGAGAAAAATAGTTAAAGCCGCTTTTGAGATCCAGTGTCCACGTACCTTTTTGAACTGTTTAAAGAGTTTGCAGGCACAAAGAGGAATTGTTAAGTCCAAGAATACGAGAATGGACAGCATACAGGAAAGAAGCTTTTATAGAAAGAAACATTTTAGATAGAAAGTTTGAAGCTCATCAAAGGAAGAAACAGAGGGGGGAAAAATAAGAATAAATAAAGGTAAGGAAGAAACAAAAGAAAGAGAGAAAGAATTAATAAAGAGCGGAAGAAAAAGAATAAAGAAAAGAAACAAAGAGACAGAAAAGAAAATGAAATTTTAAAAAAAGGAAGAAAAAGAAAAAAAAGAAACTTAGGAAAGAAAAAGAAAAAGAATTGTGTAAAGAAGGAAAGAAAGAAAAAGAAAGAACAAAGGAAATGAATAAAGTAAGAAAGAAGAAAAAGCACGCATAGAGACAAAAAGTCTACGGAAAGACATACATGTGGTAAAGAATGAATTGTTTAGAATACAAAGTCGCCAAAGAAAAAGATCCGGACATGAAATCAGGTAAACAGTTTGTCCAGAACATCCTCTGATGGTCGACTGACCACTTGATCTGGTCATTTGGGACCCGTGTTGAGTGGTGGGCTTCAAACGAACCTCCCTTGAGTCCAGTTTCCCTTTCATCAATTGGAATTAAAGTAAGACGCCATATAGACGAGCAGGTCCGTAGTGAAATATCACACTGGGGTGGCCATGGTGGCGATGGTGGTGGTGGGGGGGGGGAGATATAGGGTATACATTAAAACATGTCGTCTGCTGGTTCTCCCTTTTTTTTTCACAGAAGATGCACGTCAGTCTGAGTGACATTTAGAGTTATTATATTACTATACAATGAAACATAATGTAAGAAGTTTGTGTTAGTCAAGAACACGTAGGCGGCCCTTAGAGCACGCCTTCGTAAATATAGTGGTCTCGTAACCACATCAACCAATGCCCGTAAATCTATCTATCTATCTATCTATCTATCTATCTATCTATCTATCTATCTATCTATCTATCTATCTATTATACATATATACGAAACGGTAAGCCCCATTAATAAAGTCTACTTTCATATACATATCTAATGTAAAATACCTTGATAATGATTTTACGAAATTTGTTAAAAGGTTCATTCTTCAACAGAGATAAATTAAGGATATTGATTTTAACTTTTAGGGCCTTCTTGTTGTGGGAGACACATTTAACATACACAATGGTCTCCGTCGTGAGATAAGGAATATGTATCCCAAGTTTAATCAGTATTGGTAAAGCGGTTTTGATTTTTATTCGTGACATGCATACATACATACATACATATATATCTGTGTCACCACCAAGCTTATTACAATATATACATACGTTCATACATACATACATACATAATACACACACATACATACATACATACATACATACATAATACACACACACACATACATACATACATACATACATACATACATACATACATACATACATACATACATGCATACATGCATACATACATACACACATATATACATACATACATACATACATACATACATACATACATACATACATACATACATACATACATACATACATACATACATACATATAAACATATATACATTCATACAGGCCCGGCCCTTACAGTTGCGGACCCTATGCGAAACTGATTGCGCCGGGGACCAGACTGTGTCGGGACAAGGATAATAAGTTGAAAATTAAGATTTCGTAGTAGAAAAAAAAATTCGTCTTCATCTTATATTCATTTTTACTTCGTACAAAATCACGATCAAATCAAAAAAAATATCGCTTCTGATTATTTTCAAGAGATAGAGATATATTTAGACCTATATTTATATGTCAATGATTCTTATAGTAGAAGAAAGTAATTGAACTTCCGGTTTCGGTTAAAATTAGCTCTACTATTACTTTTATATTAAATGAACGCCGAAAATGCCTTTTTGTATCGCGCGATGAATTGACGTTTTCAATATTGAATGACACGCCAAAACGACAATTTTGTCTATTTTTTTCTGAAGATTTTCATGAGTTATCAGGAGATTTATAATTAGCGCGGGGCCTATGAAAGTGCGGGGACCACTGCTACCGTATAGGTTGCAGTGGCCTAAAGGCAGCCCTGCATGCATACATACATACATACATACATGCATGCATACATACACACATGCATACAGCACAGTTGATCCATGCTTCCGTATCCTGCTCACCAAAGATTCCAGTCATGATAAGTTCCATTGTGCTATAGAACTACATCGGGTATCTAGTGATACGTTACCACCCCACAAGGATTTCCTGTCCTACTAAAAGTCAGACAAATATAAAAAAAACATTAGCATTAATAACTAAATATTAATTGAGCCACGGACATAAATATCAGACGTACTGTAGAAAATGTCAACTGTCAGTTATGTAAATGTGCTGTGATCAAATTTTTCATAGTTAAAAAGCGCTTGAACAATAATCGTTTTCCAGACAATGGCCTCTGCAATTGCCCTATTGGAGCTAGATAGATCTATAGACCCTACTTTTATATACAAAATTTAAATACAAATCAGAAGACAAATGACTGCTAAATCCTATAGTAAATCTTGAAGTGATAAAAGTATAAAAAATAAATCTTTCTACAAAGCTTAAATTAACTCACTCTGTCTGCCTGTCTGTGTCTGTCTGGGCAAAGAGTTTGTACACGTTATTTCTCCGACAAACAATCTCGTATCAAGCTGAAATTTTGCAAAATTATTTTTTTTACCTGACAACAACAAAAATCAATTTAAAAATTAACCAATTAGTTAATTAACTATTGGTAAAAATTATTCTATTGTACTTGACTGAAGTGTTGGTGTAAAATGAATTATTCCCCTTTAAATTAGGCTGCCATCTAAGGACAAGGGAACACAAACAAAAATAGAAACAATAGCTAACTATACAATCTTCCATGTTTATAGACTCTTCGCTAGCAGAGTGGTTGCCGTGTTGGCTTGAGAAGCCTGGTAAGGCTTTAGCCCACAAGTTCAAACATCTATCTTTCCATTTTTTTTTTAAATACATTTATTAATTTTAATTTTTTTTTACTTTTGGTTTAGATCTTCAGTTCAATTTCACAACTGATCAAATCTAATTGATACAAGTACGCTAAACATAATATTTTTTTTACAATATTTTAAAACTATTATCTTGGTTTTTTTTTGTCCCTGTATTGGTTTACAACTTTAAGAAAAAATCATACTCTATTTCACATTTAATATCTTTAATAGATGGTCAAGGCGGCAGTGTGCTTAGCTAATTTAATACTAGACAATGTTCAAACTCATGATGTGGGCTGTAGAAGTTAATACATACATCACGCCCTATTAGGCTTTCAAGACAACTCTTGCTTTGAAAACGCTATTGTTTTACTGGCCACACCATATCATCATAAAATATTACTCTCCTATAGATTTGTTAATTTTAAGCTAAGATACGATAATTTTATGTTATTTCTAATTTAATGAGACTGTGCATACGTGTGACCAGTGGGGGGAAGGTATTAAAGTAAAGTCTGCTAGGTGATTGTTTATCAAGTCGAGCTTTGAGCGCCCTTAAGTTAGTGATACACTAGGAGTTGTTGTACAGACGATCATCGCCCACGGGCGGTGTGGCGCCCCACCTACATATTTAAATCTATAGTACTACATCTTGCCTGGAAGACAAGCCTTATTATTATTTTATCTTGCACCCTTCGCCCTGGCTCGCTAGTCGTATTCCACTTCACCATCTCTCAACTCACCGCGTCCTGAAAGTTTAGATCTGATGTTGGACAGCGGTCAGAACAACAGGATTCCACGTGTTTTTCATTCCACTGCACCTGGGGGCTGGTCACTCAAGACAGGTGAGAGACATTTAGGTACCACCCTGTATATATCAGTTGGTACTCACAAGCGAGATGGTTCACAGGGCTAGGAATTCCAGGTAAAAATGAGCCATTCGTTCAGAATGGAAGTCAGAAACAAATGTCTGCTCCGAAAAGGATTTGATTAACAGTGACTTTATAGTCAGCTCATCCGTGTTTCTAAAGTATAACCAGGGCCGATTTGAGGGGGAGGGGGGGGGGGCTGGCGGAGCCACAGCCCAGGGACATCCATAAGAAAGGGTCATCCACCGAAGAGATAAAAATATATTCGAATCTCGACTGGTCAGAAATGTGTAAGTTTGTTTGTTATGTCTAGCATTCTTTTTTGCACATTTTACGCCTGACAAAAATGTCGTGATTAAAAGTTTAACTTTACAAGAACTCTATTTCTTTCTACTAAAATATAGTATGTTTTTACATACAAGTATTTTCATTCATAAGTGGATCTTTACTAAAAGCTTTAGAAAAATTGTAGGGCATCCACGGGGCCTCAACATACTCAAATCCGGCCCTGAGTATAACGGTGATGACTTCAATTTTTGTTTTAGATCTCAGTTCATATGCAGAAATAAACAACGGAGCAAAATGTCAGAACATAATTTTATTATAAACACATTATAAGAGAAGTAACGAATTACAAAGAGAAGTAAGAGAGAGACAGAGAGAAGGAGAGAGAGAGAGAGAGAGAAGAGAGAGTTGAGTTTGAGTTTTGGGATTTTGGAACATCGGCACAATTTAGGCCGTGTCGTGCCCGTAATCCTTCAAGGATTACTCTCCTTTACAAGAGCTAAATTCCATACAGTTAAATCATTAAAAACAAGGTCTATTCACAGGTTAAAATAGTAAAGGTAGAAAACATTTAATAATTAGTAAGAACAATACTAAGAGACATAACAATCAGATAACCAAGAGACGTAACTAGTTACCAAGAGACACTGTCACGGGTGAATGTGTGTATGTGTGTATAATCTATTTTTACTTCCATATGAACGAATGACCGGAAGTGTGTTAGTTTTCAGACAAGGTAGAGACCAGCGTGTGATATCTGTCATGAACTAGAATAAAGTTTCTGTGTTTAGATTGAATTGCTAAGTGTTTGATGTAAATAGAGCTGAACCAAAGGACACCTAGATTTGGGAAGTATTTTAAGGTAGTTTCTAGCGACCTATAGATATAGTAGAACACTGTAACAGAAACAAACTCTTCTGTTTCTTTTTAATATTGGTGTCCATGATATAATTTAGAAATATGTAAATTAGTCAAAGGTTTATGGTCTGGAAAATAATACGAGCTTAGCAGAGACACTGTTATGTGTTAATATACTGTCCAGCCTCTGTGTGTGTGAGTGTGTATGCGGTAGTATTTGTGTACGTGTAATTGTGTGTGTGTTTGTGTTCATTGTCTATAAACGTCAAATTCAAATCACTCAGCTACTTTCTCCGCCCTTTACCTGGTACATCTGTTTGGTTGTTGGTTATTTGATTAGCTACCTGTTAAACTTGTTGAAGAGTTCTCAAGCCTGTAAACGCATGACATTTGAACATCTTTGCTAGTTTGTGATGAACGCATGACATTTGAACATCTTTCCTAGTTTGTGGTGTACGCAAGACATTTGAACATCTTTCCTAGTTTGTGGTGTACGCAAGACATTGGAACATCTTTCCTAGTTCGTGATGAACGCATGACATTTGAACATCTTTCCTAGTTCGTAGTGTACGCATGACATTTGAACATCTTTCCTAGTTCGTGATGAACGCATGACATTTGAACATCTTTCCTAGTTCGTGATGAACTCATGACATTTGAACATCTTTCCTAGTTCGTGGTGTACGCAAGACATTGGAACATCTTTCCTAGTTCCTGATGAACGCATGACATTTGAACATCTTTCCTAGTTCGTGGTGTACGCATGACATTTGAACATCTTTCCTAGTTCGTGATGTACGCATGACATTTGAACATCTTTCCTAGTTCGTGGTGTACGCATGACATTGGAACATCTTTCCTAGTTCGTGATGAACGCATGACATTTGAACATCTTTCCTAGTTCGTGGTGTACGCATGACATTTGAACATCTTTCCTAGTTCGTAATGAACGCATGACATTTGAACATCTTTCCTAGTTTGTGATGAACGCATGACATTAGAACATCTTTGCTAGTTTGTGATGAACGCATGACATTAGAACATCTTTGCTAGTTTGTGATGAACGCATGACATTTGAACATCTTTCCTAGTTTGTGATGAACGCATGACATTGGTACATTTTCTCTCTTTTCTTTCTTTCATTTTCCATCATATCTCTCTCAATTTATATCTCTTTCTTCCTTTCTCTTTTTCTCCTTTTCTCTTTCTTTCTCTACTATTCTGTCTGTCTGTCTGTCTTTCTCTTATTATTTGCTGTAACAAACCATTCACTAGGTGTTCAAGTATTGTACATACTTTTATTCCACTCTTCTCTTGTTCGTATTAAGACATGGTGACTTCTTTCAAAGTGTTCTTGTCTTAATAATGTTCAACTGTCTCGTCAAGACATTCCCTAAGTGACAGTGTGGTTCTGTACGTTAGGTAGACGTTCTAGACTGTCGACACGATGGTCCATGGATCATCTTCCATGTTATTCTCATTGGTTTTTCTAGGTCTGTCTATTTCTCTACCCAGACCAAAACTAAACGAAATGCTTGATAGTTACGTAACCATAAAACCCCGGTCTCCCTAAAGATTACTTGTTACAATCTCTGACAATTCTTCGGTTTCTCAAGTCAATGTTAAAATTTGATAGGCATTATGTCCCTTTTCTGCCCCCCCCCCCATCCAAAAAAAAACTTTGTACAGACATGTGACGTGGCAAAGATCTATTGGTCTCCACTGCCCACATGTTGTGACGTTACAAGTCAGTGTTCAGGCCTTCTATGATGATTGGTCTCGCTTATCCCATGGAATCTTAGTTGACATGTCGATAGTCTTTCTCAAGTTCTCTCTGACTTTTGAACGGGTTCGAGTCTCTTCCATACACAGACCCATCCATTTCTGTGTTACTGTATTGTATTGGCTCATTAATGTTGACCTTATCTTAAAAATGTAAAAAAAAATAAAAAAAATATGATTCAATTATCCAAAGTAAAATGATGAATTGAAGAACAGAAGTGATTTTAGAGTATGTTGTACTTTCATGTCACCTTCAGACGTGAAATTTTTGTAGCTTGTTTCGTTACACATTTATTCTTGTTGCTGTTTACCTCTTTCTAGACGAACAGTCATCCATCTTGAAAGTTGCAGACGACATAACGTCATAAAACGATAGTACTCTTTTCGTTTCTTAATTTGAGAACCGTTGTTTTCTTTTCCTGCGACCAATAACCAATTACCGTGTGTCCTGAACAACTGAACATAAAATACAAAAAGTCTCGACCAGAGGACATATTCGTATTTCATTGTCTACTGACTGGCCAACTAAAGTACTTTGTCGCCACACAAAACTTTTGTGTAAACAGCACTTCCCAGACGACTGTGTAATAAATAAAACATTTCGGACATTAGTCATTCTATAATAAAACCTTTAAAGAGATTAGTACCTTGTAATGCGGCCGTACTCTGTTCACATCGTAATGATGTAATTATAGGTCGAAACAAAGTTTACAGAATGTTGGTCTACGTTAATGTTACAATAGTGTGCCCTCTTGACTTTCTCGCGTAGCTGTATTTTTAGTTTTCAAATTTAAATTTGGCTGCATTTTGATACTGCAATAGAGAGCACTAGGTTGCCCTGGCCAAAACAGTTTATCTGTCTGATATAATTATAGAAGAAGATTGCCAGAATGGACTTGGGGGGAATTCACGTACATGAGGAGCCTAAATTGTGTAAAGTATTTTTTAAAGTTTTCTGGGGTTTTTTTTGTTGTTGTTGTTGTAAACTACGATTTACTAGAGAAGAGTGTGTTCCCTCTTAAGCAAAAAATAAACAAGCAAAATATAAACAAGCAAAAATATAAACAAGCAAAAATATAAGCAAGCAAAAATATAAACAAGCAAAATATAAACAAGCAAAATATAATAACTCCTTTAAAACAAAAACAACAACAAAGTTTATCTAATGGGAAAAACCTCGGATTTACTATTACTATTAACAATGTAGAAGTTATTTTCCTTATTCGATATCATTATCAAACAGAATAATTAATTACCAAAAATTCACTGACTAGTTTGTTAATTTTCGTATTGATTCATGTTTTGTTAGGTACAATAAATAATTCCGGGAATTGGTGTTGGAGAAATGAAATGGTCAATTATCTAAGGGGACGAAACCATAAACATCTAACCGTTTCTGTGAATAGTGAAGGATTAATTTCCCATGTTTGTATAAGACATAATAATTAATTACCAGTAATTAGTTAACTAATTGGTAAATTGTTTAATTTGATTCTCGTCTTGTGCAAGTGCATAATTTTGCAAAGTTTCAACGATCCGAGAAGGTGTGTGGGAGAACTGGCGTGTATAAAAACCTTTCACCAGACAGGAGCTCTATATTTACATTCATATATCTCAATATTGTATGAAATGTTTCCCTTTTTTATATCAGACGAAATTAATTAATTTACCACTATTTTAATTTTGTGATTGATTATTATTTGTTTTTTTCAGTTTTTTTTAATAGAAACAGTGAAAAATTATGCAGTTTTAACTTAATCCTAGAATGGGAAAAGGCCCAATCAGGACTTAATTACGTTAATGTATCCTAAAATTCCGCCTCTGTGACCTATTCTGTAATTGAATCATTTTATTTGAATTCATTTTTGTTAAATTATTTCTGACATTCTACATGGGCTTAAATATACTATTTTTATTTTGTTTTTCAGACAATTAGATTCTGGGCCCCTCTACACAATATTGTGATACTTAGGTGAGGCTGTCATAATCTGGATTTTCTGTGATGTCTCAAAAAATCGTTATATTCTGACTTTGTCTAAAAGAACTCCAAGAGTCAAGATATCCTGGTTATATTCTAACTTTTGTCTAAAAGAACTCCAAGAGTCAAGATATCCTGGTTATATTCAAAGATCGTGACAGGAAAGATAAATACTATTTTGATACTGACTTCAGGCGAGACGTCTTGAAATAACAGCATAACTTCATGGACTGGCCAGGATCGCATAGGGTCAGTTTTGTTTATTTAATTCTCACTTTCTCTCTCTCTCTCTCTCTCTCTTTGTCCCTCCCCTCTCACTGCCCCCCCCCCCTCTGACTGTCCCCCACTCTTCAGTTTCACTCCAGAATCACATGGGTCATTTGTGTTTATCTAATTCTCTCTCTCTCTCTCTCCATCTCTTTCTCTCCATCTCTCTCTTCATCTCTCTCTCCATCTCTCTCTCTCCATCTCTCTCTCTCTGTCTCTTTCTATCCTTCTCTCTCTCTATGTCTCTCTCTCTCTTCGTCTTTCTCTCTCTCTCTCTCATCCCCTCTCTGTCTCTTTGTCTCTCTCGTCCCTTCTCTCCTCAGCTTCATTCCATTTCCTGGAAGCCTTCAAGATTTTTGTCATATCTTACATTAACAGTCCAGATGACCTGCCCAGTGGTCAGAAAGCCTACCATAAAAAAAACTTAGTAAACTATTTGGACTACACGTATGCCTTCAGGCAGTAAATCTTAAACAGATGTCAGAGCTGACCCCAGCCCCATAGACCGCTAACCAGCCCAGTCTTGCTTTGTTTTAGGAGCTCTACACTTAAAACCCGGACAACTGGACAACAGCAGCAGATATGGTCAGTAGCAAAGAAGAAAAATGTTAAATACACTTGGTTAGCTTAATCACGTGAAGCCCCGCCAGTGCCCTGAATGTGTGGACAGTGAGCAACACGATGGGTCGATTCGCCCCCTAACGACACAGCACATCGATGGCCAGTGGTCTGCAATTGTCCAATTAACTTCGAGTTTTATAGCCCTGAGGTCCGGCAGTAAACTTGGCTTCGACGGGGTGTTACGGACGTCATCGGACGCAGTAATCTAGATCTGAAAGGAGGCTTTATGGTTGTTCTGGACACTGGGCAAGGGCGGTAATAATGGTGCTTTGATGAGATCACATGTTCTATTCTATCATGTTTGAGTTACTCTCCCTTGCACACTTGCACACTAAATGAGCTCGCCTAGGACGCATAAAACAATGACGTCATTTTGGTATGTGAGTGTTTACACAAACTGACAGTTTGATAATTATCAAAAAAATGTGCTGTAACTAGCTATAAATAAAATGGAAAACTAAAAATAAATTTGGCCAGACAGATCCCATTAAATAATTGATTTGCCTCTTAAGGCTTTCTTTGTTTAAAGCCAAAAAAAAAAGTTATTCATGATGTCGAAATTTGGCAGGAGTGTTATCATCTACGAGTTATTGTTCTTGGTATTTATTTATTTTTTCTTACTCTTGGAAAAGGTCTTCTGCCTTTATTTCTCCGGGCAAATTTTGTTCATTAAATACTTATTTCTTATCTTATCATATATAATACAGACGTTACGTCATGCATTTAGTCATGCATTTTAACCAATGACCAAAATTCTGCCAAGTTACTGGTTTTCCTGGCTAGCTCATACGACCCATTACATGCTCTAATAGCACTAGGGAAGAAGGAGCATTTGTACAAATTTGTCCTAGCATATGGAACGAGAAATGTGTCTTTATCTTTGTGTCTTTCTGAGTATTTTTGGTAAAAAGTTTAAATTAATTCTTGTCTTGTGCAATGGAAATAACTGTGCAAAGTTTCAACTTGATCCGAGAATATTTTTGGGAGAAATGGCATGTACAACACTTGCGTGATCCTACATAATTATTCATTGTATCTTAAAAAAAAAATATTTACGTTCTTTGATAGGTGTTTTTATCCATGCATATGAATTGACTCGAGAAACACAAGGAACCTGATTCTTTGCTGCTTCAGAGATGCCTATGAGTTGAAACCTAACGTTGAAGTCTTATAAAGATATATAATATGGCTCCTTTTGTCTCGAAAGGCAATGGTTGCGCCCAGATGAGTCACTGGTTTTGGTTTAATCTTGAGACGGGGCAGAATATATATATATATATATAATAAAGATTGTACCCGAGTTCGGAGATTAATGAGGAGTGCAATATATGTATATATTAGTAATCTTTCAGGACCTTATAATCTATAGGGCAGAGGATGTAAAGATCATCTATTCCTATGGCCGACGGTTAACGAGCGTGTAATATGACCAGCACAACTCATGACCCCAACTAATGTCTGCTCCCCACTAGGCAAAAATATTGACTGCATTGGACAATCGGCTGCCTGGATTTTAAAAAATTAGGAGATATGCGAGTATGCCTTTTTTGGAAAACGTGATTTCATGTTTTTAGAATATTTACAGTAATTCTACATCCACACAAGAGAAACACCTCCCGTCCTGTCTATGCTCGCTTTTTTTTTCTATTTCACAATAATATAAAAACATGACACAATTTGCATTGTTATCGCCCCTAGTTGTTGTGACGTAGCAAGTTTTAGAGCAAGACAAGACAAAAGAATGACCAAATTTTATCAATTCTGTCGCGTTTCGGAAAAATCAGTTTTGTCTGATCTATTGTGTCATTAATTAGTTATGAATGTTCGATCTCTGTGGTTTATAGCTTAGGTAATGTTCACATTGAAAGCGCCACCAGCTAAACCTATTTTCTATCTCTTAGATTTAACATAATTCTCAGTTGGCATGCTATACAGCTTGCCTAGATCTCATAGCTTCGATTAACTTTAGCCAATTATTAAAGCCAAAAGCATTTCCGGTACTCTTCTAATCTCGCATATTTTAAAAGAAATATTCTTAATGTTTTATAAATATTTTAGAACAATTTTTTTGTCTCTTCTCCCCCCCCCCTCCCCCCAGATTATAATGCTCGTTTTGTATACATTTCTCTTTAACTCATTGGATAAATGCTGATTCTTAGAATCAGAAACATTTGTTAATAGAACAATCTATCACGTGACCTCCTCACTCACTACCCCAAAAAACGTTTTACTAATGTAATTGAGATTAGAGAGTAAAGGAGGGAGAGCGCTGGCCATTGGACTATATCTAGATCTAGGTACATTCAACGCAACCTGACGTTGTGACAGATTGACATATTGGCGCCAATCCCCGGAGTGTCGTTAACTTACTTTTTTATCTCTGTGTTGGCCATCCAATCATCTCTCGCCCTCCCGCAAGTCCCCTTCTTCCACTACACAATCAGAAACTAGACCCGTCTAGCCAGCAACACACGATATATTTATTTCATCTATAGGACAGATGACGTTAAGTTCAGGATTCTTTGGCCTACGGTTAGCAAGCATGGTGTCGTGTGGCCAGCATAACGCCCAACCGTCTTACCGTGACTAAAGTCACAGTCAGGTACAATTAGAGTTGGGTGGACTCAGGGGCGCCCTAATAACTCCGAACTACAAAATCTAAGTCTTCGCCGAGATTCGAACCCAGGACTCCAGGTTTGGAAGCCAAGCGCTTAACCACTCAACCACCATCAACGATGAAATATTGGTGAAATAATGCTATTAAGAAAATCCTATATAAACAAAAACATAAGTATGGCAGTCACAAACTGGGTCAGACCGTGGAGACACAAATCTAAAGATTACTACAAATTAAAAATTAAAAACTCGATCTCTATCACGTGGTCGGAGACATTTATCTATATTGTGCAAAAAGAAACATTTTTTACTTTTTTTTTTGTATCTCAATAGAAAGTAATCGTCATCGAGTACGAAGATCTATTTACGAAAATGATCAAAGTTTTAATAGATACAAAACATATCAGTGACCTACTATTCCTACCAATTATAAATTAGTCTTAGAAATATTTAATCTTTGATATTTAGAGCGTAGCTAGAGACTTCAAAGAATTAAAATAATAACGCGTTCAATAGACTTGCGACGCCTAAGTATGACTAAAACAAAACAAAATAAACAAACTTTTCCGGGCGAGAACATAGGCCAAAAATGAGTCATCTATTCTTTTTGCCAAACGTCTAGTAAACTTAGAACTGTATATCAGTAAGTCATTGGCCTCCTTCAGTCGTGAAACGACTATGGTTCATCTGGAACACTTTTTCATACGGCTGTGGAGCCCTATTTTGGAGAGACACCCCCGTCCACATATATTGCAGGTCAATGTGGCTTTCGCTTTTGGTGGTAGAGGAGCTGGTCATTTTCCGTGTGGGACGCTTTTCTTTAAGAATGCATGAGAACTGTCTATAAAAAGAAGAAAAATAATCACTACACAACTGTATGTAGAGCTATCTATTAAGATAATAAGGTGAAGTATATAGATGACTGTCTAGTTACTAGTATATAGGTGACTGTCTAGTATATAGGTGACTGTTTAGTATATATATATATGACTGTCTAGTTACTAGCATATAGGTGACTGTCTAGTATATATGTGACTGTCTAGTATATAGGTGACTGTCTAGTATATAGGTGACTGTCTAGTTACTAGTATATAGGTGACTGTTAAGTATATAGGTGACTGTCGAGTATATAGGGGACTGTCTAGTATATAGGTGATTGTCTATTATATAGGTGACTGTCTAGTATATAGGTGACTGTCTAGTTACTAGTATATAGGTGACTGTCTAGTATATAGATGACTGTCAAGTATATAGATGACTGTCTAGTATATAGGTGACTGTCTAGTTACTAGTATATAGGTGACTGTTAAGTATATAGGTGACTGTCTAGTATATAGGGGACTGTCTAGTATATAGGTGATTGTCTATTATATAGATGACTGTCTAGTATATAGGTGACTGTCTAGTTACTAGTATATAGGTGACTGTCAAGTATATAGATGACTGTCTAGTATATAGGTGACTGTCTAGTATGTAGTTGACTGTCTAGTATATAGGTGACTGTCTAGTATATAGGTGACTGTCTAGTTACTAGTATATGGGTGACTGTCTAGTATATAGGTGACTGTCAAGTATATAGATGACTGTCTAGTATATAGGTGACTGTCTAGTTACTAGTATATAGGTGACTGTCAAGTATATAGATGACTGTCTAGTTACTAGTATATAGGTGACTGTCAAGTATATAGATGACTGTCTAGTATATAGGTGACTGTCTAGTATGTAGTTGACTGTCTAGTTACTAGTATATAGGTGACTGTCAAGTATATAGGTGACTGTCAAGTATATAGGTGACTGTCTAGTATATAGGTGACTGTCAAGTATATAGGTGACTGTCTAGTATATAGGTGACTGTCTAGTATGTAGTTGACTGTCTAGTATATAGGTGACTGTCTAGTATATAGGTGACTGTCTAGTTACTAGTATATAGGTGACTGTCTAGTATAAAGGTGACTGTCAAGTATATAGGTGACCAGGGCCGCCGCGAGGGTTGTGGCCGCCTGCGTGGGAAGTTAAATGCCGCCTCCCCCCCCCACCCTTTTTTTTTAGAAAAAAAATTCATTAAGACTGATCTGGACACTATACCTAAAGCGCTCTTTGATTTAAATCCATTTTAGTACCATTCCTTTTTCTTTTCCTATTCGCATCGTTGTCCTTTCCCCATTCCCTCTAAAATGTTTTATTTTCATTTTTAACTTTGCATTTTTTGTAAAGAATGTAGTGAAAAAAAAGTAAACTAGGTTTTAATTTGAACACACTTCTTAGATTTTATTTTTCATTTATATTTTCAACACTATGTATAGAATCCAAATGAGGGTAATGAAATTTCACTTAAATGAGTCAGTGTCACATACCTATATATAATATGTCTATGGTCATTTTTTTTTTTCGGAATAGTGTTGCCTACATAAATTGTAAGCGTTGTAAAAGTTTCTTCATGGAGATAGAATCGAAGATTCGCAGGTTTTCGCTCAAGTCAGCAAAGGGTTTGATTCCGGTCGGGACTCGGCGCTAAGCGTCTTAAGGCCTTTTTCTCTTAGTACGAAGAGAGAATTTTTAAAAGGCTAATATTAATGTGTTTTCTTTCAGAACGCACTATTCGTCCTAATGAAAAAAAAGTCGAGGGCCATATTAAAACTAATAATAAAGAGGCAGCCCTGGCCAATAGTATTAAGCGAGGCACATTCTAGGTAGACCTGCATATTGGGTACGTACGTCTGTAATGGGCGTGAGCTTTTAAACAATACTCTTCGTGGTAAGTCAGACGTCTCTGTTGCGGAGGTTTTTTTGTCACACAAAAGTCGTCACTATTATAAAGTGCAATAGGCGAAAGAAATTCGAACATTCTGAGACCAAAAAAAACCCCAGAAGAATCGCACTAGCGGAGACATTTTAAAATGTATACTTCAAAACGTTCGGACCCATATTGTTGCACAAGCGCCTCGCAAAAGCGGTCTACATTTAAAACGATCTTATTAGAAGATAAAACGCGTCTCCTACTTAAGAGATTTTAATTTTTGAACATGTAATTTTACTAATCTATATTATAAAGTAGAATGTGAGGTGTATGTATGTATGTATGTATGTATGTTACTTATAGACATCAAAACCGCTTGACCAATCTTGATAAAACTAGGCAGGAATGTTCCTTGGGTACTAACTTAGACCGTAGTGTATGTATTGTAGCCCTAAAACAAACTTAAGACCCTCAAAAAAAAAAAAAAAAAAAAAAAAAAAAGGTGTCCGACTTTATTACAGCTATAGTATTTATGGATCTAGGCCATGTCTACAATGTTGACATGAGAAAAGATCGAAAGGATTTAGACCTAGATCTAATTTTAAGAAATACACTTTGTTTATCTTTGACACATAAAAATACAAAAGAAGGTCCATTGATTTCATTATATAATAAAATTAACCTTCAATTTTGTGTTTCAAAAGCATTTTTTACATAAATTAGTTCCTGATATCTGTGACTACAGATTTCCTGGCGAACATTCTTTCATTAGACATTACCAATTGGTTACACATTAACACATCTCTCTACTGAGTCTATTCCTAGGTCTAGGTCTAAAACGCTTATTGAACTCTAAGATCATAAAACTTCTTTTCGCAAAGATAGTTTTGTGCTTTAACACATAAACATACTAATTATTGTCTATTCATTTGATATTTTAATCAATTTAACATTCAAATTTTTTTTTCTAAAGCATTTTTAATACATTCGTTCGCTGTTCGCTAAAGTTGCGTAGCCGTGTTGAGATAGGCCTATATTCATTCATGAAAAAAGGTCACGCATGCGCAACACAGAATGAACTCTATAAAAGCCAATTTTTAACTCTAGATTAGTGTAGATTTAGATCTATGTCTACCTAAAGATCTACTTTACACTGTAACACATGAACATACAAAATTAAGTCTATTCATCTCAAATTTTAATCAAATATATGTAGGCCTACAAGCAAATGTTTTAATTTGAAAAATGGATTTAAGCCTATTTATTTGATAGCTTCATTCACACTATTTTTACATTGACACATTCGCTTTACTTATTACATTATTATTTCGTTTAATTGTGACTATATCGACTGTAATGCGCAAATAAAAACTCGCGGGTCGCGGGTAACATATGTCTAGTATTTAAATAAATTACACTGAAAATAATACATGTTTTCGCCGCCCCCTCTCCTTGTTGTTATATGGTCGTTGACTGTTCGCTACAAACAGCTAGTACAACTGAACCAATGAAGGCGTCTTATATTTTTACTAAATAAGCTTTAAATAACTTGAACAAACTTCTTATGTGAAGAAAAAAAACAAAACAATATAATTGTTATTACAATTTTCAGATTTAATTTGAGATAGAGATCTAATATTAATGACATATACTGATATTTAAACGAAATCTAGCTCACCACAAAATAACGTCTATACATGTCTTACGTTTTACATTTGGATTATGCAAATTTCATCATCGTAAATGCGTAACCACCAATCAATCGCTTAACCTTTTCTTAACAACGCCTAGGAAACACACACACTCTATAACACCTCTTTTTGTCAGGAAGTTGCGCCCCCCCCCCCCCCCCCAATTCGAGATACAATGTGACAATGTTTTAAAAATTGATATTCTAATTACTAGATCTACTAGATCTACTTACAGGGCGGGCTATTTGACTCGAAACAAAGTCAGGAAAGAGTCGGCGCTTATGGAAAAACCCCGTGGGAAACCCTCGCGTGCCGCTTTGTTTTTTTTCCGTTTCCAAATTAACTTCTTATAGTACAAATATCGTCTCTTCCCCCACCCTCCCCCCAGTTTTCAAAAGATAATGGAATCAGATAGAATTTAAATAAAATATCTTTTAAAATTATTAAACCAAAAATTTAAAGAAAAATGTTTCTTGGAAATGATTTGGCCGCCCCTTACATTCGGCCGCCTGCGTGCAATGCACACATTGCACAATAGGTAGCGGCGGCCCTGTAGGTGACTGTCTAGTCTAAAGGTGACTGTCAAGCATATAGGTGACTGTCTAGTATATAGGTGACTGTCTAGTATATAGATGACTGGCTAGTATATAGATGACTGGCTAGTATATAGGTGACTGTGTTAATTTTTGCTAATCACCCAACTTTGTCTTATGGCTCGACAACCAAATATTGTATTTTACATTCAGACCTAGATTTCTTGAACTGCAGAAATGCCTGCAACCTTCCCCTCTCCCTTTTTCCACTGCCACCGGAAGTACATTTCCGGTCTCGGAATTTGATACCATTAGAACCTGTTTTGTGCTGAGCCAAGATTGTTTAGAATTCAATAGTTCACCAGACATCTAGATGTATGAGTGTACTAAACATCAAGATGTATGTATGGCCTGCTCGTTATTACCAGGACCTGAACAACTATTGCGTCTCGCTGTTAATGCTATATTTCCTTCATACCGTGGAGAGTTCGCGCAAGGGGGTGGTGGTGGTGGGGGGGGGGGGTGTACATTTTTTTTCTTTTCTTGGCCAGGTTTTTTTGAAGGCATATGTAGCACTTTGTTAGTCAATGGCGAAGTGACTTGGATTTATTATTGCTTGTGTGCTTGCGTACGTGGGTAATGAGAACTTTCGTGCCAAGAAGAATGTGTCTTTGGTTGGGTGGGTGGTGGGGGTGTAAGATGTACACATAATGACGGAAATGGCGTTTTCGTAACAAAACGTAAGCAGGAGAAAAAGAGTAAAACAGAAAAAAAAGGAGAGAGATAGAAAGAAACTAACTAAAATATATTTTAAAATACTTTTGAAAGGGGGCTTATCTAAAGGGAAGAACGCCACATTTACACAAACACATATCTCAATATTGTAAGATTTATTTCTCTTTTTTCGATATCTACGAAAAGTACATCATTACCAATATGTAATGTTTCATTAATTAATTGGTTACATTTTCTTTTAATTGATTCATGTTTTATAAGGAGCAATAAATAGTTGCGCGAGGCTTCAACTTGACCAGAGAGTTGGAAGTGGGAAAAATAACGTGTTAAAATTTGTAGCAGTCAGTCAGACAGGTAGTCAGACAGTTAGTCAGACAGGCAGTCGGAATGAGTTACTATACGTTTTGTAAAAAACAGACAGAATATAAGCAACATCATGATGAAAAGAAAAGCAACTTAATCTCAACCATGCTGTATGGTCTGATGGTACAAAACAATGTAGTTATTTCTGAAAGAACATTTAGATATATAATAATAATCTTATCTTATTTTATATATTACAGACTTTACATTGACAAGAAATCGTATAATTGACCAAACTGCGCTTAGGCTTGATTCGTATTTTTCTACAAATAAAACACAGCCTCCAGGAATGGAGATGACTGGTCTGGAGTTCATCCACTTCTCTTAAAAATGACCTTTCCTGTAGTCTGACCAATGGACGGCCCAGTATGTGAGAACACTCTATCTACCAGTGTGAAGGAAATTTGGGAGGGGGGGGGGGGGGGAAGAGAACGAAAAAAATAAAGGTATAAATAAAAAAGAAAGGGCAGCTAACTCTGAATGTACACGTCAAAAGGCAAGGGGAGATAGTTTGATTGAAAGACAGGAAATTGGATTTGGAATTTGCTGGATCAGCTCCCGTAGACTATACTGTAGAAATGGTGAAATGGTGGGCGGTGTAAGATGAAGGGTAGGTTCAGGGGCGTTGCTAGGAATTATCCATCGTTTGGGGGCCCAGTGGGGCGTGACCTTTTTGGGGGGCCCTTGCATTTTGTGTAATATTTAATATTTAATGGAAAAAAACACTCATTTGGGGGTCCCCCTTAAGTGGGGACCCGGGGGGGTTTTCAAATTCTCCCCCCTCCTCTCCCCACCCTGGCTACGCCACTGGGTAGGTTGGTGGTTGGAAAAGTGGGGGGGGGGGGAGCTGCTATCTGAATGAAAGACTAAACAAAAAAGAGGTATATATCGAGTCAATAGGATGACGAGAGGGGGAGAACATTGCCGTTTTTGTTAGGAGCTGTTTGCCCCCCACCCTCAGGTCTAGGATGTGGTCGCTGATAGGTTACTTGTTCGTTTTGAGATAAAGCCACGAAGAAATCAATGCGACTTAGGTTGTATGGCGTCCATCTAACGCGAGATATCTATTTTGACCCCTCCAAACAGTTTTGTGAGACTCAATGTTTATGTTTCGGGGAATAGGGGAGGAGGGGGGGGGGGAGGGTACACGCACATTTGCATATTTCCCTGGAAGTTCATTCCAGAAAACATCGAAGTATAATGTTGATGCACCACCGGAAGCACCGGAAGCATGTCATAGTTGCCTAGCCTATCTTCGTTTTCACCATTTACTGTCAGCACGGGTATAAATATTGAAGTTAATAATTCAAATCTTTTTCGCAAGTTCTCAACAAATATGAAATGAATAAGAAATAACTAATATATATTTTTAAAAATTAAAATTTTCGCTTTCAGAAAAGAATAAAGTAGCCGTTGCACCAGAACTTTGAATGGTCTAAAATATTATGATGTTGGATTTTCAATATCTTTTTTAGTTTATGAGATCTAAAACGAGACGGACGGACGGACGAACAGGCAGACCAATCAAAACTAATAGCATCTATTCCACTTTCGGGGGCCGCACAAAAAAAATCATAAACTAATAGATAATTAGATTTATAACAATATATGTTTGCGTATATGTGTGTGTTTTTGTTTGTGTGAGGTTAGAAGCCAAACAAATTTAAAAAGGCAGTTAAAATAGGCCTATTCAAGTATATCATAGTGTATTACTGTAGTACATTGCTATTTACTCTGCTTGTTTGGATTGAAGATATAGTAACTAGTAAACCAGCAATTACTAAGCAGACACATGTCAGAATGACATGCCCTTGTTTGACATCCATTAAAACCTAAGGTCCACTTATAGTCTTGTCACTACCCAGCCCCTCCCCGAACCGTGTACGTGTGCTTAAAAAAACACGGGAAGTTAACTGAAGAAATTATTGGAGAATGAATTGGAGTTATTTCCATTTTTTGTGCTCTCTAGAAACCTTGTCCAGAGCTGACATTTACAGGGCTTCAGTCCAGATGGAGTCAAACAAATAAACTTCTAATGTCCAGTGGAAAGCTGGGTCAACATGACTAACTGTCCAGGGCTCAAACTGACCCTTGCCTCTCATCAGAGTGTACACGTCGTTTTTCAACAATTTTCTCTCCACCCACCCCTGCGCGCACACACACACACGGACACTCCACCACGCATTAAAAAAAATAATGTACTTGGGTGTGGCGGAGGGCGCAAGGTTTGCCCCAAACAAAATATTCATGAACTTTAGCCCCCTGGATAATTTGTAACGTCTGGAGAAACATGCAGCGGCTAGTGGGTGCCCATTACAGAAGTCATTTTACTAACATTTTTAAGTACCAGGCGTATATCCTTTTTACAAAGTTTATATCAACTCACTCTCTCTGTCTGTCTGTCTGTCTGTCTGGTACAAAGTTTGTACACGTTATTTCTCCCTCTTTCCATCCTTGAATCTAGTTGAAAATTTTAACATTTATTCATTGCCTCTAAGAAAACATGAGTCAATTAAAAAACAAATTAATTAATTGATTCTTGGCATTAATTAATTATGTTTGATATAGAAAATACACCAGTCCGTCTTATAGTCACGTCATTAGGCCTACTTTCTAAATTCCCTTAAATGCAATTAGGAAGGTAATACTTGTCCCTTAAGAGAGCTTCATTTGGGGTTTTCATGATTGTCCCTTTAAGAGTACAACCTTGGTGGTCTTCAACCGTTAGAGTTTTCATGTAAAAATACAACTTTGGAGGTTTTCAAACAGATCCCTTAAGAGTACAGCCATTGTGGTCTTCAACCGTTAGAGTTTTCATGTAAAAATACAACTTTGGAGGTTTTCAAACAGATCCCTTAAGAGTACAGCCATTGTGGTCTTCAACCGTTAGAGTTTTCATGTAAAAATACAACTTTGGAGGTTTTCAAACAGATCCCTTAAGAGTACAGCCATTGTGGTCTTCAACCGTTAGGGTTTTTATGTAAAAATACAACTTTGGAGGTTTTCTAACAGATCCCTTAAGAGTACAGCCTTGGTGGTCGTCAACCGTTAGCGTTGTCATGTAAATCCATTAAGTGAACAATCTTGGAGGTTTCCTAACAGATCCCTTAAGAGTACAACCTTGGGGGGTCTTCATGTGTCTCTTTAGAATACTACCTTGGTGGTCTTCATGCAGATCTATTTAGAGAGCAATCTTAGTGGTCCTCATGTAGATCCCTTAAAGTAAAACCTTTCGGGGGTCTTCATGTAGATCCCTTTAGAGTATAAGCTAGGAGTCAATATGTAGACCCCTTTAGAGTACAATCACAAGAGTAATACAACATTTCCCCCGAGAGAAGATCTAAGGAGATTCTCCCGATAGATGCTAGATTTATTTATTCCAAAGCTTCTTTGCTTCCATTTGTTTACCAGTGCAAGACAAAGCTAAGAAGTCTGTCTGTTTTTGTGTTCGTCGACCGACACGAGATACGCCAACTATCTACGTTTTTAAACTTTGTACTTTCTAAACGAGAAGAAAATGAATTGCCTTTTTTTTTCTTATATTAGATTTTAAAAAGTGTAAAAGATTTGGAGCAAATACGATTAAACCGGCGAGTAAATTAATGAAATTACCCGGGAACTCAAAAGCCCAGATAATGTGAGAAAAACCTTGAACAGTAGTCGAGGGCAGTGCGTTGCAAGTCTTGCCGAGTCCTAATCAGGTTAGTATTCAGGCAAGAGTGAGACTCGAGAAGTGATAAAAGGGAGGGGGAGGCCAACTGCGTGCTAAAGACAACATAGTAATAAGTAGCATTCTAATTGGATAATGGAAGTAGTAGCTCTATCCCCCCCCCCCCCCCCCCCCGGCTAGAGCGACTTGACCGTTGGTCAACAAGAACAGATCTCCGCGCAAGTATTTCATTTACAGGCAGGATTCCCCGAAAGGTTCGGAGAAGGCCGCACAGCCTGGAGGGAGGTTTACATGTGGCGTCTTGTTATTGGAGTGGACCAAGGGGGCTACCAGTGGCGCGGGGGAGGGGTAACTAAGATGTGACTGCAATCAAAAGTGCACAAACACACACGCTTGCATGTTCACACACTTCTTTTTCTATTTCTTTTTAGAATGCTCATATCAACTTTCGCTGTCTGTGTCTGTCTGGTCAAAAGTATGAACACGTTATTTCTGTCAAAACCAATTCTCGGATCAAGTTGAAATTTTGCACAATTATTTCTTTTATACGACAACAAAAGAATGAATTAAAAAAAGCAAACAAACGATAATTAATTATTGGTAATTAATAAATTTGTTTGGTATCTCAAACAAGGGAAAGATTTTGTACTTGTCTGAAGTAGTGGCATATATATATGAATTAGTTCCCTATTATACACCGTAGTCTGAGTCTTAGTGAACACAAACCTGAAAAATAGGACGAGACTATAGTAACAATAGATAACTATACAATCCTCCATGTTTATAAGCTCTCCACTAGCAGAGTGGTTACCGTGTTGGCTCGAGAACCTGAGAAGGTTTGAGCCATGAGTTCGATTCGATTCAGGGCGTTACCCATTTTTTATTTAGTTTTATAAATGCTTTTTTATTATGAGTCTAGAACTATTACAGATTGAATAACACGACAGATCAAAAGTAATCAATACAAGTACGCCTAATATAAGCTTTTTTTTAAAGTATTTTTTTTCTTGTTTTTTTATCTTTGTATCTTTCTCTAATTTCTCTCTTTCTATCCTTCTCCCTCTCTCTCTCTCTCTATATATATATTTATTTCTGTGTGTAATTGTGCTTTTCACATGACACCCACATTAACCGTAGGCCACAGAAATATATATATATATATATAAATTACTTTCTCTCTGTCTTTGTCACTGTCTCTATCTCACACTCTTTATATCCAACCCCCTCTGTCTGTCTCACTTTTTTTTGTTTCACTAGAACAGATTTCAGTCACAGTTACTTTGTACATTTAGTGTGAGGAAAGAAAGAGAAAAAAAAAGAAAAGACAGAGGAAGACACTTTCTTCAACTCACCAGAGAGCTCATTTCATAGCCCTAGTGAGACGGCACTATGATTTAGGAAAGGGGGGGGGGGAGCGAGATTGGGGCATACATGGAGTGATAAAAACGCCCTTCATCCCGCTACCAGGCAGACATTGAGCACCACTGAAAATGAGCAAACACCAGGCGTGAAATGTGCATACAGTCAGTAGGGAGAGATTTATAGAGCGGAAGACGAACGGCACACGGACAGACAGAGAGGAAACTGTCACTGTTAATATGGTGTCATTACAACGAAAGCAAACTATGAGTGTACACTATCACTGGAACAATATGATTGTTTATTATCATTGGACATTATCACTGGAAATTGTACTTGGATATTATCACTGGACATATCACCGGTTTTTAGTTTAGAATAAGGACTGGTAAATGCCTGCGTATAACGAAGCAAAATGGGAGAGAATTCAAATTAAACTTTAAAAATTAAAGATTTACACCCCCTGTCCCTATTGGAAGTTAATACAGTTATTAGTTTTAAACTTGCTTTCTTTCGCCTTAATAAAAATCCTAGAAAAGTCTTTATAAAATAATAGGTATCCGAGTGCTGGAATAAAAAAAAAAATATATCAAGAAAAAAAAGAAAAGAAAACACAAACTCTGAAGAGTCAGAAGAGGGAGATACACACCTGAGTATTAGATGAAAAAAAAAAAACAGAAACAAAACAAAACAAAACAAAAAAAAAACAAGGAAAAATACAAAATAAAATATATTCAGCACATACAAATTTATGTTCCTCTTTCGTATTGAAATACTTGTTATCCACCAAATGTTATTTCAATTTTCTTTAAATTGGAGTATTGTCCCCTTACATCGATTTCGTTCTCGTTCTGTTGCCTTGCATCCATAAAGGGAGATCAAATGACGCAGCCTTGATTATCATGTTACTAAAAAATTTATTGATTTCCCAGCCAATGTCATCAGTCTGTTAACTGGGACGCTAAAGTCGCTGACATGGTCTTCTTAATGTCTGCCTAATGATGTTAGAGATGTTTTATGGTTTTTAAGAGTTTTATATTCTTTGCAATTAGCTCTCGTGATGTGTGTATATCTGTATAACGAGAGAGAGAAAGAGAGAGAGAAAGAAAGACAGAGAAAGAGAGACAGAGAAAGAGAGAGAGAGAAAGGGAGAGAGAAAGAGAGAGAAAGAGAGAGAGAGAGAAAGAGAAAGCGAGAGAGAGAGAGAGAAAGAGAGAGAGATAAAAAGAGGGAAAAAGAGAGAGAGAGAGAAAGAGAGAAGAGAGAGATTCATTGAGATATATAGAGAAGGAGAGAGGCCAAAGAGTAAGAGGCTGGGAGAGAGACAGGCAGAAAGAGTATGTGAGAGAGCAAGGGCGAGCGTTCAGAAAGAGAGAGATTAGTGAGAGACAGAGAAAGAGAGAGAGATGGTCAAGGATATATATATATATATATATATATTATGTATATATATATATATATATATATATATATATATATATATATATATATATATATATATATATATATATATATATATATAAATTCTATTTTAATTGAATGGTTCAATATTTGATTTGTTTATAGACAATAATTGTGTAGTGTTTGTATGAGTGTACACTAGCAACGATGCGTCGATGAGTCCTATGCGCATAAGTACAAACATATCCGAGTCTGGACGTTTTGGGGTAGCCATGTTGGCGAGATGGTGGTTTTGACGGGGACACAACAATTCGTTCACTGACATTTTGTTCACCCGACAAATCGTTCACCCGACTATTCGTTCACCCGACATATCGCTCACAAACAATTCGCTCAAAGACAGCTTGTTCCCCGACAACATGTTCACCGACAGTTGGTTCACGACAAAAATCGTGAACGATTTTGTCGGTGAACAAAATGTCAGTAAACGAATTGTCGTGGAACCGGTTTTGACGCAGCCGTTTTGGCGAGGGACGTTTTTGGCGCAAAATACTGAAGTCACTTTATACATGTTTATTTCATTGTGTCCTTAAAAAGAATGATACATATCTATGTGTTTGTATGTGTTTGTATGTGTTTGTAGGTGTTTGTAGGTGTTCTTGTACCCAAACGTATGTTAATGTAAAGAACAAACTCGATTTGTATCTATTATATTCGGTATCTTTGGTTTTTTGTTATATTACTAACATTATGATGTGTGTGTGTGACAAGGCTCGCAGGGTTTGAGCCCGGAACCACCAAGATGACATGTGCTGAGCTCAAATCACAAATTCCAGGCAGTCATACATAGTTCGCAGAATATTTTCATGAAAAAACAAAATTAATGTAAAATACATTTTTTCAGGGGGAGTGGAGACTGTATCTAAAATAGCAGTGTTTCTCAAACTTTTTCCTTAACGGAACACTTCGCACATTCTGAGTATTTAAAGATACATTTTGCTTTTTGTCAGAAAAAAAAAAAAACTCACGTTTTACTAGTTAATTATTCCAGTAGTTCTCGGAACGCATATGGAGGTCTCGTGGAACACCAGGGTTCCGCAGAACACAGTTTGGGAAACACTGTACTTCAGCATAGCACAGTATAGTGAAAAATCAATGTTTATTATAAAAAGAATTGTTTTATAAATTGTCGTCATAACCTCTAGCTCCGATTCGGCTGCGCCAAAACGACCATTGCCCCTAAAAGGCTGCGCCAAAAACATCGCGCACCACTCTGGATATCTGTATTTCAGTGTTTGTGCGTGCTGTGTGTATGTTATTGTCTCTTGTGCACATAGCGATTTTTTTTAAATCGTAATCACTTTTTTTTTTCCATGTTGAAGTCTGCCTCAAGTCTCACTATTAGAGAAAACCTTCCTTGCGGAAAGATAATTTACCCCTGTGGGGTGGGGTGGGGGAGGGGGTCACCATTTATTGAAGGGGAACTCGCTGACCACTGCAAGACTAAGAAATTACGTCATTCGTTACATTTTAGTCCTATGACGTAATACACGACCATGCTAAAAGAAGTTCCAACTAGATCCATCAATGTACGGGTGTATAAAGGAACAGTTGATACGTATTAATACGCGCAATAGAAGAAGTTCTGTGCACTGTTTAGCTAAGCGCAGTAACATTTTGTATGCTCTTCGGTTTCTTCCTTCTGGCATTATTTGGTTTTCACTTTCACCTATCTCTTAGCCTGTTTAACCGTTGGGGAATCACACAAGATCTGTTGTCCGTCTTTCTACATTCTTCTCTGTCATTTGTCTATGATAGAATTTCATTCTGATTTTCTATCTGAAAATATTGAAACTGCCTTTTTACCTGCATGTGTGGACCACTTCGGGGGCCGATTTTGAGTCTGTGTCTCCACACAAACTGTCTTTGTAACTTTGTTTGTTTTTTTTTTCCTGGTACTGCGAGCCCTGAGGACATTGTGATATGGTCATGGACTTTAAGCTTACGTTTTTTGACTGTACATAATTATTCATTGACATAGACAAGACATGAATCAATAGACGATTAACATTCTAACATGAATTGATTCATAGTAGATTAGTTGTACACATCTTCAGGTCTATTAGACGTGTATTAGCTCTACACATCTGAAAATGTATTAGTTCTACACATCTGAAAATGTATTAGTTCTAAACATCTGAAAATGAATTAGTTCTACACATCTGAAAATGTATTAGTTCTACACATCTGAAAATGTATTAGTTCTACACACCGAGGCATGTATTGGACCAAAACATCTTAACAAACACTACACAAGTTTTACACATTTTAACGTAGATTACTAATTCTACATATCGTAGCTTCTTCATTATAATCGAATAATTACCCAAGCTAACTTTATCTTATCTTATCTTATCTTATATATTAACGACGTTCAAAAAACAAGACAATTACGTTCTACGTCCATTTCACGTGTCAATCTAGTCATGCATGCTAAAAATGACTTAAGCTCTGATAAGTCGTTGGTTTTCCTGGCTGATTCATGCAGCCAATTCAATGGACCTCATTCACCAATCGTAAACAAACAACATTTAGTCACGTGATCTTATTGATAAAGCAATGAAAAAAAAACCTGTCACATGACAACCATCGTGAATTAAACATGAGATCGTAAATTATATAGAAGAGATAAAGCACCACGTGGCTAAATGTTGTTTGTTTACGATTGGTGAATAAGATCCATAATCTAACGGCACTAGGGAAGAAGGAGCACTTGTACGAATTTGGTCTAGCGTATGGAATAAGAAATTCCTCTTTGTGTGTTTCTGAGTATTTCATTAGGATTTGTTTTTCTATTTGTAATTCATGGTTCATAAGGAATGTTCTTTGTTTTAAACGGATGTTATTTCATGAGGACTAAGCAAGATAAAAGATATAGAAAACCTCTTCTCTGTTTAGAATACTTTCCGTTTAACGATTATAATTCATGCTGGACATAACCTTGACACATTCACCACACACACACACACACACAGATACACACTCACGTGATACGAGCAGATATTCTTCCAGCCTCGCACGTGAAAATAAACAAACTCCGGGATATTTGATATCGGCATCGGCGCCCTTTGATATTAGAAGTGTTCCGCTTAGACCCTCCCCCCGCAATCCCTTTACTCACTCGAGCGCCCCCCTGTCAAGCGTTTGGTGAAGAAGACAAGTATTACTTGGATGGTGCCCGAGGAGGTCTTTGAAGACGCCCCCGTAGCATAAAACAGATTAGATCCCATTTTGTGTTTAGTTTTTTTCCAGAAAGGAAAGCGACCAACTTTTGATTGGTTGTTTAAATCATGTGACAGGAATGTTATTTTAAGGAAATGAATGTTGCCCACGTGACCTGGGAGAATTTATTTTTTTTCAACGTAGGACATTCCTTAAAAAATAACAATTTTTACGGCGTAGTTCAAATCTCCAAAAGGACGGAATGGAATGGTAGAGGGCTGGGTCGACCATCAAAATAAAATCTCAAAGAGCATATCACACGACAGGGCTGCTACAATGTAACCATTGCCAGCAAGATCAATAAAAAGAGAAAAAAAAATTCTCTACATAATATAAATTAACCTACTTTCTTATCATTAACTAAAATAAATGAACAAATTCATTACTTAACCCTTTAAGTGCTGAACTTTTTTTACAATGAGTGAGGACAAAAAGTAATTACAATTCTAGTGTTTAGATGGTAAAACTACGGTACACGCATCTAAAGGGTTAACTGAAGAGCAATTCAAATCTCCATATATAAGAGTGTTTTGGGCCCGGTGATTTGTTCGGTCCTCTCAATGGAGAATGCAGTTTTGAAAGACATGATCTGGAAACAGGGCCGGCCTTAGTTAATTTGAGGCTCTGTGTGAAACGAATATGGAGGCCATATGCGAAGTGAATAGGGTGGCCCCAAATGAAATAAGACCGAAAAATACGCAATGAATTGGCCAGTATGATGGCAGTATCTATATCGAAATTAACAAATAAATTAAATTTATATAGCTCCGATATCACCGGAGTGCTTCATAGACGAGTCATGATCACGTGACTAGAAATGACGTCTTGACATTTCACCAAAATAATGAAGCGACGGTCTTCTAGCATGTGTACCCTAACATGTAGATGTAAATATTCTTAAATAAACCTTGAATCACAGTAAACACTTTGACCTAGGCTAGTAGACATAGAGCCACAGAGATCTACCATGTTTGAGATTTGATCCACATTTCGCTATTTCTTTTCTGTGCAAGGCCATCGGAGGTCATAGGCGGCTGCCTAATTTGCCTATGCTAAGGTCGGCCTTATGGCACACTCTTGTGTCAGTCCGAAGGCTAATTTCACTAGTTCCAATTTTTCTCTTCCAGAAAACGTGCTTTCTCATTCTGTTTCGTCCGGTAATGCGAAAAATTATAAATAGGTAGTGCTTAATTAATACATTTAAGGTATTATGGGTATTTTTTTATTTACAATAGTTCAACAACAGCAGGGAGTTTTTAAAGATGTCGTGGGAAAAAAAGTAAATTGAGATATACATTAAAAAGCTAAACAGTTAAAGACAATAAAAACTTTATTGACGAAACAATTAGTTCATTTTGTCTGTATACAATGTTGGGTTAGTGCTTGAAAAGAAGATTGAACTCGTGATCAACTTCCAGACGTGACATTTATAGAAAAGGTGTGTTTGATCTTAGCACGCTCTTCTTGTGCCTCTCATACTTTCTCTTACTCTCTCTCTCCCTCTTTTCAGTCTACCTCACCCTCTTTCTGCCAGGCTCTCCCCCTTTCTCTCTCTCTCACTCTTTCACTAAACACTTTCTCATTTTCTCACTCTCTTGTTCTCTCCCATCCTCTTTCTGTTTCTTTTCCCTCACTATGTGACTCTCTATGTCTTTCTCTCTCTCTCTCTCTCTTTCTCTTTCTCTTTCTGTCTCTTTCTTCGTTCTCTCCCTCTATTTCGGACTCTTGGATAGCGCTAAAAACCCCTGGACAAACACTTACTTCCGGTCTGAGCCACCTGCAAGTCATCTGGACACAAGAAAAAAAAAATCTCCCTTTCCATAACACGCCCCGGCGCCCAGCCTAGCCGCGATACCTGTGGATAAACACCCCCACAGGTAATGCTCACCCTACTGAAGAAAAAAAAAGACATGGTAGACATTAAAAAGCCATCAACAGCTTACAAATGTTATACGCAAACACGTTGAAAAAAAACACACACACACACACACACACACACACACACACGCGCGCAGGCTCGAGATCTTAAAACTTAAAGTTTCTATTAGAAGCTTTTTTTTTTCTTGAGCTAAAATTTAGCAATCGATAATAGGTCTCTCTTTCTGTCTCTCTCTATCTCTCGCTTTATATTGCTATATACCCCCCCCTCTCTCTCTCTCTCTCAGTCTCTCTCGTTCTCTATATCTCTATTTCTCGTTTTCTTTCTCTTTTTCATTCTCTATCTATCTATCTATCTATCTATCTATCTATCTATCTATCTATCTATCTATCTATCTATCTATCTATCTATCTATCTATCTATCTATCTACCTGTCTATCTATCTATCTATCTATCTATCTACCTGTCTATCTATCTATCAATCTATCTATCTATCTTTTTCTCTCTTTCTATCTCTCTACCTCTCTTTATAAATCTCTCTCTCTTTAGTTTTCTCTCTTTCATTCTCTATATCTTGCTATCTTTCTCTCTCTCTCTTTCTCTCTCTTTCTCTGTAGCCACCAGATGATTCCTTGACCTGTCAATCTTTCGTTTTCCTGTAACAACAGTTAAAGTGTCATTCTTAAATAAGTTTGAAGAGAGTCTGGCAGACGTACACAGTCCCCCACCCCCCCAATTCAGCCCCTTTGACTCTTGCAATTACTTATTTGATTAGAATTTATCTGTTTTCTGAATCACACCAGACACAAAACTATGACTTAGCAGAAAGATGCTCATAATTCTTCTAGAACTCGCACCGATATAAACTCTCAGTGTGTTTGTGGGAAAGATAATGGAAATGTCGAAATAGATGTTACATCTATATTTCAGTTATTTAAAAATATTTTTATCTAGCTATTTAGAGTTGTTTTCATAGTAGATAAGTAGTGTATTGCACAAATTGTAAGACAAATTAACATGCGGACGATAAAGATTATTATTATTATTATTAAAATTGAAAAGGAACACATACATATATCAAATCTATGTAAGACTTATCTAATATATAGAAGAATGTAAATGTATGTATGTATTCTTTGTATCTATAGAAATCATAGATATTTGTTCTTTTCTGGAGGACGGTGTGGACAGTATAGAAGTACTAATTACTATTCGACAGTTGCGTTGGGTCGGACACATCTAGTATGGGAGACGACTCCATGAGAAAGGCGAGCTTAAAAGAGGGCTGTATAACATTGGTGCCCCTCCATAAGCGCAATAAAGATCAACTTAGGCGCCATTTCGCGCTCACTAGCATAGAGAAAAGTAGCAGGCATCAGACGGCCTCTGAAAGAGATAGTTAGAGAGCTCTCACAAAGGCTGTGGGACAAACATTTGAGACCCAAAAGAAAAGCCATTATTGAAGATAGTCGCAGAAGACGGGAAGAACAATTAAATAGACTGCCAGAGGACAACGGCTTTGTCTGCAGTAATTGCGGGAATATATTCAGGTCGCAAGTGGGTCTGCATTGTCACGTGAATCACAGCAACGCAACCTTATAATCTTAGGAATCGGAGACATTGCCATTATTATAGATATCAAAACCGTTTGAACAATCTTGATGAAAGTTGGCATGAGTGCTCCTCACATAACCGAGTTGATGTTCGGATTTAAAACGTTTCCCTAGAACAGGGGTTCTCAACCTTTGGGTCGCGACCCCTTTGGGGGTCGATTGACGATTTGCCAGGGGTCGCCTAAGACCATCGAAAATATGGATTGTTATTGTCTACTCTTCTATTGCTGCGTGTGTGTAAGGGGGTGGGGGGGGGGGGGGTCGCGGCAAAGTGAGGAATCGTAAAAAGGGGTCGCCGAGCTTAAAAGGTTGAGAACCGGTGCTCTAGAACAAGAGAGTGTATTAGATTCAGAGCTAACAATCTTCTTGATAAAGACTTGAACATTTAAAACAGCGACAAATATGCTTTTTTTTGTTTTTTTTTGAAATAATAACAACAGCTGAAATAAACAAGCGAAAGAAAAAAAAAATTCTTTTTTATTTTTTGAAAAAAACCTAAACCAAGCCCCAGGGTACGCCCATGTTGTCTTACATAGCTGTGCTAATAGTAAAACAATGTGTCTTGTACCCTATTGTGTCTCCAACTTTGAAATATCTATTAAACTGAAGCAGAAATAAGATATTACTTGTCTTTACGATAGGAAGTGACGTCATTACCTATTAGTGACAGATGAATGACCTCATGCTTGAGTGAAGTGAGAGGGGAAGGGGGCAATGCCAACGTTGCGTGATAATGAGTTTGACAATCGTTGAGTGTGTGTGTGTGTTGTGTGCACGTCCGATGACGTGGAGTGACAGGGACTCCCCCCCCCCCCCCTTTCCCTTTAACTGATGGAAGAGGCAAACAACGAGGACCGTAACTCAAGTCACGAAATCAAACCAGCCTGAGCCAACAGGTCAAGTTTGTTCACTAAATCAGTCACAGCCCGGGGAAGCTTACAACCAGTGTGTTTGGTCCAATCCAGAGGTTCTCAACATGTGATTCTTTCACCCACCCCCACTTCTCCTTTCCAACAAGCCACCCTCCCCTTGCAAGAGGGGCTTAAAGCTTTTCTTTCTTTAGAGATGACGACCAACTCATAAATGCCCTCACATCGTAGCTATCGCAAACAGGCTTACCTTTTGCACCCGTGCCTACTCCTTACTCCTAAGTCAGTCCCTGCTCATTATGACTTATGTCATAGTAAAGCACAGTCTAGACTTAATGATACGTATTATTACATGATTTTTGCATTTGCTTCTTAAAAACAATGGAAAGGGTTTTGGTTTTAATAAATATAGGTCAGATGAAACTCACCGTTGCTTGATTTAAAAATTAAAATATTTTGGGCAAAGCTAATTGATTACATCAGTGGATTCAGGATTTTCTGATAGAAAGAGAGCAAACTGTAACAATAAGTGGCTCTAAATCAACACCTATTTCAATAAACTCAGGTGTACATCAAGGAACAGTCTAAAGTCTCCTTCTATTTCTGCTGACATAAATGATTTACCAAATTGCATAAGTTCAGAAAAGAAAGTCAGATTAATTGCAGATGATTGCATAATATATAGAACAATAAAAACAACACAAGACACAGAAATTCTACAAAGAGATTTAGATGCAATGGGAATCAAATTGGAGCATGTCTTTCCACCCAGAAAGTGTTAATTGCTAAGAGTAAAAAAAAAAAATCTTAAATACTACTTATTTTATTAATGATAAACCAGTTACACAAACTAAAAAAAAAATATAAAAAATATCTAGGTTTTATAATAAATGAAAATAATCATGAATCCACATATTTGATGACATGATTTAAAAAAACCAAAACAAAACATAGATTGTGAAGTGCTGCCAAGAAAAACTATTAGAATCACAAAGATCTCAAAGTTTACTTTCGAGTGCCTCTTGGTTAACAAAGACGTTAAGAAGTGGACTTTCAAGGAAAAAAGTTAACAATTTAACTGATTTAGTTTTCGAACATTGCTGTTTTTAACAAGTTTGAATCAAGTCGATCCGTCTGTCTGTAAATCTGGTCAAGATCATGCACAATTATTAATAGTCGATGACAACACATGGAATCAATTAAACAATTTGTTCACAAATTAGTCGTCCCTAAATAGTCTTGTTTTATATCTGCTTTTTTTTTTTTTGGGTTGAAAAATGGAAGTCAATGATTTACAAACTCTGAAAGGGTTTATAAACAGCATTATGGCTGATGACTGCCTGGTCGTGCGGTTCGCGCGTAGGACTGTCGTTCAGACTTATAGATTGTCCCGGGTTCAAACCCTGCCCGCTCCGATTCCACGTCGTCCTGAGGGAGGTTTGCACTAGGAAGTAAATTATCTTCTGAAGGAACATCCGAAACATGTAAAACGTTTGACAAGCAAAACATTTAGAAACCATAATTAATTATATTTCAATTAATATAAGCTAGTTTTTTTACAAAGTATTTTTTATATGCAACTTGTGTTTTTGTTTTTGTACACCAATAGACACTGCTTGAATATTAAGTAATTCTTGAATATATTTTCTTGTATACAAAATATAACCTGACTAGTGACTCTGGAACCTTGCACTCTTTAAAGCATCTTTGTTTATGTTTTGAGAATCATTGTTTACTTGATGTGAAGGGTCAATATGAACTCTTTACGTTTATCACAATTAGTTCAATAAATTATAATGTTGACCTTTGCCCCCAATTTTTTAAAAGCCTGATGTGAAATGCCCAAGAAAACAAAACAGGAAGAGTTTCCATCAACAAAATGATTATATCAATTATTATGATTGACTAAAGCCTTTTTTATTTCAACATCTAAATGTATAGATCTAGACTCTAGAACGCTTAGCATCTTAAAGCACGGAGGACATTATTCTCGCTAGATTAGGCTCCAAAAACATTTCCGTAGTTTAGCTCCATTCCATTGTTTATCTTCTTTCCCTAGTTAGCGCATTTCTCTAGTTTAGCTCCTTCTACTAGATAAGTTCCTTTCCCTATTAAGCTAATTTCCATAGATTAGCCCCTTTTCTTATTTTAGCTCCATTCCCTAAATATCCCCTTTGTCTTTATCTCCTTTCCTTACATTGGCTCCATTCCATAGTTTAGCTCCTCTCCCTATTTTAGCTTACCATTTCAAAGTTTATTTATAATTCCTAATTTGGCTTGTGTTTCCTAAATTTAATTCCTTTCCTAGTTTAGTTCTCAGCAATCATAATGTGATCTCATTAAGCTGCGGAAGTTCTCTTACGCCTCCATAGTTAAGCTCACGTTACCATGCTTAGCTCATCGATTCAAAGTTTGGCCCATTATTCCCTATTTAATTTAATTACCATTGTTATTACGACACATTTCCGATATTGTGAACATATATCTCTTGTATTCATCCAATCGTTCTTACAGTTTAATTGTGACAATATATAATATGATAAATGTAACATAATATTATATGAGAACTGTAAATGTTTGTTGTTACGTAAGTTCCATTCAACAATAACATCCCATTCAGCTAATTCTGCACCCTTTTTTTTCCTTTGTTCATTCAATTCAATTATTTTTATATATAATAATTTTTAGAGAGGGAACTAAGCAGATCGTGTCGAGATTATATCCCTTTGTGATTCTATATCTAGATTATTTCCCTTGTAAGCATCCCGAAAACAATTCGATAACCGACTTTATTTGTAAAGAGAGATGTAGCGACATACATAAAAAAAAAAAGTCCATCGTGTGTTCATGCCACTGGAGTCAGAAGAATGTAGGTCTAGACTTGAGTTCTTACGAGAGGGGCGGTATATCTCATTATTTCCTCAGCCAGGGACAAAACTTGATCAGCTGGAGTTAAATAAACAAAAGCGCACATGAGCTCTCTGACCTTGAGACAACCGCCATTCAATCGGTCCCTAAGTCTCATAGATATACCAATCAATAACTTCCGGTTTCTTTTTTACCCTGCCACTCGCATTGTTAAGGCACCCCACATCCCCCCCAAAAAATCTATATTTATGTTAATACCCTGATATTTACCGGGCAAAAATATGTGAATTACTAAACCATATAGCAACCAACATCTAGAACTAGATAGACATTAATGTTTACTCTTAAAGGGAAAGACCTAAACAGTGTTACTCGGCTTTTTATACCCTGGCGCTAGATAATTTCCAACACACCTGCAGCGGCAGTATCGTCTCGTCGGGGCCACTGGAACTGAATCTCAGCGACTTCGTTATACAATGTGAGAATAGTCGTGATAGCACCGCCCCTGAAAGCCGTAGTTTGAGCATCACTGCCCTCAAATTAAATCATATAAATCGGAAAACAAATAGCAGCATAACAATATAGAGAATCCTAAAGATAGAAATGAAAATACGTAGAAACAACAGGACAAACATAGAAACAACAAGAAAAGCATAGAAACAACAAGAAAAACATAGAAACAACAAGAAAAACATAAAAACAACAAGACAAACATAGAAACAACAAGAAAAACATAGAAACAAGAAAAACATAGAAACAACAAGAAAAACATAGAAACAACAAGAAAAACATAGAAGTATTTAAAAAAAACTTTTGGAACGATAAAAAATCATACTTTAGGACAAACATTTAACGCCGCGGGAGCAGAGGTAGGGTTGATTGCTGCCCGCCTCGATAAAATCACACTTAATTTTTTTAATAAACTGTAAGAAAAACAAAATTTAAAAAAATGAATAAAAAAAATGGACTTGTTTCAGATATATTTAGGAAAAAAAGGATGAAAATTAAAGACACAGTCGACGGTTAACTTTACACCTCAGTGAGGAACACAACAGACTGAGACAAAATATATGCGGAAGTTAAAACTTGAAAGTAGTGAAACATGCCAGTGTGGAGTGTCACCTGACACTGCTGACAACGACTTCCATACAGCAGCATACGTTCTCGTGAGTCTTAATGAAGATACTGACCCCAGAACACCCCTTTAAAATAATAAAACTCCCTTGAGGACTGCCTGATCTGGACACCATTGCATTGTTCATCTTCGCTATAGGCCTGAATATCGGAACTTCACGATGAGAACAAAGTAATAGTAGAAAGTACAATAGAGCTGGGGCTTGCGATGTTTAATTAAAGGGACAGATGACCCGTGAAAGTCTAAAAGTAAGGCATGACACATTTTGTATAGAGTCTGCAAAACTTGTGAACGAAAAAATTATTTCACAAATATAATAAGACGAAGCGCCGTAGGGGGGAGGGGGGGGGATAGTAAAACAAGTCGTCCACTTCAAAATAGCTAACTAATAGGGAAATAGCGAGTTTGGCGAAGCATAAATTATAAGTCTGGTTCAGCATGGTCCCATTCTTTCCAAGATGCATGCGCTTGTCATCATTGATCTGAACACTTTACATTCTTTTTTCTAGCTCTTTTATCTCATTACTCTATCATTAACAAGATTTTTATATTCAAAGAAAAAAACTTAAAGTATATTTTGAAATAGATAGTTCTCTAACACTAGAGGGGTTTATTATTGGCAGGCGGACACCTCCGCCAATGTCATCAAAGCCTCTATTTCTATTCTGTTATATCTATTTCTATATATGGTTTTTACAATCATGCATAATTTAAAAACACAATTTATTCAATAAGCCCAGAGATGACGTTAAGACGATATATGAAATGTTTAAAAAGATATATCGATTTCATGACATTAGTGCATTGATTCTATTTTTTTAATTTTTTTAATTTATAAATTTTTAAGTTCTCTATATTTTTAAATTAGTGTCACTGACCTACAAGCACAACATATTTTGTTTCATTTCTGCAGCGACGAGAATACTTTTTTGTTTCCCTTGAGCAACTCCCTTATCACTAGAGCAAATTTTTCTCGTCATCTCCATTTGTGGATGTAAACTATTCCAGAAAGAATTTTGATAAGCGTGAGTTTTCAAAAAAAAATAATTTAAAGAGCTGTCTAAGTCATTTCAAAGCGTTACGATAAATATATACGTTAGCCTTACTAGCCTTAGGGATTTCATTATCATGACAGGTACAATGTAGACATTTTGTTTTTTGTTGGTTGTTATTTTTTCTTTTTTGATATATGAAGAATATTTAGTTCTATCCCAAACTTCCTGGAAGGCGGTGAAAGCGAGCAGGGATCGAACTTGGGGCCATCGTGAAGACAGTCCATAGCCCATACCACTCAACCATATGTCCGTCTGAAATGTGTACCTGGAGTGGGGCCATAGAGTGATGACGCTCATGTTATAATATTCTCTCCTTCCGTTCCCCTCCCCCACAGTCCAAAATAAAAAGATATCGATGTTATAATCAACTTATAATGATATGGTTTTAAAAAAATAGACACTGCGTTTGTTTAGTTCATAATAAAATTCTTTTTATAACTTCTAACAGCTGTTGTAACGGAATTGAGATAGTGTTGAGATGAAAGAACTGCTTTTATTTATGTCCCTTGGATTCGTTTCTAAAAAAGGAAGTTTTATCACCCTGCTCTTAATCAATCTTAGGAAAGAATTCAAAGAGCCAAATATAAAAGATACAGTCGCGTGATCGCAATAAATGATCGATCGATAAAAATGTATTTATTTTTAGATAGCCAGAAAGTTTTCTCTAGAACATTCAACTGCAAAAATACACAAACACACATGCACCAAACATGTATTCTCTCGGACTTCACGTAAAGACACACGTAAACACACACACACACACCATAGAGTCGCTTTCTTCATCCCTCACACTTCTCACACACGCACCCATGCACGCAAACACATGATGTGAGAGAACTCACACCTGATAGGAAAACCTGTTTGAACAGCTACGCTAACAAACCACCAGGGGCCTCCCCCCCCCTTACCATACCCCTCGCGTCTGCACACCTTAATAAAATAGCGCTACTTTTTACTTCTCCCCACCACCAGACAGTCCCCCCCCCCCTCCGGCATCGGTCTCTACCCCCCCCCCCCGACTCATACACTATGTCAAAAAGTCCACTGCACAAGAAACAAAAGACAAAGCTCAATGATCAGAGTTTACAATGACCAGAAATGACAAGCTGCAAAGCTCATGATAACGAACCACGTGACCCACACTATAACGTTAAGTCCCCCCCCCCCAACTGCAAAAAAAAAAATTAAAAAAAATAGAATCCTAAAACATTTTGAAATACAAAATCGTCAATTCATAATCTATTAATATTATGGGCCAGACTTGACGTTGAGACCTACGAATCAGTGTTGGAAGTAGGAAACAACATCTAAGTTTCAGAATAGATATTTCTAGAAGGGAGGAGCAGTGGCTGAGTGGTAAAACGCTTGGCTTCCGAACAGGGGGATACCAGGTTAGAATCGTTTTGAAGACCTGGATTTTTAATTTCGGGATCTCTACAGTCCACCCACCTGACATTAGTTGGGGAAAAGTAAATGCGATTGGTCGTTGTGCTGGCCACACAAACAGTCGACCTAAACACCATCTGTCCCGTAGGTCGCACGGTCTGGGGGAACTTTACTTAACTAAATTGCAAAACACACACACACACAAAATGTGTCATGAAAACGTGATAGACAATTTGGCGCAGAAATTGAGAGAACTGAGACATGGCTCCATGCACACTGCGCTAGAATTTCTCAAACAAATTTTTAGGAGGCCCAAGATAAGGTCAAGGTCAAAGGTTGAAAACCTATATAGTGTCGAAAAGTTTTTTAATTATTATCACTCTATGCGAAAAGATTTATCAGTTTAAAATACACTACGTACACCCATAAACCATTACTATTTATGTTAATATGAAAACCGAGGCTGACATTATACACTAGGATGTGAACATTATTTCTAGTTGTTTTGTTTTCGGCTGTGAGACGTGGTAATGCAATGGCTCTCCGTCTGTGTTGTCTGTCTGTCTCTCAGCCTGTGATGTCTGTCTGTCTGTGAGGTCTGTCTGTCTGTGATGTCTCTCAGCCTGTGATGTCTGTGATGTCTCTCAGCCTGTGATGTCTGTCTGTCTGTGATGTCTGTCTGTCTGTGATGTCTGTCTGTTTGTGATGTCTGTCTGTCTGTGATGTCTCTCAGCCTGTGATGTCTCTCAGCCTGTGATGTCTCTCAGCCTGTGATGTCTGTCTGTCTGTGATGTCTCTCAGTCTGTGATGTCTGTCTGTCTGTGATGTCTGTCTGTCTGTGATGTCTCTCAGCCTGTGATGTCTGTCTGTCTGTGATGTCTCTCAGCCTGTGATATCTGTCTGTCTGTGATGTCTCTCCGCCTATGATGTCTGTCTGTCTCTGATGTCTGTCTGCCTGTGATGTCTCTCGGCCTGTGATGTTTGTCTGTCTGTGATGTCTCTCAACCTGTGTTGTCTGTCTGTCTATGATGCCCGCCTCACTATGATGCCTGTCTGTCTGTGATGCCCGCCTCTCTGTGATGTCTGTCTGTCTGTGATGTCCGTGTGGTTGTGTATTCAGTGAGTTTTGACTCGACAAGACCACAATAGTCATTATTTTTTACTGAAAGCGTGAATCCTCCAAATCAATTCTGTAACAGTTGCAGACTCTCTTGTTTGTCAATAACATGACCATAATCGTGTAAAATCTACTAGCCTAGTGTAGTGGATTAGTAACTTGGATAGTTTTAGTAGTTAGGTGCTTAACATTTTTTATCTCAAACAGCCTCTAACAACCAGTCCTGCTCTTGGCTTTCGCGTGTGATATAGACATGGATCTAGAGGAACAGTAGTCATTGACAAGGGAAGGTGCAAACACGAACATTTGGCACATACACCAGTAAGCTTCGGGAAGGAGGGGTTAGTTTCCCTTTGCTGTCCACCCATCTAAGAGAAGGGACATTCTGAATACAGAATATCTTCTGGGAAAAGCTTTCTTTTCTCTCTCATTTCTGCTTGTCCTGTCTGGGGCATAAGTCACCAACCAGCTTCCAGAATAATGCATAGCGTCGGGAGTCAATCTTTAGGGAAAATAATCAGGAACCGATGACTGGCTTTATTCTCATTTTTACGGGATGATTCATAGTCTCTTCGCGGTTGAAAGCAACGAGGAAGTAAAATAATTACATATATTTTTTTTGCTGCTATTTTTACTAATTATACAAACGTAATATTAGAATAGATGAGCACTGAAAGAGGTTCAATCCATGGCAAAAGGCTGAGAGGAATGAAGAAAGACGGTCGATAAATCTTATGTGGTGCCTCGACGGTCTAACATACTAAGGGATAGGTGAAGGTGTATGTGAATAATTTTTATCTGTTAAAGCCAAACAATTAATAAATATATCTTAATATAAAACCAGCTGAGCTTGTTTAGTCATATTGTAAGACATGACTCGATGTCAGTAGCCGTCCTTCGAGGTACAGTGGAAGCAAGTGTGTGGTCCAAAGAAAAGCCTACTGGACATTGTAAAATATGTATGAAGTAATTATCTTTTCTTCTTAAGTAACGTCTGTAATTTATAAGATAAGATAATGGATAGGCCTCTCTCTTAATATCATGCTTTAAAATGCTTCTAGCGAGAAAAGTGGAGGGACTTGGCTATGCCGGACTGTGACAGCACCCCTTCGACAAAAGTCAATTGAAAGACGAAATGAGATAAAAACACTATTAAAAAACCCAACCCGACTTGTTATTAACTCTAAAAAGTATAATCGAAACCCCGAGAACCCACATATAAGGCTTTCTCTTTTGTTTTAAACTCTTCTATTAATAGTGTTTCTATTTTATTTGACATTGGCATCGCTCGTATGTCAAATTAAAGCTTTTAAAAAAATGTCAATAATGTGAAATTAATAATTAAACGAAGTGGGAATCAATGACCCAGATCTTTCAACGACACACAGCATGAGGAACAATGTCATGCGACACTCAGAATAGTGGCGATACGCAAAGACATCAACACTCAATACGCGTCCATTAGGGCGGAAATCATAATGGAGATTCGGAATGACGTCATCAGTCTCAGCGCTCGTGCCACGAAGCCGTTATGTGGAGAAAACAAAGATTTTGGCGCTATATTTAATCACATCCGCTCTCAGTTCTCGGGACTCTCATGTCACTTAAAACCTCGATAAAGCTCAGCGGATTTAGGTGTTTCTCTATGCAAGTGTTGTAGGTTCCTAAGCTAGATGAATCAGACTCCAAAATTTAGTGCAGGTCTATCTAAATACCATCGTGTCGACCTTTCTTTTTTTTTTCAAAATGCCTCTTATTAGCTTGCAAACTCTAGATAGGTTCAAAGAGGTAGGTGGTCATTTGACGAGTTGTTACCGGCATTGGCTTGTAGCACCAAACTGCTGGTAGACAACTAAATTGTTGTAGGCGTAATATTTCTTAACTAATAAACTTCAAATAACTAGAATAACTTCCTTGTGGACAGTACTTAATATAACTTTATTTATAATATAGACAAAAATCAAGTTAATATTAGATCAAATAAATGTAGTAGACTTTAATAATAATATTTCTTAACAAAATCTAACTCCTTACAATAACACAACCTTTCAGTCTCACATTCTGGAGTCGTCTAAAACCAAGTGACGACAATGCCACCTATGTTGCATCATTCACAACCAATCGTTTACCTCTCCCCACCGTCACCATAGAAACACACACACACACTCCATAGCACACAGGTATTTTAAAAACGGTTCTAACGTTTCCTTCGTGCTCCCTCTCTGGCTCTCTTTTTTTAATCTTTTTTTTCCCTCTCTGTCTCTCTTTTTCTCTCGCTCGCCGTCTCTTTCTATGATTCTCTATAGTAATCTCTCTTTCTTTCATACTCTTTCTTGATTTCTAGCAGAAAAAGCGCAGGCAGAGGAAAAGCGTCAGAGAGAAAAAGCAAGGTCAATGACACTAGCTTCAGCTGGAATGACCTGCCCAGTGTGCAGTCCGGGCTCCCATAGATTTCAGCAGCCAGATGAGGAGGCACAAAACCCTTTTGTAAAATCCAGCAGCCCCCTGGATGACTTCTGGAACGCTTTCACCCTAGATATCAGCGTTCCATCATGTTTTAGAGATGGCAATTGAATGCCGTAGGGAGGCTAGAGACGTCTGCTTATTGCTCGACACCTACACTGGGCAGACGACTGTATGTTTGTTTTTAAACAACTGAACATTCAAACAGCTAAACATTCAAACAGCTAAACTTTCATAGAGCTAAACATTCAAAAAAAGCTTAACTTTCAATTGTCTAACATTCAACCAACTAAACTTTCATAGAGCTAAACATTAAAAAAAAAAGCTTAATTTCCAATTGTCTAACATTCAAACAGCTAAACTTTCATAGAGCTAAACATTAAAGCTTAACTTTCAATTGTCCAACATTTAAACAGCTAAACATTCATCCAGCGAAACAACCAAACAAATCGGACAGCTACGACATACAACACACACAGGTGTCAAATAAACACACCTTTTAAAGGTCTACAAATAACCTTTCCACACACACACACACACATTTCTTTTTTTTAATGTATTTTCCTTTTAGCTTGTGACATTGTTTCTTGTATAACATTCATTGAAAAGTATTATGTTGTTGTAGTGGAAGTCTTAAAGATCAATTATTGAAGAAAATGAAGGAAATGTTTTGTGAGACATTCGGAACTGAACAACGGTGGGACAAATTTATGGAGAGATGGACAGAGAGAGAGAGAGAGAGAGAGGGAATGAGGGAGAAAAAAATACAGAGAGAGAAAGAGAGAACGCAGTGTTTTTTGTGGGTTTTTTTTCACGTATTTTTTGGGTTGAAATCATTTCCACCAATGTTCACAATAACAGTCATTTTGAATGTAGGTCTACTCGTGAATGGGTTTTAAATAACACAAAGCGTGTATGTGAACATACGTATGTGTATATGTGTATACTTGTATGTATATGTGTGTGTGTGTCACTGTAGAAGTTGAACCAAACAGTTCCGAAAGATTTACAGTCGGCCAACAAACAAAAGTCATTAGACATTCACTTTAACTCGGTGTAACGTTTTAAACTTTTTGCAGGGAGTCTCAAACCTGCTGTTGACATTCATCGATAATCGACTTCTGTTTTCATCCAGACTCTAAGACTTTCCAGGCCTTTGACATGTTGTCTGAATGAATCATTTAATATGAAGTATACAGTTTAGAAGAATACTTGGTAGAAACAAACGTTCATTGATACAATGACCGCATTGTCCAATCTGATGACCACACTCTTTACTAACTAGAATGTATTTCACAATAATACCATCTCATGTGCATGAAGACATGCATTGGGTGGGGGGAGAGGGGGTATCCGAGCTGAAGTCAATGTGAGGACCAGGATTTAGAACTTTTGAGTTTTCAGATGTTTGACATAACACTTTTGGGTATCTGACTGTGACCGAGACTATTCTCTATAGAAGGCCTGAACACTGATCTGCAAACGTCACAACCTAAGGGAAGTTTATACCAATAGCTTCTTGTGACGTGGCAACGAGCTATTGGTTCAAACGTGCTACAGGTTGTGACGTTGCAGCGAGCTATTGGTCCAAACGTGCTACAGGTTGTGACGTTGCAACGAGCTATTGGTCCAAACGTGCTACAGGTTGTGACGTTGCAACGAGCTATTGGTCCAAACGTGCTACAGGTTGTGACGTTGCAACGAGATATTGGTTCAAACGTGCTACAGGTTGTGACGTTGCAACGAGCTATTGGTCCAAACGTGCTACAGGTTGTGACGTTGCAACGAGCTATTGGTCCAAACGTGCTACAGGTTGTGACTTTGCAACGAGATATTGGTCCAAACTTGCTACAGGTTGTGACGTTGCAACGAGATATTGGTTCAAACGTGCTACAGGTTGTGACGTTGCAACGAGATATTGGTTCAAACGTGCTACAGGTTGTGACGTTGCAACGAGATATTGGTTCAAACTTGCTACAGGTTGTGACGTTGCAACGAGATATTGGTTCAAACGTGCTACAGGTTGTAACGTTGCAGGTCAGTGTTGAGGCCTTCTATAACGAATAGTCTCGCTGTGAGACTATTTGCTGTGAGACCATTTGCTGTGAGACCATTTGTTGTGAGACTATTTGCTGTGAGACCATTTGCTGTGAGACTATTTGCTGTGAGACTATTTGCTGTGAGACTATTTGCTGTGAGACCATTTGCTGTGAGATCATTTGCTGTGAGACCATTTGCTGTTAGACCATTTGCTGTGAGACCATTTGCTGTGAGACTATTTGCTGTGAGACTATTTGCTGTGAGACCGGTAGCTGTGAGACCATTTGCTGTTAGACCATTTGCTGTGAGACCATTTGCTGTGAGACCATTTGCTTTGAGACCATTTGCTGTGAGACTATTTGCTGTGAGACCATTTGCTGTGAGACCATTTGCTGTGAGACCATTTGCTGTGAGACTATTTGCTGTGAGACTATTTGCTGTGAGACTTTTTGCTGTGAGACCATTCGTTATGTATAGGCTTAGTCTGACCTGTTTAACCTGGGAGCCTTTTATTTTCTGATACGCGTATCATGGGTAGCATAACATAATAATCGTCGCATCAAAATGATGTGAGTCGTTACGCCTGCATTATGCCTTGTTGAGAAGAGTTTCGAGTAGTCCAATAGCTCTGCGTCCCGGGCCTAATATGGCCTGCGGGCCGTAATTTAAGCATTCAGCTAAGCAGGTGAAATGCTTAAGGAAGCTTTTAGTAAACTTAAACAATTTACAATTAATGATAGCCAGACGTAGAGGGTGGAGTTTTAACATCAATCTGTTGAAACAATTATTTTTTTTTATATAGACATTTTATTATCACTCCATGACTTTGACATGGAATACATGACTTTGAAAAAAGACATGACTTTATAATAGAACGCATGACTTTGACGTAATATCTATGATTTGTCAATAACAAACGCATGAGAGATAAAAAGAGATACATAGAGAGAGAGAGAGTGTAAAGAATTGTTTCATCTACAAAGTGTTACAGCCCATACATTAGAATAAGCGATGAAGGCTATTTACAACAGTGACTGACTGACTGACTGACAGACTGGAAGTTTCGTTGACAGACGAGCGAAGTGGGATGTTGAGTTGAAATCACGAAATGAAAGACGTGTTTGCAATTCTTGTTTCTTGGAGAGAGAGAGAGAGGGGGGGGGGGAGGTTGAGGAGAAATGGATCTGCCTATGACACTTCATTTAGTATTGTTTGTCTCTGTAAGAGTCAAGCCGTTCTCTATTGATCAATAGACTTTTCATTTTTCTGTCTTTAAAAAGAAAATACTACTTCCATTAAGTTTTCTCATGTTATTGAAGTTGACTACTAACAGAAATAATTGATGAAATGTTTTTTTGGAGGGGGGGGGGGGCGCGAATATATATTAAGCTAAAATTATTAAACCAATCCACAAAGACTGTATGGAGGCGTGATTTGTACAGACGTCCCGTTGATCCCGAGTTCCAAACCTATTCTCGCCATTACCTGCATTACCATCACCCAGAAACTTCTGACTGCTTCAAAATAGCAGAATCTAAGTCATTGGTCTTTTTTTAAAGTAACGTCTGTATTTTATAAGATAAGATAAGATTTTTTTTTTCTGTAGGGAATTTCTAAAACTTATGCAACCAAATGCAGAAGAAGGAAGGAAATAGCTGCTACAACTCGTGCCATTTTCACAAAGCTATCCTTAATTATACCATTCGAGATTAAAATAATAGTAATAACTAATCAAAAATTCGCACATTGCAATAAGCATCACGCTAGATTTTCTTGAACGGAGCATCCTTAACTGTTGCAAATTCACAAGCTTCCGTTTCTAATAAAGTCTCGAGGATGGCGTGTGACCGAGGAAAGAAAAGGAAAGATTTATTTTTTTTGTGTGATTCTTTTTATTTAACTCCTTTGTCTTTGAGACGCGTGTCAAAAATTGCCCTAGTGAACGTTTGGCGCCTATTTTCGTCAATGATGAAAAAATCTATAAATGGTTAGCTTTTTGGTATATCCGGTGCACAGAAAAAAAGGTGGTGTTGATAAATTAATGTTTTTTTATAAGGTCTATGATTATATTTTGTGCACTTATTAGGACAGCAGAATGTAATTTTATAAGCTTTTCCGTTTGGAGATTACTTTTTGCAGTACCTATATATTCAAGTCAGAACTTGATGAAACCTGGAATTTTGAACCTGGAACCCAGCATTGGTTTTGAAAGGACAATCGCGTACGGGATTCAATGTTTTAAACAATGCTCATTAAAATTTGGCATATCGTCTTCTAAGTCTAGATCTAAATGCCCATCATAGGACTATTAAAAGGTGTACTAGATCTATACATTCGCTGAACCAGGTTTCTTTGTGGGGTAGGGGAGGGATAATGGAGCGGGGCAAAAAAATTATTTCATTGTTTTTTAATTTAACATTAATTAGTTATTAAATAAAAAACAATCGCTCTATAAGTTGTATAAAGTATGTAGTATCTTTTTTTTTAAAGTATTTAAAATGTTTTTCTTATTAAAATTTAGTTGTCAACATTGACATTTAATATAGCGTCCTTGACATTGAGGAGTTTCTCGTGCAAAATTCCCTCGAATGATTCATACATAAAACAGTACTTTAAAGCAATCCAAGCATTTAATACACCCAATTAAATCTTGTAAGTAAATAGATTTTTTCAGGAAGAGGTTATTACAGCAAAACAAACACAGAACAGTTTTTTTGTCAACCCAGCTTTCAACAGATCAAAAGATAAGAGATCTGAGCTAAGAGAGATAAGAGATAAGGGCGCCAAGTCGTAGTTATCTCTCCACAGTTCACCAATACAGACAATGGTTTTAAAAGTGCACATATTTGTGTAGGTCTAACTCTTTGTGTTAATAATGTGCGTGTATGTGCGAGTGTGGGGGACTTCGATACCTAAACCTGAACTCTATGTGTGTGTGTGTGTGACTAGGAACAAGACGAAGCCTTTAGTTTGTGTGTGTGTGTAATTAAGTGGGTGTGACCTGACACCGTAAAGCTCTGTACAATGCCGATAAAAACCTGGAGATGTTGTAACTATGTCAGCCAATTTACACTTTATCCCGGACCATGTGCCACTGTGGTCTTCTTATCTCTCTTTGTCATCTCATTCCAGAACGTAAGAGCCGCCACCAACACATGGGCGTGTCATTTGGAGGTTACTTTTGTTTTTTAAAGTAAATATGTTTTTCATGTGTAATTCCGACATCAGGCAATAAAGTCATTGTCACAACATTGTCATAATGACTTCTACGTCATTAAGTGCGCATGTACAAACATAAGGGCACGGACAAACACAAACACTTTTATAAATAAGCTAAATATTGTTTACTAATATTATAGGCTGAAAAAGGTTTTAATAAGTGATAATTAGACTTACAAAGACGCAATGCCAAAACAAATGGTTGGGGAGTTTCTATCAGTGTATTTCTTTCTCTTGGTTAGTTCGTTGCTGTTGGTCGCTGTAAGTTCGTTCGATTACTTTGTTCTTGTCTATAGGTTAGCTTGTGGTTTGTTCGTGTGGTTTGCACTCTGGACAATCGTGTTGATGATCCCGAGCTCGAAGATGGCGGAGGCTTAACATGTCATGGCATTGCTCCAATTGCCGTTTCCGTTCGGGACGATATAACAACTCATGTGCTCTGCGCACCGCTATCAACATGTACTAGATGAGGCGAAAAACTGTGTTGTTAAAAAGTGACAGAACGTCTTTTCGTTCATTAAAGTAAAGGTAACTGGTCTGAAATCTGGTCGTTTAGAAGTTCTGTGGAAAGGAGTTCAGCAAGCGAGAGTCACTGTGATTTGGGAAACAATTTCGTGGGAAAATGAAGACTTTATTTGTACAAGACAATAACACAAAAAAAGTTCTTGGGTAGATATATTGTAACGTTCTGGGGGTGGTGGCTGAGTGGTTAACTACTTAACTCTCGGATTTGAATCTCAGTGAATATATAATATTTCAGTATTCTCGAAACGTCCAACCAAGGTCGCTGTGCTGGCCCCTTGGCGCCCTCGTTACTATTGTACCCTCGTTACTATTGTAACGGCAGAGACAGCTGAGCTACTGATGAGAACAGAATGGCAGACATAAAGACTGCTCTTAGTTTCGTCTCGTCTCTAGTCTCGTTGGTGCATACACATCTTCCTTCTCTCTTTAACTTCTTTTCCTTGGAATTTTATTTACAATACAACCAAATTTGTTTGTTTAATATGTTACTGAAGTTCACTAAGAGTCTGGGGCGTAGCAATGAATTTTCCATCATTTGGGGGCCCAGGGGGCTTGACCTCAATGGGGGCCCCTGCATTTTGCGTAATATTTAATATTTAATGTAAAAAAACATTCATTTGAGAATTTTCAAATTCTCCCCCCTCATACTCCCACCCTAACTACGCCACTGCTAAACGTTAAAGATAATCTACTTCCTAGTTCAAACCTCCCACATGACGAATGGGGATGGCAGCGGGCAGGCTATCAACCTAGGACTATCGAGACGTCTGAACGATAGCCCAGCGCGCTTACAGCAAGACTGAAATCAGTCGTCATAGAAGGCCTCATTACTGACCTGCAACGCAACGAGTTATTGGTTTCCTTTGCCCACAGGCTGCGATGGTCTCTATCTTTCTACCTGATTGAAATCAGATCTGCGCTCTCACATGTATAATGGGCCAGGGAGAACTTAAGAACAATTTCTTTTCCAACAGACAAATATAGTTTTCACTATTAGCAGCTCACTGACTTGTAAAGCGTATCGCACTGTGCATTCACGTGAATATCAAGTCATCAAGAATAGTGTCTAACTGGTGTGCTGTGAGTAGATTCCTCACATTAAACATACGTTTCCGTTCAAGTATTTTTGATGTTGTTTGGTGCTGTCTTTCTAACAGCAAACGTATTAGAGAGTTGTTCATTCACGTGTTGTCGTCGACAATCAGGGGCGTAGCTGGAATTTCCCATCGTTTGACCTCTTTGAGGGCCCCTGCATTTTGCGTAATATTTCATTTTTAATGTGAAAAAAAACCCCACTCATTAGGGCCCGTGGGAGGGGGTTACACTCTATCCCTCCTCCACCCTACAGCTACGCCACTGTCGACAATGAATAATTTTGCAAAGTTTCAACTTGATCCAGGAATGGGAAGAGGGAGAACTACTGTGTGCACAGATTTGTACCAGACAGACAGACGGACGGAGTGAGTTGATATAAGCTTTTGTAAAAATAGTTCATAATCCTATAGGTAGGTTTGGTTCGCGCTGGCTAAAAGTAGTCCTAACTAAAGTATTACATTTAACTTAAGTTTGCAATTTAGAGATATTTTTCTTTACATGTTGAGTCTATTTCATTAATATGTGCAAATTAATTCCGTTTTAAGATTGTTATGCTTTCAGCAGAACTCTTCAATTAGCTGAAACAAAGAATTCCTTGGATGTAAACATCCCGCGGTGGCTATTTTGTCCCTGGAAATGAGAGCCCCTGGCCACCAGCATATGTGCCTTTTTGAATGTTTGGTTCATGGATCATTGTCTTTTAATGTAAACGAATTGTAGTTTTGGCAAAGCGACTTCCTGTTGACAGAGATCAATTAAAAAAAAGCACCCAATCAATGTTTGAGGTAACATTGAGGACTTATCGATCTGATTAATTCTAAACGATAACGTATTGGTTCTTACTGTGACCTGGAGGTCCGCGAGGCAGCTGATGTTTGCTTCACCTGGTTTCAGTCGTCAATGATCATCAAAAGTGTCACATGACAAGCAGAAGGAGCACTCAGGCATGAAAAGTTCTGCTGCAACATTCGCACGTTGTCCTTGCCTGTACTTTTTAATGCCCTCATGTTTCTCGTGACGTAATTGTTTCACAGACAGAGCAATAAAGAGAGAAAGAGAGAGAGAGAGAGAGAGAAGGATTTGGGAAAAAGAGAGAACTTCTGCATTAACGAAAGATCCAAATTAGTCTAATTATAATTAACAAGCAATACAGACAATGACATGAGTAATAATAGAAATAATAATAAAGCGTTTATGGAAGTTATCCAAAATAACAAAATATCCCATTGTTATATCAACCGAGGGGGATAACAACAACTAACCTCGCAGATAGTTTCAAGGCTATTAACATTCCTAAGAACATACTCGTGGCCTGTCAGAGGGCGGTACTGCTGCAGACCTGCCACATCACCAGAAAATTCCTCAGTGGAAACTGATAAAGGGACTACAATGAATTTTGTTTCCCTTTAACGAAACTCGACCCTGGCAGCGCCAGAGAATGAATACTCGTTCTTTTCTTACATAATAATAATAATACAAATAGTAATAGTAATGATTGTTTTGTTGATAGTGTGCCCATTGCGTGCACCAACCACTTCAAGTGACATTTAACCAAACAAAGATTAAAAAAAAAAAAGATACGACACTCCAAATGATTTTAAATGTCAATTCGTGTCATTGACTTTGTCATCATTACTAGTATTGATCTGTTATTGTCTCATTAAGTGTTTTTACGAAGACGGCATTTTATACTACAATCTGGGGAAGATAGTGGGGGGGGGGGGGCGGTGGGGGAAATAGATACCCTCCTCTCCACCCTTTTTTTTTTAGCTTAAAAAACAATCTCTGTTCTGTTAATTAAGAAATAAAAATAATATAGAAGTATGCGATTGTGTCTTTGTCTAGGTGTCGTCCTGTATTCTTGACACAATGGTACGCAAAAGGAACCAGACGCAAATCATTATGACCTTGCGTCGTGGGGAGAATGGGCGTATATTAGGACACGATTAGGAATCTGGCGCGGAAAATTTTATGTTTCATTAAAAGGGTACAATTTTTACTTAATGACAGTGACGCGGCTATTAAAAAGAAGTCTAGGATTTGATGTGTAACGAAATTAAACACAGAATACTCTTGGCAGCTTCAGAGAGAGGTCGGCTTTAGTTTCTTAAGTAGATATTTAGCTTATCGACATTTGACGGTTACCTTCAATACATATTACACGCCTAGTTCAAAGTCCTTCGTCAGCATTGAGTATTTTCTGCACTGTTGGCTTTTCGCATGTGTTACTTGATTTGGTTATTTTAGTGTTACCTACCTTTAGACTTTCTGCACATGACCCAGCGCGGAGGCACCTAACAGCGACGAAGCGGAAACGGGCGACGTGACGACGCCATCGGTCATATTCTCCGCTCCGCTCAGTCATAAGTCACCCAGGTCATCCAACTGGATAAAGCACCAAGTGAATTCATACCACAAACAGTAGTACAAATATTTTTAAGCTAAAGCCGATGTGTTAATTTCTTGTATCTATACCGAATGATCCACTAAGGCAGAGTTTATCAGTGGAAACAGTTCGGCAGAGCCAAATGATGCCCCCCAAAGAGAGGCTTGGATTGACACTCCACTCTCGTCTCTTCTCCTCTACCTCTTGCTGTGTTAAATGGGGGATGCGCTCTTGATTGTCTCTCCTGAATTATTTTTAGACAGTTTAACTGTCGTAGCTTTTACAAAGCTGTCTGTCTGATAAAAGTTTGTACACATCATTTCTCCCAGTTGAAACTGTGCGCAATTATTCATTAGCATAAACAAGACTTAAAAGGCGCGGTGGCTGAGCGGTAAAGCGCTTGGTTTCTGAACTGGAGGTCCCGGGTTCGAATCCTGGTGAAGACTGAGATTTTTTATTTCGGGATCTTCGGGCGCCTCTGAGTCCCCCCCCCCCCCCCCAGCTCTAATGGGTAACTGACATTAGTTGGGGAAAAGTAAAGGCGGTTGGTCGTTGTGCTGGCTACATGACACCCTCGTTAACCGTGGGCCTCAGAAACAGATTACTGGGAAGCGTGGTCGAGAGGCTATGTGCGCTTGAACTCGGCTTGTCTTGGCTACCTAGAAGGGGGCTCGAGGTTCGACACCCGACTCGGGCAGAGTTGGGTTTACTGAGCGCCTAAAGGCAGCACGGAAAACCAACTCCTAGATACCCCCTCCCCCCCCCCCCCCCCCCACCGGTCCACAAATGAGATTGGACCAAAGCGCTCTGAGCATGCTATAGGCATGAAAGTAGCGCTATATAAAAGCTATAATAATATAATAATAATTAATTATTTAGTTAAATACCAACAAGGGAAATCAATCCTTTAGTATGCACCGATACGGCTAAATATGCTGGGTTTGTCTCCTTATGACAATGGAAGACACTAATTCTACCGCACCCATTCTTAGATCAAGTTTAAAATTGTAAAAAAATTATTGAAGAAAATAACAGAATATGAATCGATTAAAAAATAACCTATTAATTATTGGTTTTGCTAACTAGCATCTATATTGTTATCGTACAGTAGTTACGCTGAGGAGGTCAATTGAATTTCCATTTGATTGGATCAATAACAATTATCTATCTATCTATCTATCTATCTATCTATCTATTTATCTATCTATCTATCTATCTCTTTCTTTCTTTCTATTTTTCTTTCTATCGAATATAAATAATAATAATAATAAGACTTGTCTTCGAGTTCGAAGATTAATGAGGAGTGTAGTATTTCCCATGGCGACGCAACCTCATCTGTGACCTACATATTTCGCCACAACTACAGCAAGCATAACCATTGTCCGCCGGTGGTCAATAAAGGTTTTCTTTTCGCCGTCTCGTCTGTCTTCGGCAGCGGATTTTCTTTCGGTCTTTATATATAAAATGTGTATAAAATTCAATGAACTTTTTGTACAATGTAATTACTGAGAAATTACACTTAAAATTCACTTTTTAGACAGTGAAAAAAAAAATAATTTGTTTTATTTTTAGATACATGTTTTTCCGGGTGTCAGTTTCCGGTTCTGAAAGTTGCGTTCTTTGGAAAATTTTCTACAGTGTTACCAGCTCCATGGTGCTGTCAACAAGGTGTCAGTTTTACTAAAGCAAGAAACAATGTTTGAGAACCACTGGCGAACAATGACTCACTTTATAACAACCTGTCGTCATGAGTAAGCGCTAATTTTAGAACTGATCAGATGTGGGAGCAGTGTTCGCTTGCCTTAGAATGCACGTGCTGACGAGCATTTGATTAGCTGATTGATGAGTACAGGAACTGTTATATGTTGATCTCAATGTATCGGTGTCTACAGCTTAATAAATAGGTAGATGAATATATTGCATTCAGCTATATAATAATCTATTGAACGTGGTTAGTATAGGCCTATGTATGAACTACAGTTACTTGTTATTGGTATCAAAAAGTCATGGGCGTAGGGAGAGGGGGGAGGAGAAAACACAACTATTTCACCCTTTGATCTTTTTTTTTTTCATGATGCTGGAATCCATTAGTAAAGTAAATCGACGAGAATTCACCTCAAAGCCTTAAAAATTAAAACAAAACTGCTTTCCCAAATAAAATATTTTACACGTTTATTTGTATTTCTTCCAGTCGCCGGGCTCAGTTAATAAAATGCACTAATTAGCAGTTTTATTATGTGACCTGTAAGTCTTGTTAGTAGTATATTGCACTGTTGTCCCTTCAAAATAAATGTAGTTTTAAAAGTGCCGAATACATAAATATGTCTTTGGGAGATCACAGCGCCCCCTCCCCCCAAAAAATTTCCAGCTTTCAAGGGAATGTATCTACCTCCGCAGAGAAGATATTCTAGGGTTCAAACCACTAACTCCGCAGAGAAGATATTCTAGGGTTCAAACCACTAACTCCGCAGAGAAGATATTCTAGGGTTCAAACCACTAACTCCGCAGAGAAGATATTCTAGGGTTAAACCACTAACTCCGCAGAGAAGATATTCTAGGGTTCAAACCACTAACTCCGCAGAGAAGATATTCTAGGGTTCAAACCACTAACTCCGCAGAGAAGATATTCTAGGGTTCAAACCACTAACTCCGCAGAGAAGATATTCTAGGGTTCAAACCACTAACTCCGCAGAGAAGATATTCTAGGGTTCAAACCACTAACTCCGCAGAGAAGATATTCTAGGGTTCAAACCACTAACTCCGCAGAGAAGATATTCTAGGGTTCAAAAGACTGCCGAAAATAAATGGCTTTACTCGCGCCTTTTGCCTTCCCAAACTAATGCCAGGCACCTATTAAATTCAAATTTCCAGTTGCTTTTGTCGGCACTTAATTTGTTTACAGGATGCGAACCGAGAACTCCAAGTTCGGAAGACAGTGTTTACGACTGGGCGACTCGGTCACATGTTTTCTTGATTGGAGTGCGCATGTTCTAATACTGGCCTAACTAAGGTTCAGTTGCGTTATAGTTTTAAAAATAGATGCATTGTATTTCGTCCCCTTTTCATCTTGTAAACAACACGCTAAGCGCATTAACATAATTTGTGAACATTGTCATTATGTTGATTGATCCCAAACTAATTCATTCACCTAATGTGACTTTAAGGATCTTGGAAGAAATCAGTGCTTCCCAAACTGTGTTCCTCGGAACCCTAGTACTCCGCGAGGCCTGAGTAGATGTTCCACGAACTACTGAAATAATCAACTAATACTTACTAATAGGCAGTGGCGTAGCTTGGGTGGGGGGGAGGTGGGGGGGAATTTTGAGGGGGGCCCCCAGAGGAGTGTTTTTTACTTTAAATATTAAATGCTAATAGGCCTATACGTGAATAAATATCTAAGAAGTAAATACAGAAGAAAATGTTTAACTAGTTCGTCTTGCCAACAAAATAAATTCTAACACCAATAGAAACTTTGAACTAATCTAGATTCTGACTCTAATTTGAAACAAAGATACAAGACATTATTTCTGGTCGATTTTTTCTGAGGAGAATCACAACCTTTGAAAACAAGCTATCTCAGTACCTACAGCTTCTAAGGCCTAGGCCAGAGGTTCTCAAACTTTTTTGACCCTAGAACCCCTTGAAATAGTCAAAACTTGCCCAACGGATGAAAATGCTACATAATTGCATTATATATAATCCTCCTTTGTGGATATGTCAAAAAGCTGCTAATATTTTAGTATGGATTCATCTGTAATTGGGAAATTATTTTTTTTTTTTCATGGGTTTAACATCCAAATTTGAAATATCGATTTGAAGAATGTCTTCAAATCTTTGCTTTAGGTCGCCATAAAGTTGTATACATTAGTCAAACTAAACAGTAGTGAGTTGAGACTTGATTATTCAAATTATCCGATTGCAAAAACTGGCTTTTGCCGAAGAAGTTATTTATATATAATTTCCATCGTTCTGCTAACCCCTATATTCGTCTGGGGGTCCGCGAAACACCGTTTGAGAACCACTAGCAAAGGCTATTTGTGTTAAGACAAAGCATAGAAAAAGGCTTGACGCCACATCAAATGTTTGAATTCCGACTGCTGACATCAAAAAACCATATACATAAAAAATACGCAGTTTTTCTGCTAACAGCTCCAAATATACAAAGTGCTCCGTTATGGAGAAGTTTGGGAACCACTGGAATAAATTAATCTAAAAAAAAAGACATGATTGACCAAAACATTGAATGACAGAACACAAAGTGTCACATACTATCAGCTATATATTTCATAAGTAAAATAAATTACTACAACCCTATTTTTATCTATTGTATTCCTTCAGACGAACGTTATGACCCAGTCCAGTGACGTCTTAGGTTAAGGGTCACCAGAAAGTAATATTTAAAACATATCGGGCGATGAGGTCAGCGCGCTAATGACGCCATGTTTGATTACAAATTCAAGAGTGCCTCTCTGCGGACTAATACACAAGCATTCATTGTAAGGGCGAAAACAATAGCGGATACGTGAAAGCATAGAAATATTCAGGGGGAAGAAGATTGTGTGGCCAGTAGAGTGTAACGCTAAATGGAATGTATGAATTGAAAACATCCTAAATAATTTAATCCAGTCAGAGTTGGCCACAACAATCTAACAGTTCTACGACATTTTAGTTTAATAATTATGATAAACTAAACAATGTCAAGGACGCTAAATTGAATGTCACTCCTGCCAACTAAATACATTCGCAATTGATTATATATGTAACAAAATCTCAATGCTTTTATTGGGGGCGCTGAGGCTGAGTGGTTAAGCCATTGGCTTCCAAACCTGGGGTCCTGGGTTCGAATCTCGGGGAAAATTTGGATTTTGAATTTCCGGATTTTTAGGGCGCCCCTGTGTCCACCAAACTCTAATGGTTACCTGACTTTAGTTGGGGAACGTAAAGGCGGTTGGTCATTGAGCTAACCATGCTCGTTAACCCTTGGCCAAAGAAACAGATGACCTTAACATCATCTGCCCCATAGATCGCAAAGGTCTGAAAGGGAAACGTTTACTTTACATAGGCTTTTTTACAGCGCGTTAGTTGAACATTTGTTTTTCCATCATTTTGAAATCACGAGTGAATGTCTACATCATCTTTCATGTTCACAGTTAGTTCGTGCTATAAACAGAACAGCTTTATGTAACGATCTTTTATATTTGATTGCTAGATGTGATGATGTCTTGATGTTACGATGAGATTGTGTTGATCAGACAGTGCGTTTCTGATATTATAATTTAGTGCCAATTTCTATTTTTTACAATTCCTGAACACTCAAATAATAGCCTTTTGCCGGAGATTCAAATGAAAACTATCCATTCAAATAACGAAGATTATTTAACAAGAAATACAAAGTTTAAATTCTGAAACTTGGAATTACTTGAATAAACTATACACACTGTACATTTCAATTTAATGAAAAAAGTTTACTGTCTTTGTTTAACTACAATTGACTTTCTTCTTCCTTTCAAATACTTTTTATCATCTAACTCAAACTAAATTTAGCTTGTCCGCTTCTGTTCCAAGAAAGTATGCTTCTTCCAAGAACTCGTCGACAATTAACCGTGACCTTGCTCTGCAGGCGCTTGGAGAATTCTAAAAATAAACCTTATGCAGCACCTGCTTTATGCTACGTGACAGCTTATAACATTAGATTCTGTAGTACTAAAAATTGCACACAAAAACTATACAATAGCTTTTACAAACATATAAGAGAGTAAACAAAAAAAAAGTAAGTTCTCTTTCAGACCTTGTGGTCTCTATAGGGCTGATGATGTAATGGTCCTCTGTTTATAAGAGAAAGAAGAAAAAAGAGGAAGAAAGAAAAAGAGAAATAAAAAGGGAGGTTGGGGTGAGTATCAGAGAGAGAGAGAAAGACCGAGAGAGAGAGAGAGAGAGAGACAAAGAGAGGAACAGAAAGAAAGAAAAACAAACATGTCATAAAAAAGGTTGATACTAGAAGGAAATGATCTCTAATCATCTTTCGTTCGCAAATAATCCAAACGAAGTCTCGTAATGTCTCGCGGTTGTGTATTATTGGCTCTGAATATCCTTCACAATGTTACCAATGATTACCTACTTTTGACGAGCTTCAGACTTAGAAGGTTGGAATACACCTGACTGAAAAGTAAGTGGAACTTGTCTTATAACGTCCAGGAGACCTGGACTTCACACAAATGGCTTAATGTCGTCACAAAAAATTCGTAATTAAAGCTAACATCGTCACAAGAAATTCTTAATTAAAGCTAACATCGTCGTAATTAAGGCTAACAGGTCTCAAGTGTAAAGTGTTGTCACAGGTGTTTATATATATATATATATATATATATATATATATATATATATATATATATATATACAGTTAATACACAAAGGCACATTCTTGTATACTTGCGAATCTTGGATGCTAACTACAAAACTTGCGAGGTGGATCCTAGCTATGGAATTAAGATCCTGAAGAAAGAGACTAGATCTGAATATGAAGTACAAAGACCGCATCACATATGACGGAGTCGAAACAGGATCAGCAGTGGCAATCAGGTCCTTACGATGACCTGTTCACCGATCTCAAAAACGCAAACTTAAGCTTTATGTTCACATCACAAGATCTTCACGGCTTGCAAAGACTTTCCTACAGAGAACAGTATCAGAAAAAAAAAAAGAAGCTGAGAAAGCGATGGCAAGCCAACGTAAGAGACTGGACGGGCCAGCCATTCAAAGTGAAGCTATTCAAGATAAATGACAGAAAAAGAAAGGGAGAGAGAAGGAGACAAAGTGGGAGATTGAAAGAGAGGGAGAGAGAAGGAGACAAAGTGGGAGATTGAAAGAGAGGGAGAGAAAAGGAGACAAAGTGGGAGATTGAAAGAGAGGGAGAGAGAAGGAGACAAAGTGGGAGATTGAAAGAGAGGGAGAGAAAAGGAGACAGAGAGAAAAAGAAAGGGAGAGAGGCATACCATATGATCCGGTCCTACATATTGTTTGCTCTACGTTAATAATAGCCAAGCATTAGTAGCTGTCTTCATTAACATGTACTGTTCGAAACTGCATCTAAAACACATGCATGCAGGGCCGTAATTAGGTATGTGGAGGCCCCGGGGCAGGATTTTTGTGGAGGACCCTACAATCTTTCGAAATGAATGAGAATACTATATGCTATATTTTTAGATGAAAGAAATAGAGTTCTCGTACATTTAATTTCACTTTCCTTTTAAACAGATATTTAATATCCATATACATATCTTTTAACTCTATATTGTCTTTGAAGTCCAAGGCAGGATTGAGTATTACTTGTAAAATCAGACAAGGTATTTAAGACATTGAAATGTGAAGGTCGACCATTGTGCTCAATGGGCCCATATTAAAAGAGAAAATTCTAAAGTCTTAAGTGTATAAAGGCTCACCGGCTTAAAATGTCCATATAGCCAGCTCGCCATTGCTAGCATCTCTCTGCTCTCATCTGTCAAATAATTCTCTATCAAATTATCTCCTGATAGGCTACTTGTTTAGCAATGTGTACATGTTGTCACTAGTTAGAATTATTTCCCTTGGCAAGGGAGCTAATATCGTAATGTGTCGTCTGCTAGTGTGTCTATAAAATTCACTCATGACTCCGACTTACAGTGTTATCGCTTCTTATTGTGCTATTATATAACTAGCAACGTCGCCCTTGAGAAGGGCCCCAAATTACAAGATGTTTGAAATAGAACTAAGTCTAAAAACAGAATCTCTCCCACTTTTCCCGGTCAGCAGCTGTTCCTAAAGAAAGGTCAGTTCAGTCTTTTATGTTATCCAGTCAGCTTTTCTGTGGACAACCTTTTCTTCGTGCTCCCGCCACTGTACCTTGAAGGATGACTTTTGACAGTGAGTCATGTCCTACACTAAGACCAAACCAGCTCAGCTTTCGTCTCGTCAATATTGAGGAGTTCCTCCTTTTTGCCATCCAGAGTGTTGACTTGTATCACGGGATAACAAGATTCTCGTGCGCCAGAGAGCGGCAAACATTTTGGATAAAGGATGTTTGGAATCACTTCATAGATTGCAACTCTGTGTGCATAGACAGAATTACTTCATGCTTTAGGGACACTTATTGTCGGTATCTCCGTCTGAGCGACCGGAAAGTTAGCCCCAAACATTTATTGACTTGTATAAAAAAAAAAAGTCCAGAAAAGTTGCCGGATAGTAGACACATAGACAGAGAGATGGTCAGAAAGACACATAAATAGTTACATTGCTGAGCAGATGTACAGATTTACTACAGATGTAAAGGTGGATAAATAGACAGATAGATAGACTAGCAGATAGACCGACTGTCAGATGGACTAAACTAAGGATGGACGGATGGACACCAAACTGATAGATAGTTAGAAAGACAGACAGATAGATAGATAGTATTTTCTTTGCTACTCGACATTCTGAAAATATTATTAGAAACAATAATTATCGATAACTGGTTATTTAATATCCCGGCGATGTTGGCACTCCACAAACATTAACAATAACGTACACACATAGACACACACACATAGACACACACATGGACACGGCTGTTTGAAAAACATCTTTTTTTAATATTATCATTCTACTTTTTTTCTTTTTTTTTTTTCAAATATTTCTATTATAAAGAGGACAACGCCGGAAGGCCTGTCGGCTATTATTATCGGATCAAATTTGACCTTTGATTTTTTTTTCTTGCATTTTTTTTTTTAAACTTACAGTTTTCTTCGTTGACACTAGTTCTGGTGGCCAATGAAGCTAGCGAGTACCTGGCCATCATAGTGTAGAATTATCTCTTGTTTCTCCCAGGGGGTCTGATCTTCGCGACTTGGTCTTTTGTTCCCCACTTCGTCCTATAATTACGTAAGCATGTGTTTAGTAGCTTAGGGAATAAGGAAAGGGTCAGGGATTTTTCAAACTACAACCAAACAAACGAAAACAAGAGTGCGATAAGATATATAGATTTGTTTTTCATTTCAAATTACACAAAGAAAGTTGTAGAAATACAAACGAGGTTTCACTTAAGTGCACTGATGTGAACTAAGCAACAGATCAAGAACAAAAGAATGATAGATCTCGTAAAACTCATCGATAGTAAGACAATAGGCAACGCCCGTATCTGACTGTTTTAGAGATTGGCTGGCTATTTCTCGACATCACCAGCAATAAAGGGCAGATGTCGCAATACTTTAAGGTACTCGGGGGTCGCTAAAACTTGCTTTTATTTTCAACATACGATGTAAACAAGATTATGGCGTGTTTTATTTAAACAACGTAAACCACAAATTGTTTACATACACTAAGTTTATACAATCGTAAAATTAACACAATTTATTGTGTATACCATATGTTGTCTTATCAGTGGCGTAGCGAGGAAAGGGCGCCGCAATGTGTACTAAAATTTTGGGTACAATTATGTAACAAACTCTCAAAGCTTTTATTTGGGGGCGCGGTGGCTGAGTGGTTAAACGCTCAGCTTCCGAACCTGGTGTACTGGGTTCGAATATCGGTGATAATATTGATAAAACAATGAAAAAAACGTATCACGTGACAGCCTTTATAGATTACGCAATTTGTATAGAAGAGATAGAGAATCATGTGGCTAAATGTTGTTTGTTTACGATTGGTGAATGAGGTCCATTACTTCTATAACAGGCCACAATTGACATATTCATCTGTGTACAAAGAAAAGACGCTATAGTAGACATTTTTACACATTAAGAAAGAATATAAAACTTAAATGCTATATTACCTTGTGTGTGAGAGAGTGTGTGTGTTTGTGAGTGTGTGTGTGTGTGTGTAATAAAAACTGTAAGTAAGTAGTCACTAATTATGTGAATTCTGCTGACGTTTCAAATGTCTACAATATCATCAGACACATCAGTGACAACTACTTGATATAATTGAAAAGATGAAACTAGCCAGCAAAAAAAAACTAAATTCTGATGATTAGAAGACGGACCAAAAACAAAGCTATCCTTGTTTACGAACTATGTGAGAGATGTGGTGTAACCATGATTCTAGTGTTTCACTTCTGTAAGCCTTGTGGAGATCATGTTACTCATTGATGGTTTGGTTTTATCATGAAGACGCAGACTGATTTTGGATTGGGTAAATTATTTCTTGCTTCAGCATTTTCTTCGGAAGCGGACATGTCTCTGAAGAACAGGGGCGTCTCTATCGTTTATAGTGTAGGGTGCCAATATTTTAAAAATAGTTTTGTTTCTATATAGAAATATTGATTTAACATTAACATAACTTTAATGCCAGCAAAATATAAAAGTAATTTTCCAAAAGGCTTATCTAAGGGGCATATGCACAAGTACAACTATATATATATATATATATATATATATATATATATATATATATATTTGTTTTAGCATGTACAATGCATGTATATAATGTAGATGATATTTCCCTTTTTCGTTATCAATAAAAAAATTTGTTATTAATAAATTAGTTAATTTTTTAAATTGATGCATGTTTAGTTAGGTACAATAAATAATTGTTTAAAGTTTCAATCTGGTACGAGAGTGGGTGCGGTAGAACTAATATCTTCCATTGTCATAGGGGGACAAACCCAACATATTTAGCCGTATCTGTGAATACTGAAGGATTGATTTCCCTTGTTGGTAATAAACTAGATAATTGGTAATTTTTTTATTGATTCATTTATTGCCTTTACTAAAAGATAATTGCGTAGTTTCAACTTGAACATAGAATAGGTGTGGGAGAAATAAGGTATTTTTACCACACAGACAGACAGACAGAGTTGATATACAAGGTCTTGTTTATCATGCTGTCATCTTAACTCAGTCTGTTTTTCAAAGCCAAATTCCAAAATTGTTTAAGTTTCAGGGAATCACACAGTCCTCGACAAACTGTGGGTCAGCCTGGTTATCAGTACCAGGGCCGGCCCTAACAATTGCGGGGCCCTATGCGAAACGGATTACTCGGGGCCCAGTCTGGGTAGCGATAAGGATAATATCAAAAGTAAGATTCTGTTTTAGAAAATACTTTCGATTTTGCAATAAATTTGTATTTACTGAAAGCTGACAATTGAGACCCCATAATGACAATTCTGTCTATTTTTCAGATTTCAATTATTTCATGAGATTTCCATGGCTTTTTAATATATTTTGAAATTTCTCAAGATTTCCAGGAGGCCCCGGAAAATCAGAAGGCCGAGGAAACACTATTGTTATATACAAGTTGTAATGGTTCAATTTAATAATATTCATTGGCCTCCTTCAGTCGTAGAACGACTATGGTTCATCTCAGAGCACACTTCCTCATGTGACTGTGGAGCCCTATTTTGGAGAGACACTCCCTTCCACAGATAGCGCAGGTTAAGGTGGCTTTTGCTTCGGTGGTAGAGGAGCTGGCCGTTTTTTTGGATTGTGCGTTTTCCTGAGCTGAGACCCATGTACTTTCACTGTCCATACCTTTCTTGGTCACTGTCTCTCTCCATCTGGTGCGGTCTAGAGCTATGTCTTCCCAATGGTCAGTATTCATGTTCACTGCTTTGAGGTCACGTTTTATTATTCTGTTATACGTTTTATAATTTAATAATATACACCTAGAATAAGCGTTGGGGGGGGTGGGGGGGTTGTCCAGAGTTGAAGTTTAAACACTTTTTTTTTGTGAACTTTTTTTTTTTTGTATTATTGAGCTACGTATGATAACGACCGCATCTGATTTTTAAAAAAATATTATGAAGTCTTGAGACACTTAGTGTAATAGTCTAAACTACCATGTGACCAATGCAAGATCCGAAAAAAAAAAAATCTGGGAAATAATCTTTTGGTGTTGCAAAGTAAAAATGTAAAGTGTAAGATGTTATCAGGGGTCTTGCATAAAGCTTCACGATATTGATACATAGGAATTTAGGGATCACAGCAATAAATTTTTACATTTTGTGTTTATTGGAAACTAACATCATGCATTTGACAACATGTAGTGCCAATGAGGCCCTCTCTTGTCCCTGTAAACTCGTTACCTCTGAAACTCCTATATGCTAAAATAAGCTAAAAGTGAGAAACTGGAAGTTGGAGATTGAACTAAAAGGGGGGGGGGGGCAAAACTTAGATGATATAAGGGGGGGGGGGGCGCTTGAATCTGTCAAAAAGAGATCTGAAAAACAAAATAAACGTTTTAAAAACCCAAATTCAATTAAATCAAAATGTCATTCCTCACATTGTGACACTTTTGAGACATTTTTTTTTTTTTTTTTTTTTTTTGTAATTCAAGATGGCTGCAGACATTTTATGAACATAAGAAGGTAAATGCCCTGGTGACATATATCCCCCCCCCCCCTTTTTTTTTACCCCCCCCCCCCCCATCGATACTAACTGAGGATTAGCTGATATTGCAAGTGTCAGGAAGGCGGGAAAATTAAAAAGCAGCCCGGGGGGGGGGGCGGGAAGGGGGGCAGACAACGTATCGTCTGCTGTATCGATAATACCTCCCTCCACCCACCCACGTGCGGATTATGAAATGTGTGTACACAGTAGAAATTATTTTAGAACAAAGGAGGAGACAGGGTGCAGAGGAGGGCTAGAGAAAGGATTCATAAGGGAAAGGGAGGGGGTGGACAGAGAGCAGACTGGACGATATAATTAGTGCAATAAACTCGTGAAGGTCAAACAAGCCGGTGAGTGGCAATAGGGCAAGTGACCGACAATACGTGCTGCCTGGTGAGTCATAGCTGAGTAGAGATAGAGAGAAGGTGTGAGAGAATGAGAGAGAGGGAGAGACAGAGACAGAAAGAGTTAGTGAAAGAGAGCGAGAAAGAGAAATAGATTGAGACCCTGAGAGAAAGATACACAGAGAGACAAAGAGAGAGAGAGAGAGATTGAGACCATGAGAAAAAGAGAGTTACAGAAGAGAGAGACAATGGGATTGTGTATATACGAGAAAGAAAGAGAGGTGGAATGGGAAAGTCTCATTAAGATGAGAGAGAGACAGGGAGAGAGAAAGAAAAACAAAAATGTTGACCTTGAACTTATCTAAGGTCATTCAATAGTTTGTCCACGCCTGGATCATACTTATTTGTCCATAAACGCCCCAGGTTGATCAGGAACTGTTGATAGATCTCGAATAAAGATATTTGTTGTAAAATCTAAGTATAGTGAACCAAGTTGCAAACAAAATTTTTAAATCAGTGAACCGCGCGCGCGCGCGTGTGTGTGTGACTGTGAGTATGTGTGTGTGTTATTTACATGTGTAAAAAAAATATCTAACCTGTAATGTTATTCATTAACAAATAGAAATATTTTAATGTTTACAAATATATCAAGCGCCTTCATCTATCCCTTAGTCTGTAGGACAGTTGGGGCATCATACAAGATTAGTCAACGTTCTTCTCCTATCCTCACTGTCTTTCGCCTCTTTCAATGGCAGGCCCCTCCATTCTCGCATGCTGTCTTCCCATTGCTTTCTTTATTTGTCTCTTCTTCATTTTTTCTGGTACTGTTCCTGAAGGAAGGTCATTGGAAGCCCTGAAGAGCTTGTGATAAAGCCAGAGCGGGAAGTTTAATGTTGTTAAATGCCTAACGTTCTTCACACTTGAAGGCGCATTTCTTGACACAACGAGTAAGAGCTTCAGATGGACGTCAATGAACTACCCGAGGCTTCTGCTTTTTGGTCTGTCTATCAATCTGAACAAAATAAAAACCCGAGGTCCGGCTTCAGAAGTTCCCAAACGAAACTAACCAAACTCCACAAACCAACCACTTCACGTACATGTGCAGCACAGTGCCCAAAGATGGGTCTCTGTCTAACGAAAAAGGCAACCTAAAGCGATTTTGGTCGATTCCTATTTAGAGTGTGTTCCTTCCTCTCCCTACACAAAATCAATGTTTATAAAGCAGTGGTTCTCACCACACTTTTCTTTGGCTCTGAGATCTGCGTACGCTATAGAAAGCATTTAAGGCTCCCCGAAATGTTCAATCAAACACAAACTGGATATACGCTGGCAAGACTAACCCAATATATGCAAGACTAACCCAATGCATGCAAGACTAACTTAAGGTATGCAAGACTAAATCAAGCATGCAAGACTAAACCAAGGCATGCAAGACTAACTTAAGGTATGCAAGACTAACTTAAGGTATGCAAGACTAACTTAAGGTATGCAAGACTAAATCAAGGCATGCAAGAGTAACTCATGGTATGTAAGACTAACTCACAAATAAACATGTTCTGCTGGAGGCCGGTAATGACAGTATGTTAGTACTATTTACCATTCAACAGCTGGTTTGGACACTTACCATGAATGTGGGATAACCGACTTCCAAATGCGATCATTTTTGGTCGAGTGTAACAGAGTTGGAAGCGTTAAAAAATTAACCCAGGCCACATTGGAATAGATGAAATCATTTGGCAGCAGATAGGCTCTGAAAGAGTTGGCGAATTTTCACGAAGGCCGTAAGGACCAGAGGCGTAGTGATGGGATTGGGACAAGAAGGGCATAGTGTCCAAGGCGCGGTGTTTAATAAGGTGGCGCCAGTAATAAATGTTTGTGAAACTCTTTTTTAAGCCTGCGGTCTTCTTCCTCTGGTATATAGAGTGTTGTAGACCATTAATCTTGTTGAACCTGCGATATTTTAAAATGTTTTCCAATTATTTTAAAACATGTTACAACAAAGACCTTACGGAAATTGAAAATTATATCTGTTTTTCTTTGCCGGTATTTTTTTAAAATCCAGTTATTATGCCTGGCACCAGGGCAGAATTATTATAAATCTAATACTGAGATCTACTGTGGGGCGAGACAAAGGGGTGGGGTGGGGCGAGATGCGAGACAACGGGTGTGGTGTGGGCTGAGAGGTTGGTTTATTTACTTTTCAAATGACAAAAGAATAATACAGTATTATAAATCCATGTTCGACCTTTAAAAATATATTCTTCCTCCCCCCCCCCACCCTAGGCGCCTGCAACAATATCGAATCAAATATTATTCTTGACTTTTTTTGGTACAAATCTAATCGATTAAAACGATATTTACATTAGATGACTACTCTCGCTTTACATAAGTTGAATACTCTCGCTTTACATAAGTTGACTACTCTCGATTTACGTCAGTTGACTGCTCTTGCTTTACATAAGTTGACTGCTCTTGCTTTACATTAGTTGACTACTCTTGCTTTACATTAGCTGACTACTCTTGCTTTACATTAGTTGACTACTCTTGCTTTACATTAGTTGACTGCTCTTGCTTTACATTAGTTGACTACTCTTGCTTTACATTAGTTGACTACTCTTGCTTTACATTAGTTGACTACTCTTGCTTTACATTAGTTGACTACTCTTGCTTTACATTAGTTGACTACTCTTGCTTTACATTAGTTGACTACTCTTGCTTTACATTAGTTGACTACTCTTGCTTTACATTAGTTGACTACTCTTGCTTTACATTAGTTGACTACTCTTGCTTTACATTAGTTGACTACTCTTGCTTTACATTAGTTGACTACTCTTGCTTTACATTAGTTGACTACTCTTGACTACTAAATTTTGAGTTAAGTCGTTTTATTTCTATTATATTGTTATCAGTACATGTATCCTATGTATTATATTACAATGTGATGTTTCTTATGGGAAAAAAAAGTTGGAAAAAAAAGGGGTGGGGCGTTTTGTTATACATTATCAAGTGAGCAATCTGTTTGGAAACCTGCTAGGTTAGTCAATTAATGTTTACGTATATTGATAAGTGCAAATAAGGCGGTGCAGGTTTAACTAATAAATTTTGTAACAGACTTGTTACAGATATGGTATCTCTATTGTATCTTCGGTTAGTCATCCTGACCTACATTACGGAATATAATTTCTTATATCAGCTTAGTGGTGTAGATTAACCTTTGAATCAGTGGCCATTAAATGTAACACTTGTGTTACTTAACCTAAATTCTCATTCTAATTTAATATTGAACGTTCTAGGAATATATTAGAGATTATATAATAAACTTAAGGCCAATTCAATATATTGAAAACTTTAAAATTTTAACCAAAAGTGTTTTAAAAATTGATTTGTTTATCTCCCTTTGACCACAATTTTTTTTTGGCGCTCGTGTCATCATAATGTCATGATTGACAAAATGACAGTCATGTGAATTATTTTAAAATATGTATTTTTATTCTAACCTAATTTTGAGCTTGAAAAGAAATGATTAGAGACTATAAATATTACACAATATATATTATGCAGAACATGACGACTATTATTATTACATATTTTATTAATATTAAATAGTTATCACCATTTAATAGTGTACGTGAGCTATGCAGTTTCCAATTCGTATCTCAAGTTAGTTAACAAAAAATAGTTGATCTCCCTTTGACCACAAATTGTTTTCCCTCCTTTCTTTAAATGCAATACAGGCTGAGCTTTGAACTGTCGCCAGTAATCATAACCATAATTGGTACCATCCTTTAATTAACATTATAATGAATAGAACACATAATATTTTTATCCAAAATTTCACTGTATAATATAAGATAACATAATGTTTTGATGTTAAATAAAAAAGAAAACTTATGACCTTAAGATTTCATCAGTCATTAAGTAATGTCATTGTGGGATTATAGACATGATCAGAAACTCAGAGCTTCATGTATATATAAGAAATTGCAATATACTGCTACTAATAATGTTATATATTATGATTCCTGCTACATATATATATATATATATAGTGCTTTTTTTTTGTAAAAAAAAAAAGGTGCCGGTACTCAGTGATTGATTGTCTAATATGATACTAATCACTATTTGCCGTTTCGTTCGACCACTCATAGCGAGGCCAGACAAGAGACAACATATCGCTCAGCAATGTTGTGACAAAGTCGCCCAAGAGGTCATCCTGACTCGCTCATACAAAGTGGAACTCTGGCCTGGAGTATTAAGGACAATCATGTTGACATAATGTGGGATTGGATTTTGTTGTTTGTCCGACGCGTTTTGGATGTTACTTCAGATTTGAAGCTAATTACAGACTAGCCCAAGTCTCCCGGAGGACAGGGTTCGAACCCGGAAACATCGTAATTAAAAGACATTCAAAAGTGCATTTTTTTTTCTTTTATAACTTATAGAGGCGATTTTTTTCCTCTCAATAACCAATGAGGGGAATTGTTGATACATGAGAACTAGAGTGTGTGTGTTATATGTGTGTGTTTGTTTGGGTGGTATGCTGCTCTAGTTAGTGTGAGTATGTGTGTGTGCATTTTGTATGTATATATATAGTGCTGCCATTGAGGTGAGAATTAATAGTGTGCCATTATTCTTTTTCTCTTTTAATATAAAACAAATATTTGATATTTTCAAATAATTCTCAATAGCATCATTCAAATCCATATCACTTTATTTGTTAAGTATTGTATTTGCAATAGTCTCCCTTTGACAATCTGTTTATACCCCATACCGGCTATATTATAGCAGACGATGTTAAATCTTGAAATGGATACCTCAATAATCAGTCTTTCTGCTTTTGTTTTAACTCTATCACGAAATCAATGATCAATACAATATAAATGTCAAGTTATTGATACCAATAAAAAAATTATTTAAATATCTCCTAAAATATTTAAATTGATATTATCATCTATATTGTCACCTATGCATAATATGAATTTATAGATAAAGATTTCCTTTGTTTCTGATGACTGCAAACATCTACAGTATACGTTGTACGAAATTACGATCTTTTATGATGTTACGAGTAATGGCTTTAAAAAAAAAACCTCAATGGTTTAAAATTTAAAGCGATATGGTTGAAAAAGTTATGTAAGAGCTACCCATTTAAGCGACATTGCTCATAACGTTATATATTTAGGAGTTATGGTTAAAAAGTCATAGTTTGAAGTGTTATAATTCTTAACGCCATGGTGTGGAGAGTTATTGTCCTTATTTAAATCGTATAAGGGAGAGTATTCTGCAAGACTTTTGCTCCCCCACCCCCTCTATCATCTTGTAAAGAAAAAAAAGTGTTGTTGTGTATCTATGACAGCAGTTTTTATTTAAATGTGTACGGTCTTTTCAAACACGTCACGTGACCGTGCACAAGTCTGAAATAAAAGATAACTCTAAGCAGTCGGCTGATGATTCTGTTGTATTTACGTGACAGTATCGATCCATCGATCTCCTGAGTCGAAATTCAAACAAGCTTTGACCTTCACGAGTAATGTTTGTATGGACCATTGTCTACTACTAGCAACACAATGGCACAACTCGAGCGTACATTCCCTTTATTTTGGTGTTCCGTTCGCGGGCTACGATCTCAAATAGAACTTCGAATACTTGGCGCTATCGACCGACATCGGATAAAAAGACAATCAATCAGCGATCTATAACATATCGAATAATAAGTCGGTAGATAATCTTGAATACACTGTTTTTATTTTGGGGTTTCTGTTTGAATGTAGAGAATTATTTCACGCAGAAGGAAGTTAAAAAGAAGAGATTAAAAAAAAGACAATTTATTTATGGTGGTAAAAAAAAAATAAAAGCCTGACAGAGGAACACCTGTAGAGTCCTTGTTAAATGAATCGGAAATGGGGCCGTTGAGTCACATTTGAAAAGAGAGAAACAAAACTGCTATTCAAAGATAGTTGGAGACCTTTGTTCCTGACTTTCATTTTCAAGAGCGTGAAAAGAAAAGAATTTTAAAAAAAAATATTGAAAAATACAACTGCTTAAGAATTCAAGATGAACATTCAATAAATAAACACAACAAAAAAAAAATACAGTAAAAGATCTCCTCGGGGGATCTCAGTCTCGCAAACATTCATAACACGACATATTCTAAGCCCAGCATATATACCAAACATAGGACATATTTCAAGCAAAGCATATGTTCCTAACTCAGAGGATATATCCTGATTCCAGCACTCATCTCAAGTCCAGCACATGATGGCAACCTACTTCCCATATTACGTACTAGTCGTTAGAAGCATTCTCTTGCCAAACGGTACTTTTCTCTAGTCGTTAGAAGCATTCTCTTGCCAAACGGTACTTTTCTCTAGTCGTTAGAAGCATTCTCTTGCCAAACGGTACTTTTCTCTAGTCGTTAGAAACATTCTTTTGTCAAACGGTACTTTTCTCTAGTAGTTAGAAACATTCTTTTGTCAAACGGTACTTTTCTCTAGTCGTTAGAAACATTCTTTTGTCAAACGGTACTTTTCTCTAGTCGTTAGAAGCATTTTCTTGTTAACATCAATAAATATTTCCCATGGTGTTATGAACCCTGAACAAAAAAAAACTCCAATCAAGAGATCAGGTTATAAAATCGTTTAAAGTTAGGTTTGGGAGATTCTCTTAAAGAATCAATTCCAAAGTTAAGGACTCCATCGTCAGGTAACTTCTCGTCACCATAAAAGTAATTGATTTGTCGCCCCTGTTATTTTGATTCTAAATTTGTAGACTACAATTCTGATTAGCAACTCAATAATCAATTTCCTTTTAATGAGCATTTCATTATTATACACAGGCTGTACACTGGTTGTACACTTGATTATAGATTGTTTCCACCTTGTACCTTGGTTGTGTACTTGTAAAGGATTACAAAAAAAAAAAAAGGTTTGGTCTAAAAGAAGACTTACAAAACACAGCGATTCTACAGTTATAAAACTTGCTATAATAAAACAGAGTCTCAGAGGTGTGCCATTCTGATTGCTACAATATTAAAACATCTGAAGGACATAATCATGTCAAGACTAAATAAAGATCTATGGATTTCCAATAAGCAAACACACACACAAGAGTTCTTCCAAATGAATTCACGACCGTCCCATGATTCCACGATACTATATTTACCTTCATCAATCAACCCAATGCTGAGGATACAGGATTGTAATAATAAGCTCAACTATCCAAAATCTATAGATCTTTTATGCTGGAACTTTGGAGCACCGAAGGCAGTGTTTAATTAGGTCATTGTCAGCGGTCGCACTTTTCGGGGCTATCTCGTGACCAGTGATGACCTCATTATTTCATCGATTGGTTTTCGATCCATAAACAAGCTTTATTTTTTTTTTTTTATCCTCCATAATGAGACCAACGGACTGCCCGAAACCCGTTACAAGAACTGTTTCCGGCCTGGTGGGCCAAAGCGAGGCTATCCCATCTATTGTCACATCATTATCGAGTCAGCGCCGCGGTCGTTTTATTTCATTGCCGACGATCGCCCTTTGACTAGATCTAATTGACCGCATTACAATTACGGCATCTTATTTCTGCTTGACCAAGTACTGACCATCGCGGGGGTCAACGAACTGAGAACCTGACCTAATTATTTCGCAAAGGAAGAAATGTGGAATGGGAAGAGAATGTTGACTACCAAATTCTCTGTTAATGGGAATGTGCTGATATGAATTTTACCTTTACCTATCCCTTAGTCTGTTGGACCGTTGGGGCACCATGCAAGATTCGTCGACCTTTTTTCTTCATTCCTTTCTGTCTTTTGCCTTAATTAGGACCTCTTTCAATGGCAGGCCCGTCCATTCTTTTAGGTTGTCCTCCCATCGCTTTCTTTGTCTGCCTCCTCTTCTTTTTCCTGAAGGAAGGTCTTTGCGAGCCCCGAAAATCTTGTAATATGGCTTAGATTTTTAGCTTGCGTTTTTTATTTTTACGAGAGTTAGCAGGTCATCATGAGGTCCAATGGCTGCAGCTACCGTGTCTCTGATTTCTTGGTTTGTGATGCTGTCTTCGAACATTCTAAGACCTGATAAGACCTATAACCTAAATGTGAAGGTCAGATGCATATATTAGTAATATTACCTGAAAAGATTTCCATATATCTGAACACGTGCTAATAAAAATTTGTCATTTTAATATCTTTTGTATCAGATGTTCGTTGAGAGGGAAATAGTACTAGATTCAAACTCAAACCTTCTACAGGACGGCATGGGGTGGCAGAGGGAAGGACACGAATCCGGAACAAATCGTGACGATACTGCTAAGCGCATACCGCACTACTAAACAGCTACTTTATTGTAAAGCGCTCGGCCTCTGGCCAGAGAATATAAAGTTTGAATCCTACAGCTTGAGCTTCAAACTTTGTACCGAGAATACAAAGGTCGTTGATCATTGTGCAAGCCACATTGTACCATCGTGAGTTTGTTTTTAATAAAATCTTTTACATATCTCGCAAGTTCTTTCAGAGCTGAAGATAGTTTACTTCCTAGTCCAAAACTCGACGGGGGATGGCAGCTGGCAGGATATGAGCCCTGGACCATCTAGACTCTAGACCGAATGACAGTCTTAAGTGAATACGACACTGTCTGGCCGCCATCCATTATTAACTGTTACCTACGCACACAAAATAGATCCAAGCAATTAAAGCGTTATATATAGGTATATAGTGTCAGGTGTTTATTGTAGCCTAAAGTTTAAATGTGACAGAACATCAGTGGTGTGGGCTCGTTATGTCAACCAAGTCTTGATATCAATGTCATTAAAGTCTTTAGGAACACGAAGATCTTTACTGGATCATTTTGTGGGTCTGGTTGAAGGGGAAAAAGAAGGCGAGTTGGGGTGGGGGAGTGGAAGAGACGGGGAAGGGGGTTGTAAGCACTTTTATGCTCCCAAAGCTTTTCTTAATCAGCAACCGTTTAAATGGCATTGAAATGTACACAGTTGGCACAAACACATACACACACTTATCAAGATATCAAGTTTTTTTTGTTTTCGATAGACTCTTGTCTGATTGTAAATCTAGACTTTAGGACAATATTTAAAATCTCCCTCTTTCTCTCTCTCTCATTGAAACTCACTTTAAACAGTTCCCTCTCTCTTTTTTTTCTCTTTCTCTTTCTGTCTTTTGCACTCTTTCTTTCTTTCTTCTTTTCATTCTCCCGTTCCCTCTGGCTCTCTCTCTCTCTCTCTCTCTCTCTCTCAATGTTCCTCTTTTATAATCACTTTTCGTTCTTTTTCTATTTCTCTGTGTCTCTCTCTGTGTCTCTCTCTGTCTGTTTCTCTGTCCCTGTCTCTATTTCTCTCTGTCACTCTGTCAGTCTGTCTGTCTGTCTCTCTATTTCTCTGTCTCTTTCTTGCACACTTTTCTTGTTCACTCTGTTTTCCTCTATTTTTATCTTTCTGTCTCTCTTACACTTATTTCATCTCTTTCCTCTCTTTCTCTCTCTCTCTGTCTTTCTCTATTTCTTCCTCTTTCTGTCTCTCTCTATATATCTTTCACTCTCTCGTCCTCTTCTTTAGTGTTCTCTTTCTCTCTCCCTTTTTCATTCTTTCTCTCTTTCCTCCCTGTGTTTTAATGTACTATCGCCGCAGAGTTAACATAATTGACTATAGAAAAACATTTAAGATAAGATTGTAGACATCCGGGGTTATCATGACCCTCAATTGGCTCTTTCCCTTATCTTAAGGAGGTGACCCCCCCCCCCCCCCCAACCAATCCTCTCTCTCTCTCTCGCTCTCCTGTTTAGTATCATCTTGAACAATTTGAATAGGTTCCAGATTCCCTGTTCCCACACACGATCATGAACTACGTTCGGGATATGAACTAATGACAGATACGTTTATTTACTGAATGAAAATTTTAAAATAATGTATTCTAAGTTGAGTGGCTTTTTTTTTTACAATTTTTTTTGGAGGTTCTTCGCGTGGCCTTCAGTTTTTAATGTCGTAAAGTGATGCTATGTTTTAGCTGCCTTTTAGCCTAGTTTTATTAATGTCGTAAAGTGATGCTATGTTTCGGTGTCTTGTAGACTATGTTTTATTAATGTCGTAATGACTGACGTAGTCGTATCCAAATTTGGTTTCATTGTAGGTTTGTTCAATACATATAAATTCAATAATGGTAGCCACGGACGTAGTTTCTAAATAACGCATGGCCTTTGTAGCTCGTCAGCTCCATAGCATGGGGTCTTTGTCTAAATTAATATTTGTATAAGTTAGTCTGCCCCCAAAGTTTTTCTCGGTATTGTTTTTCCTCTTTACAGCTGACCTACTTTATAAAGCTCTCGACATGGTTTGGTCTCTTTATACTTTACATAAGATTATAAAATAGAATTGAACACAATTTAAGAATGTTTACAGCACGACGTCTGGTGTAGCAGTGTAAAATATTCAATAGTGCATTTATCGAGCTGATATATTGAAACCTATCTGCACCACGCGAGCTCAACTTGGTGCATGACTTGTCAGGCTTTTTAAAATATATTCTTTCATTCCGAGAATGATACACACTGTCAAAGGAAATGCAAGGCAAAGCCTAACAGAGCTAAATTACGCATATAAAAACATGTCAATGAACCTGTATTCTGGATCATTCCCCTTTTCTGTTGCTTGGAGACCAACTTTCAAAGCGACTCTATGGCTCGTAATATTTATTCGTATGAAGGAGGATAGAAGAGCCTTATTCCTCCTTAGCCTCCCTCCCAGCCCCCGTACACACTCTTTATGTCTATTTGAAATAACGTTTCGTTCATCCCTCCCTCTGGCGTTGCTTCAAAGAGGCGTTAGTCTACTTCAAAGTAAAGTTCCCCCTTTTCAGACCTTGTGGTCTATAGGGCAGGTTATGTAAATGTCATCTGTTTCTGTGGCCAGCACAACAACCAACCGCCTTAACTTTTTTCTAACTAATGTCAGGTACCCATTAGGAGTTGGGTGGACTCAGAGGCGCCCGAAAATCCAGAAATTAAGAATCCCATTCTTGACCATGATTCGAACCCCCGGACCTCGGTTCGGAAGCCAAGTGCGTTATTGCTCAGCCATCTCTCCATAGTAATGTTAGTCTTCTGCTATCCTCAATGTCTTTTAAAAGATTTACTCTGAACCGGGATTACGATCCGTCAAGGACACTGTGACACTGTTATCAGCGCCGGTCGTGTCAGAGAAATGACCAAACAAATGTATGACTCTAAAAGCATGGTTTGGCGTTGTCTTAAGCCGACTGGTCAGAACTGACCAGTTGTCAACGAGAGACAGTTCAGACACTGAGATAGACTGATAAGACCAACTCGACCCGTTCTTAAAACAAAATTCCTTCCCCCACAAACTGTTGCCCGGTTAGAATGATGGGTAACAAAGTATCAAATAATATTTAATAGTTATCTCATTGAAACATTTTTGGTCGTATGGTAAAGCACTTAACTTCCGTTTCGAGAGATCTAGTTCTAGTCATGGCCAAGACTTGGCTTCCGAATCGGGGAAAAGCTAACCGTTGGCCACAGAAACAGATTACCTTAATTAACATCATCTGCCCAATAGATCGCAAGGTCTGAGAGGAACTTTACTTTTTTACTACTGTTCACTACGTTGCATCTAAAAATCAAAATTAGTTGATATATTTGTTAGGTTACACTCAGACAATACATTAACAATATAGTTCATCCATTGTGGTTTGATGATGACCACTTTCGTCATCCATGGTCATGAGAGCTTTGCCCTGGGGTTTTGTGCCTCCTCGTGTGGCTGGTGAGACCAATATGAGCCCGGAATGTACGGCTGCACACTAGGCAGGTTATTCCAGCTGGAGCTAGTGTCATGGGCCTTGCTTTTTTTTTTCTCTGACGCTTTTTTCTGCCAGCGCTGTTTTCTTGTGTCTGCAATTTTCGCGTCAGTTTTCTCAGCGCGACGCTATATGATGCTTTGTCGTTTGCTTCCGTCTTCCAAGTAGCAGGGTCAATATTGAAGGCTTTCAAAAAAGCTTTGAAGGTGTCCCTGAAGCGTTGTTTTTGTTCACCTTGTGATCGGTATTTCTTTAATTGACCATTAATGAGTCGTTTAGGGATGCAGGAGTCTTCCTTCCTGTAGACATGGCCGGCCCATCGTAACTGAGACTGCATCAGGATTGTGTGAAAGCTTTTCAGACCTGTTCAGCTTTGACTTTCAATTCTACCTGCTATTCACAATTACCTTTTACTACATAAAATCTTCATCTCATCTCTGCCTGTGGTCCCTTCTGGGGCATAGGCCACCAACCAGCTTCCTCCAGGCATCTCAGTTCTGGGCGTTTCTCTCCAACTGTCTCAACGTCTTGCCAATCTGCTTGGCATCTGCTTCCAGATCGCGGCGCCATGTATTTCTTTAGCCGTCCCCTCTTCCTCTTTCCTTGGGTATTCCAGGTTAGGGCATGCCTTGAAATGTTGGATGCAGGCTTGCGAAGGGTGTTACCTTTCCATCTCCAGCGTCTCTGAAGGATATCTACTTCAATGGGCTCAGAGAGCACTACATAAAAAGATAATACATATTTATTTTATCGTTTTAATACCTACGTCTATTTGTGTACCTAAATCGATATATTTATTTATTAAATGTTTAGTGTTAGTTAAAAATATATTTTTGTTTGTAACACGATACATTGATGGAGATGATTATTTTGTTGTAAATGAATTTTGTTTCACGTTTCAAGATAATGAAATAATGCAGTCAAACAAACACAAAACATATAGACACATGACACAGACACTGGACACATAGACACAGGACACAGAGACATACGACACAAAGACACACGACACACAAAGGCACAAAAAAACACATGCACCCACAACACATAGAGGCACACCATGCGTGTTCCAATATGACATATAGGCACACGACACACAAAGATACAAGACACCCAGACAAACACAAACACAAATTACACAGACACAGGCGCAATCATTCACACACACTAAACAGAGACACATAGCACACACATACACACAATTCGACACATGTTTCACCAAATAGTTATCACTTACAGAAAACCACGCACACAAAAACACACACGAACAAAGTCACCACACACAAACATATATACATCACATATAAGCTCACAACACTATACGTAGACTTATACATCACATATTACACCATTGGGTGTCACACCATACACATAATAACACTGACATAAACACACATACTACAAGATTGATAAATTGCCCTCCCTCCAAAAAAAAAAAGATATGATTGAAGTATTGACATTTAGCCCCTACTTTGAAATGCGCCTAAAAAATGTGGTATGTTTTCTATTGTTGTTGTTTCTCTTGACACCTGCCCCAGGCATGGACACCGCTTCCTTCAGACCCCCCCCCCTTACCACCAATACCAAACCTCTTCATAGAAACAACAAGGATCATCTCCCTTTCCCCCGATCAAATATTGATCTAGTTACTCGATCTAAACTCAAAACAAAATATTGTATTTTTACCACAACAATCAGCGGCTTAATGAACTATTTATGAAATTGAGGCGAACTGAACATCGTAGTATAAATGTAACTGCGTTTTGTTTCGATAGTCAAAGTGCAAATTCCGTCCCTTGATTGAAAGTCAATAAAAGTTGTCATTGTTCAAAGCTTCCAATCATCTCTTGTGCTTATACATTTGTTTTCTTTCATTAAGAAGTCAATAACAGAGGCAGCAGTGGTGTGCAATGGAAATCACGCAGCTACACAGCAGACGATGGCAAGTGGTGGCGGAAGAACAAAACCATCATGAGGCGCAAAGATACATGAGGCGGAGTAATAAGTTCAGGACATAGAGGAAAAATGATGCGGAGATTTATGGCACCCATTTTATGTCTCTTTGGTAAAATCGATAGCTGTCAATTCTTCTCTTTATACAGCTCACCTTTACCTATACCATTGTCTGTTGGACCGTTGAGGCACCACACAAGATCTTTTAACCGTCTTGCTCCATTCATTTGTCTTTTGCCTTGGTAAAATATTTTTTATTGAAAGGCCCGTTATACACTACAAACAGTTAAACCAGAAGGTTCACGGCGACAGATATATTGAGCTTTATTTCATTGTATTGGTATGTCAATTGTTGCTTAGGACATCAAACCAACACCTGTATTAACTCTACATCTACATCTAATCAGCATCTCCATCAAATCCACATCTACATCTAATCAACATCCCCATCAAATCCATATCAGCATATAATCAACATCCCCATCAAATCCACATCTCCATCTAATCAACATCCTCATCAAATCCACATCTCCATCTAATCAACATCCTCATCAAATCCACATCTTCAACTAATGAACATCCCCATCAAATCCACATCTCCATCTAATCAACATCCCCATCAAATCCACATCTCCATCTAATCAACATCCCCATCAAGAGAGTTATATTTCCCCTTCGTGTTAGTTCTACCAGTTCATAACTGCAGTGTTATCTTGGAAGTTTTACGACTTCTTCAACATACAGTGCCTAGCATAAAACCATAAACAGTGACAAAGTCATCTAGCAACAACGACGCTCTGAAATGGATCAAGAAATGATTCGATTTTTTTTTCCTTTTGTATACATTTTGAATACTTGTATCCTGAACACGCCAAGAAAAAGTCGATCTGAATGTTTCGTGCTAAAAGCATCCCGAAAAACTACGGGTTTAAAAAAGAAACGGTGCGGACGGGGGTGCTATTAACACGCTTCTTCTCATCAGCGCCTCTCTTTGGTGACATTTGTAGGTGTTAGTACTAGCGAATTGTGACAGTGTTTCCCAGTTCTCTCCCTTAGCTTTCAGGAATACTATTTATAACTCTCTCTCTCTCTCTCTGTCTCTCTCTCACAAACACAATATCTCTTTTATAGATGTCATATTCTCTCTCTTTTCTCTCTCTTTCTTTTATTTTGTCTCATGCTCCGTCTCTCTCTCTCTCTCTCTTTCTCTCTCTCTCTCGCTCATGCCCCACTCCTGATTTCCTTATTTCGAATGTGGGTTTCATTGCCCCATTCTCGAGATCAGCAAGTTTCACAAGTGTCCGCCGCTGACCACAAGCTGCTAGGATCAAGACGCCTTTACCCCTCTTTTGCCAATCTCCTGAGACTGTTGTGAGTCGCTCTGCACCAGTGCTCACTGTCCCGCCTAACATCTGACAAGTACTTACAGACCATATCTACAGCATCCCCCAGGAGCTTCAGTTTTACTTTCCAGTTCTCATTGCTCAAGCCAAACTATGTACTGAAGAAGTTATCACTATACACACAATAACCGGGCTCATTACAGTCTTTAAACAGAATTTATGATATTTCCCAACAGCTTCATTTAATTGCTAACAGCCCGTCAATCTTATTGGAGTATGAGCCGCCAACAAAAGATCTCCATAGCCCCCCTGTCCTCGACCAACCTTTCCATCTTGTTCTAGTTCTAGCCAAACTTTAAACAGCTTATAAAGGCATTCTATTCCCAGAACAATGTTTTCTGTTTTGTTAGATTTCTGCAGCTATTACATTTACAGGGTTGGTTGCTAGTCCAACGCCCGCCCCGCCTCCTTTATCCGTATTAGGGAAAGGAAGAAGTGATCAATCTATGGTGGAGTTGGCAGCCTCATATACCTTTGTAAAAATAAATATTTAGAATGCAATAATGAATGCAAACAATGTTACAAAGACAGTTTCTGTGGAAATACAAACTCAAAATCGGCCCCCGAAGTGGTCCACCCAGGCAGGTAAAAAGGCTGGTTTCAATTATTACAGAAAGAATATCAGAATGAAATTCTATCAAAGGCAAATGACAGAGAAGAATAGAGAAAGAAGGTTGACAGATCCTGTGTGGTGCCCCAACGATCCAGCAGACCAGAAAGTGAAGCTGAAATTAGATGTGAACTTGGCCTAATTGATGTCATATGTAATGATTAACTAATTATTTTGTAAAGAGTCAATTTCTTATTTGGTGTTATATGTTATAAATGGAATGTACATGTACAAAATAATTCCCGTACTATTGTTACACTGTGATCATATTATATTCAACTTATATGCATAGTAAATATATTTCACTTTATCATTTTTTTAAATTAAAACACTTGTTTGTAAATGTAACAGTTATTAGAACTTACTTAACTTTGCAACACGTTTGTAGGAAAAAAAATTGTCAAAAAATCTAAAACCGTTTGCATACATGTGTTTAAAATATGGAAAGTGTGGCACCTTTTTTCTAAGTAGTCTCCCGTGTTTGTTACTATTAATAGTGAATAGTTGTAAAAATGGTGTATTTCTATGAAAAAACTGCTTGCATAGTTGATTTTACAAATTAACTTTTTTGCTTTCATAAAAAAAAAAGTAGCTGTTGAATCAGAACTTTAAATCGTTTAAAATATCATGTTGTCGGATATTCAATATCTGTTCGAGTCTACGAGATCTAAACGGGACGGACGGACAGAACTACTAACGTCTTTTCCCCTTTTGGGGGCTGCTAAAAAAAATCGTCTTGAAACTGATAATATGCACATTCTCACTGCGACGTCTTCTTTGTAGATGTGCTCTATTTATATTGTAATATATGGGTGTGACATAAAAAATGCAAATATTTTTCGTTTTGATTTCTAATTTTTTATTTACCAAAAAAAGTTAAAAGGAAATATTCTATTCAATGTATTCCATTATTTAAAAATGTGCTCTTTTTTATATTTACGATAATAAAAATGCAAATGTCCAAAGTCTAATTTAAGTTTAGTTTATTTAATTATAATTATATCTAAATGAAAACACCTATTTTATTTATGGAAAACATTGTTAATACTTCTTGGAACCTTAGGGCTTCCCCCTGATTCAGAATGACAACACACCATCCTCAAATACGTGTGTATGTGTTCCAGAACTGTTGCACTTTACTAGTAAATAAAGACATTGACCTTCAAAACTTCGGAGATCAGGCATTTCGTGTGAGATGTAAGCTCAGGTGGGTTGTATGGCTTCAAATGTATGCGGACCTTCACGCGTCTAGGGCAGGAAAAAGGACAAGCGAATGAAAGCAAGAACTATGAACAATTTCTGAACAAAGTTTTTACATTCGTTGTATTATTTTATTGCAATGTATTCTTTGGATAATAAAGTAGGAAAAAAAATTAAGTAATAGGTTTTGTTCAATTTATTTGTGACTTTGAATATAACACAATTAATCTGCCAAATATTGTAAAAGATCCCTCGACATTTTGGTTTTACTTTTGGAGAAATAAAAAACATATATAATCCGGTGCATAAATAACATAAATAAACGGACAATAAATTGGTTGAAATTTCTGCTAGATAGGATGGTGAACAGTTTTAAGAATAAATAATTCACATTTCTTGTTTTTGATTTCTAACAATGGCGAAAATTTGAGCTAAATCGTAGGAATTAAAAAATGTTGCAATTCAGTGACGTAGCTAGGGTGGGGGGGGGCGGGAAGGGGGAGAATTTGAAAATCCCCCCGGGCCCCCACTTGAGGGGGCCCCCAAACGAATGTTTTTTACAATAAATATTAAATACGACGCGAAATGCAGAGGTTCCCAAAAAGGTCAAGCCCCCCCCGGGACTCCAAACTATGGAAAACTCATAGCTACACCCCTGTTGCAATAACATGAACAAATCTTCCGATACTCCTTTTTACTCTGGATAGTAACTAGTTGAAGACCGTTAAGAAGCAAATGTTATTGTTATAATAATAATAATAATACAATATAACAACAATAGTAAGCCATAGAAGACGGGAAGGGAGGGAAAGAAGAAATACAAAACAGAGAAAGTCACAATATTGAAAACGCGAAATAAAATGAGTTGAAGGTGAGCTAGAAAGACAGAAAGAAGAATTAGAGAGAGAGAGAGAGCAAGAAAAAAGAAAGAAACATAAAGAATAGAAAGAGAGAGAGACAGAGAGAGAGAGAGAGACAGAGACAGAGAGAGACAGAGACAGAGAAAGAGAGAGACAGAGAAAGAGAGAGACAGAGAGAGAGACAGAGAAAGAGAGAGAGAGAGAGACAGAGAGAGAGGCAGCAACAAATAAGTTTACTAAAAAACAAAACAAACAGTAAAAATGAGAATGCGCGTGTGTGTGTGTTTTTATGTCTTTTATATTTGGTCATGAGAGAGAGAGAGGGAGAGAGAGAGAGAGTGAGAGAGAAAATACAAAGAGAGAGAGAGAGAGAGACAGTGAAGAAAGAGGGACAGTTAATAGAGAAACAAATAGTTAAATTGAGAGTCAAAGATATATGTTTGCTTTGAATGAAATGAACTAAACAAAAACTTGAACTAGATATAGAGAAACGAAATGAAAAGAAAGTAATTGACTCACGATTCTGAAGAGAGGCAGCAAGGGAGAGGGGAGAGGTACTAAAGAGTAGAAACAAAAGTAAATAAGGAAATAGCATCTACCACACAAACCACACAAGTCCAGGAGTAAGCCATGTCTGACGTACCAATGGTTCAAACCGAATTCCAAGAGATGTCACACCATGAGTCTCGCTTAAAGTCAATGTATGCTTACGGATACGATGTTTCTCATGTGCAGAGAGTTTTGTGTTTGAGATACTATACACTCTAATAAACTACCATTTCAAGACTTACACCTTGTACAGTGCCATTTATTGAAACGATATTCCAACCATGTTTTTGACTTGACAAAAGTGTCTGTTATGAAAATTATATTCTGTATCGGTTATCGTTCTTATGTTTACATGTGCTTGTAACTCGTCCGTGAGAATGTGTTCACGAAATGTGTGTTGTGTAGTCATTCAGTGTATTAAAGCCATACTATACAGACATGGTTCTCGACTCTCTTATCTTTATGTTTATAACAATTTAATACACTGAATCCAAAACTGTGAAGTTGTTAGAATTTTGAAATGGATAGGATATTTCGCCCAGAGAAGTTTGACATCGAGCCCACAGCACCTCAAGCAGCAGAGCATTGGCAGCACTGGTATGAAACGTTTAAAAATTTTATATCGGTAGTATCAGTAGACAATCTTGATACTAAGAAACTACTGATAAACTATCTCTCTCCTGGTGTATATCAAATGATACTTGATAAAGAGACATTTGATGAAGCTATCCAGACTCTAAATGGCATCTACATTCAACCAAAGAATGAGGTGTTTGCTAGGCACAGGTTAGCTACTTGCAAACAAGAGCAAGGTCAAACGATAGACACCTACATGCAGAAATTAAGAATTCTTTCCAAAGATTGCAACTTCAAAGCGGTGACTGCTGAACAACACCGAGAAGAGGCTATTAGAGATTCGTTTATCAATGGACTAGTGTCCAACAGCATTCGAAAACGTCTACTCGAAAAGACTGTTTTGAGTTTAAAGGACGCCTTCGAGGAAGCTCGCTTACTAGAACATGCTTATCAGCACTCATTACAGTATGAATCATCACAGCCGGAAACTAATTGCGCGGCAACTACTCTCACCAATTCTTCGGCCTCACCCTTGCCAAACGTAACGATTCCTCAAAGTGCTAGCAATTCACACACACATGAAATAAATGCATTAGCTAGGAAGTGTTATTTTTGCGGCAGGGTTAAGCATCCCCGATCTCAATGCCCTGCAAGGGAAGTGACATGCAATCAGTGCTTCAAAAAGGGTCACTTTCAAAGAGTTTGCAAATCAAGATCTTCAACAGTTTCGGCTATCGCTACTGTGCAGCCTTTGAATTTAAACAAATCTACAATACCAATTTGCATCAACAACGTGCCATTGAAAGCCCTAGTAGACACTGGGAGCTGTGAAAGCTATATTTCGACGCACATCGCTAAGAAGCACAAATGGCAGACATGTTCCTCAGGCAACAGAATCTTTATGGCTTCCACCCATCTATCTCGGATCACTCAAGGGCATATCTACGCTAACATACGTCTCAAAAATGAACGATACGAGGGAGTTAGACTTTCTCTACTAGACAATTTATGCTCTGACGTAATACTTGGACTTGACTTTATAAGTTTGCACCAAAACTTGTTTATTCCTTTCGATGGTCAGAAACCATCATTATGCCTGAGTACTCTCCAGCCAGCGAAGGTAGAGGCTCCTAGCCTATTTAGTAATCTGTCACCAAACTGTACCCCAGTGGCTACAAGGTCTCGCAGATACTCAGTTCCAGATAGAAAGTTTATAGAGAAGGAAATTCAACAACTAATAAAGGATGAAATTATTGAACCATCTAAATCTCCCTGGCGTGCACAAGTCCTAGTCACAACAAATGACAGACATAAGAAAAGAATGGTTGTGGACTACAGCCAAACCATAAACCGGTTCACTCTACTAGACGCCTACCCTATGCCCAGAATTGACGAACTGGCAGAGAAGATTTCGCAATACTCTGTATATAGCACTTTAGACCTGAAAAGTGCATACCATCAGATTCCTATAAAAGAAGAGGAAAGGCCGTTCACAGCCTTCGAAGCATGTGGGAAACTGTATCAATTCCGTCGGATTCCGTTTGGCGTTACGAATGGAGTCGCCTGTTTTCAGCGTACGATTGACAAAATCATCGAAGACGAACGACTCACTGACACTTTTGCTTATGTGGACAATGTGACCATCTGCGGTATGGACTCTGAATCACACGACCGAAACCTACAGCGATTTCTTGATAGTGCTCAAAAGTATGGAATCACTCTTAATGAAACAAAAAGGGAAATTAGCACTGCTAAAGTGAGACTGTTAGGATACGAGATTTCCAAAGGACAACTTAAGCCGGATCCTGAGAGATTTCGCGCTCTAAGGGAATTACCCGTACCAGTGAACATGCATGAGCAGAAACGAGTAGTGGGTCTTCTGGCTTACTACTCACAGTGGATACCTAACTTCTCAACAAAAATTAGCCTGTTAACAAGAAATCAACAATTTCCTGTCTCAGAAGAAGTCAAAAGAACATTTGAAAGTTTGAAAAATGAGCTTGAAAAAGCCGCCGTATATACTATTGATCCGAATCGCCCTTTAACCGTTGAGACGGATGCTTCTGATATAGCCATTGCAGCTACCCTCAACCAAGATGGCCGGCCCGTTGCTTTCTTCTCTCGCTCATTAACAAAAAGTGAAAGAAAACATTCTTCAGTTGAGAAAGAAGCATATGCCATTGTTGAGTCGCTGAGAAAATGGAAACATTTCTTAGTTGGTAAAGCGTTCACACTTGTTACGGATCAGCGATCTGTCTCTTTCATGTATAACAGGTCAAACAAAGGAAAAATTAAAAATGAAAAAATCCAGAGGTGGAAACTAGAACTCTCGTGTTTCCACTATGACGTCATCTATCGCCCTGGCAAGCAGAACACTGTAGCTGATACACTTACCAGAAACTATCTATCTGCCATCACTCGCAATGACCTTAAATTGCTGCACACTAGTCTTTGCCACCCGGGCGTTACTCGACTATTGCACTACGTAAGGACTCAAAATCTTCCATTTTCCTGTGATGACGTCAGAACTGTAATAGAACAATGTCAAGCTTGTGCAGAACTAAAACCCCGTTTTTTTCGACAGCCGACCGGAGAACTGATTAAAGCAACTCAACCTTTTGAGAGAATTAGTATGGATTTCAAGGGACCTCTCCCTACTGTTTCAAGAAATAGATATCTACTTACCATTATAGATGAATTCTCTAGATTCCCATTTGCATTTGCATGTCCCGATATGTCTTCCTCTACGGTTGTTAAATGTCTCAATGATTTATTCGCAATATTTGGATTTCCAGCGTACGTCCACACTGACAGGGGAACTTCGTTTATGTCTACAGAGGTGCAGCATTTCCTCCACGAGAGAGGAATTGCAACCAGTAGAACGACCCCTTACAGTCCGAGAGGAAACGGACAAATAGAGAAGTTTAACGGGACTTTATGGAAAGCCATCACCTTGGCTCTACATTCTAAGGAATTGGACATAGCTAAATGGGAACTAGTACTAAATGATGCTCTGCAATCCATCCGGTCATTACTATGCACTGCAACTAACAGGACACCACATGAACGATTTCTTGGGTTCAACCGAAGAAGTGGTTCCGGGACATCCTTGCCAACATGGTTGACCAGTCCTGGTCCTGTCCTGCTGAAGAAGAACGTTAGATCATCTAAATACGATCCCATAACAGAGGAAGTTGATTTGGTAACATGCAACCCTCAGTACGCTGTAATCCGAACACCAACCGGTCGAGAGGAAACTGTCTCATTACGAATGTTAGCCCCTAGGGAGGAACAAAAAGTTATAGAAAATGAGAATCAGAGTAGAACAGAGCTTGATATTGGCTGCCCCATCCAAAGCTTACCTCCCAGGAATCAACCTACTGATTCTATCATGTCTGAAGAAACCACCAGCACCACTGAAGACATAGCCAGATCGTCCGAAACTCAAGCAGATGAAACTACACATACATACAATCTTAGAGTAAGGAGAACTAGGCCCAACTACAAAGTGTAAAAGCTCATCAGCTTACTAGAACTCTTACTTTGACATTTAGTTTTGTCTCCAAAATGACATTTGTTTATTTTACTACTTTCATTTGGTTTTGTTGACTTGCGTTTAATGAGATATTTGATCTATTTGATCTATCAGCTATATCTAAGCTATTTGATTTACACTTACTTATATCAACATGTAACATTATGTCATGCTATTCTACATTGTTTGTTTACTTGAATCTCTATTATTATTCTGCACTTAATTAATTCTTCTATTGTTTATAATACTAGTTAGCATTATTTGAACCGGGGGTGAATGTTATGAAAATTATATTCTGTATCGGTTATCGTTCTTATGTTTACATGTGCTTGTAACTCGTCCGTGAGAATGTGTTCACGAAATGTGTGTTGTGTAGTCATTCAGTGTATTAAAGCCATACTATACAGACATGGTTCTCGACTCTCTTATCTTTATGTTTATAACAGTGTCATTCACCTTCTCTAGGATAATTTGTTTAATACTGATAGCTCTACGCCACTCAATCTACCTTGCTATTGACAACATTTATTCAAGTGATTTATGTTTTAGGTGAAATTTTTTCTTCCTAGTTAGATTCTTCATTTCACTTGATTGAGTTTGCAATTATTAAATTGGATCAATTTCAACAGGGAATTTCTTCAGTGTATTTTGCTTGGAGCCTGGAGAACAAGGGCGTGAATTGAGAGACAAGGGGAGAGAACTGAAGTCTACACACACGTCAAATCACATTTGCCCCCCCCCCCCCCCTTTCTCTCCTCATGGGACTCGAACTCGTAGTGCCCTTCTTTGGAGGCCGGCAGTGTCGTAGCTATGGTGAGGGGAGGAAGAGGAAGAATTTGAAAATCCCCCCGGGGGAGGGGCCAAATGAGTAGTTTTTTTTTACATTAAATATTAAATATTACGCTAAATCAAGAGGCCCCCAAAGAGGTCAAGCCACCGAGGACCCCAAAATAATGGCAGTCCTAGCTACGCCACTGGAGGCTTGTGCCCTATCCTTAGTACAGTGATTTTGATTTTGATTGAGCTTGAGCCCTGAGAAATTTAGTCAACAATCATGACGTCATAATATCTGTCATCTCCTTCGCGGAGCTTCCTGACATGTGTGACGTATTGAATAAATTTGAATTCAAATTACATTGATCCATTAGGTCAGTGTGCTGTCTGGCGAGTTTTAGATTGTCTGTAAATGTTTGTAAAATGTTTGACATATTTCTTATGTTCCTTCAGAGTTGAAGATAATCTTCTTTCTAATCCAAACCTCCCGCAGGGCAATGGTGATTGGTAGGTTTCGAACCCGGGACCGTCAATCGAACGACAGTCCAGTCGAGAAATTCGTTATAGAAGGCCTCAACACTGACTTGCAACGTCACAACGTGTGGGTTATTTAGACCTATAGTTCGTTGCACGTCGTGTTATAAGCTATTCTATTTCTCCAGAATTCTCAAACTGAGCCTGATATTCCCTAAAGTCATTGACAAATTTTTAAAAAATATTCACTTACGTAATTCTTCATAGCGATAAAAATGTTTGTGTGTGAAAACTTTGACCACACACGTATGCATGTATTATGGCTTTATTCCCTCAAAACTATTGTTTATAGAAGAAACTGGACAAGAGGATACGAAGATTTGCCTTCAAAGGTACAATCTTCACTGTTGGACAAGAGGATACAGAGATTTGCCATCAAAGGTACAATCTTCACTATTGATCAAGAGGACTAATAGGCTCGTGATCAACGATGCATCAGTAGCTATAGGACAAGACATCAGAGGCTTGTCATCAAAGATGCATTAATAGCTATAGGACAACACATCAGAGGCTCGTCATCAAAGATGCATCAATAGCTATAAGACAACACATCAGAGGCTCGTCATCAAAGATGCATCAATAGCTATAAGACAAGACATCAGAGGCTCGTCATCAACGATGCATCAATAGCTATGGGACAAGACATCAGAGACTCGTCATCAAAGATGCAACAATAGCTATAGGACAACAAATCAGAGGCTCGTCATCAAAGATGCATCAATAGCTATAAGCAAGACATCAGAGGCTTGTCATCAACGATGCATCAATAGCTATGGGACAAGACATCAGAGGCTCGTCATCAAAGATGCAACAATAGCTATGGGACAAGACATCAGAGGCTCGTCATCAAAGATGCATCAATAGCTATAGGACAAGACATCAGATGCTTGTCATCAAAGGCAAAAAAAACTGACAAGACACTAGGACCTAGAGGCTCAACATCAGGGAACGATAGGACAGAGGCGCTCTAGAAAACAGATTTCGAAATATTTGTAAGGAACCAGATTTGGCAAAAGTTTCTAGGTCACGTTTCCGCCCTCCCCCTCCTTGTGAGATAGTCATAAGTTAAATACCATCTGCAAGTAAACAATACTTTATTGCAGCCTGAGTTCAAAAAAAAATCTTAGTATATAATACGTTCATAAAATGCAGGTGATCGTATATATGTGTTTATGTGTATGTGTATATGTATGTGTATATGGCTTGTCTTCCAGTCCGAAGATTAATGAGGAAAGCAGTATTTTCCGTGATCAACGCAGCCCCAGCTGTGACCTTCATATTTTGCCACAACCAAGGCAAGCATATCTGTTTATATGTTTATCTGTATATATGTGTATCTGTATATATGTGTATCTGTATATATGTGTATCTGTGTATGTGTATATACACTGTTTATATGCATGTTTTGTATGTCAATGGTATGTGCTTGTGTGTAAATGTGACCTGCTGTTCGTGCACGTGTTTCTGTTTGAAAGCCCACTCGGTTGACAAGTACAGTAATCTCGCATGTAGCATTCAAACTAATTTCAAACACTTTGTGTCTGTTCTATTTACTTAATGACATAGAAACAGAACCAGCTCTCTTCATTTCATGTCATGTATACCGATGGAAATCTTTACAATCATGTTCACAAAAGTACGCAATGATGTTACTTTATATATAGCTTCCGTTCAATGCCCCTTCCTAGGGGCGTAGCCAGGAATTTTCCATCATTTTGGTGGGCGCGGGGGGGTTTTACCTATTTTGGGGCCCCTGCATTTAGCGTAATATTTAATGTTTAAAAAAACCCACTCATTTGGGGGCCACCCTCAAGTGGAGATTTTCAAATTCTTCCCCCTCCTCCCGCACCCTAGCTACGCCACTGCCCCTTCCCTCTATTTTTTATTTTTACATTTCCCAAACCATTTCTAGCGTTCCGTCTCGGTTCAACTATAAGCAGACAGCTTTCAATAGCCTTGAAAGGAGACTTGTATTTTGGACCCGGTCCAGAGTTTTATGGCCTTCAATTAACGATGCTTTTAATTTTTTCCCCCCTTTTGGTCGATAGGCGTCTTCTCAATATAACTTGAATGCAGCGGTCCAGTGTGTTTTTATGATTTCACACATAATCACGGTGAATGTAAGGTATGAATGTGTCTTTAACATCTCTGGTGATCAGTGGACCGTCAACAGGATGTAGTATACAGAGACTCTCAAACATTTGCTAGTGGTTTCCTTAAGTTTGCTGGGTCGAATTCGGCCCACTGGTTGTAGTTTCAGAACAAAGTGTTACACATTTGGCGTTGAATTTTTAATTTCAGATGTTTACATTATAAGTATTTTTAAGAAGCAGGGGAATGAAAGAGAAAGAGAGAGAGAAAGAGAAATGAAGAAAGAGACAGAGAGAGAGAGAAAGAGAGAGAGAAAGAGAAATGAAGAAAGAGACAGAGAGAGAGAGAAAGAGGGGAAAATTGTTACTTTTCTTGTATTTTAACGTTTATTAGTAGTAAAAAAATACCTATTATTTTACAAAAAAGATAGATAGATAGATAGATACATAGATACATAGATATATATAGATATAGATAGATAGGTAGATAGGTAGGTAGGTTGATAGATAGATAGATAGAAGATAGATAGATAGATAGATAGATACATAGATAGATACATAGATATATATAGATATAGATAGATAGGTAGATAGGTAGGTAGGTTGATAGATAGATAGATAGATAGATAGATACATAGATATATATAGATATAGATAGATAGGTAGATAGGTAGGTAGGTTGATAGATAGATAGATAGATAGATAGATAGATAGATAGATACATAGATACATAGATAGATAGATAGATACATAGATACATAGATATATATAGATATATATAGATATAGATAGATAGGTAGATAGGTAGGTAGGTTGATAGATAGATAGATAGAAGATAGATAGATAGATAGATAGATAGATACATAGATAGATACATAGATATATATAGATATAGATAGATAGGTAGATAGGTAGGTAGGTTGATAGATAGATAGATAGATAGATAGATACATAGATATATATAGATATAGATAGATAGGTAGATAGGTAGGTAGGTTGATAGATAGATAGATAGATAGATAGATAGATAGATAGATAGATAGATAGATAGATAGATAGATACATAGATACATAGATAGATAGATAGATACATAGATACATAGATATATATAGATATATATAGATATAGATAGATAGGTAGATAGGTAGGTAGGTTGATAGATAGATAGATAGATAGATAGATAGATAGATAGATAGATAGATAGATAGATGACACCAAGATATCAATATGACTCCTAAAGTCATAGAGGATGGCTGCCTGGTCGTGCGGTTTGCACGCTGGACTGTCGTTCGGATTTATCGACGGTCGAGGGTTCAAACCCTGCCCGCTCCCATCCCCCGTCGTCCTGCGGGAGGTTTGGACTAGGAAGTAAACTATCTTCAACTCTGAAGGAACATCCGAAACATGTAAAACATTTTACAAACATTTTACAAGTCCTATACAACGTCTCAAGGGTTCAATCTAACTCCTCTAGTCTAAGTCACACAGGCGATCACCAGATCCCCCACTGACATTAGGGCACCTGTCACAGACCCAGCATGGTGTAGTCAATGCCTCCCATTGCTGAACTTGTTGGTGTGCGTGTGTGTGTGTGTGTGTGTGGATCAGGATGAGGAAAACAGTCAGTAAGTTTCTTGTAAGCGAGAATCAGCATGACGGCTTACTTCTGGTTCTGTTTAAATACAAAAAAAATATATATTTCACAACGACATTCCAAAACACACACACACACACGTACCTACACACACACACTCTCAGACAACCTCACAGACACACATCATATGTTTTATACAAAGAAATTAAAAAAAAAAAACACATCTCCTTCTATAATCATGTTTACAGTACACAAACTTTGATCTGATAGATGAAGTACCTACACACATACACAGACATTTATACGAATTGACACATAATGTAGATTAAAAGTCTTTGATGACTAAGCTCTAACAACCATCCAGGAATCTAGAACAACAAAAAAATAAGCACTTTGATATTGTCTACATTTTTTTTTTTGCGATTTCTAAATCAACAAACAGAAAAGGTTCAAAACCTTCTATGCAGTAAAACAAAAAAATTAAGTATCCCCTTCAGACCTATCTACATGCTAGCCCATGCAAACAAATCTTACCCTCCCTCTCCCACTGAACGATACCATTTGTTATAGAAGGCCTAAGCACTGACCTGCAACGTCACAGACTGTGGGCAGTGTAGACGAGTAGCTCGTTCTTCAGACGTGAAGTGTCAACAAGGTTACTGGTCTAAACTGTCAACAGGATGTGACGTTGCAGGTTAGTGTTCAGGCCTTCTATAGCGATTGGTCGTGCCCTGAAGAACCTTGATCTATATAGATGTACTACTATGTACCATGCCACTAAAAAAGAAATGAATTTAAATTTGGCAAGAGAATTAGAAAATCTTTATCTTGAACAGATTACGCCTTCGGTTATTCCCACATATAGGACTTATTCATTTAAGAGTTTAATAATTTTTTAAAAAAATCTAGCATTCATTAGCTATTAAGTACAAAATAATCGCTCTATGAGATATATACATGAAATATTGTCTATTTGTTTTTTACAATTTGACTATGTTTGTTTAACTTTTAGTTTAAACTTTTAGATGTTTTCATTTTATCAATTTATTATCGAAACGTGACCATCTTGGAGGATTAAATCATATTGTAATTATATCTACACACAACTTATAATACAGAATTTAGTTTATTATTTATATAAAAACCAAGGGACTGAAGTGATTCATAGGCAAGTGCTTTTGTTTCAGCTAAAATGCGACTATTGTTTATAGTCCGATGCCTTGAAGTCTTAGCATTATATGTTGACATTGTCTTAGCAATACCGAAAGTTCAAATGAGATTTCCTCACCTGTAGTCAAATATAGTTCTTAAGTCTTTTCTTTTTCCCTATGTCGTTTTTGTGTACCTGTGGAGCGGAGGCGGTGGTAGTGAAACTAGACCAAAGATTGTCACAGAATAGGGTCACTGGATGTGGTCAAATATCAGGGGGGAGGTAGGTCTTTTGACTTTCGGGTCGGTTTAATAGCAAACGACGAAGGGTTTGTATAGAGAAAGATGAAAAGATAGGTGGATACAAGATTGATGTATTGAGGTGAAGATGTGTTATTAAAGGATCTTCCCGTTAAATGGCGCAGTTTTTTTTTGTCTTGTCTTGTACGTGATGTATTTTACTGGGAAATGTGGAGATATTACAAAGTATATTAAAAACAAAATGTGGCTTTTAATAATTCCTGGATACCTTGCCAAAACTCTGTCCATTTTCATTTCATTAAACTCATCAAAAATCATTAAACTCCATTTGAGTCTGAGAAACTCAAACTCTTACTTGGAAAAGACCTGGACAGCAACTATTTGTTGCCAGAATTTGCCAGATTTTTTGGGTTCTTCCAATCTGGCATTGTACCATGTAGGAAAGATTATTAGAAAGTCTAGCATCGTGATCTGGGAGAGGGATAACTCTCCCACTACAGTGCAACCGTTGCAAAGATTATCTCTGGTCTGTGATATGTGTACAGCCACAATGGACCTCAAATGCTAAAATGGGGGATTGCTGGACAGTGTCAGAACAAGTAATGAAGGGTTAGGTGAGCATCGTAAGACGCGGGAGGGAGATTAAGAATGCATTTGTCAACGCGATTGGACCTAGTTCTAGCAGATGGAGGCGGGACGGCTGATAAAGCCTAGTTTTGAATGTCTGTCACAGATATGTGCGATTTGGGGCGAAGATTTAGTATTTTCTGGCATTGTATATTGAAGGAATTCCTCTAATTTCAGAAGGTCCCGGACCTTCTTAATTTGAAAGTTGTTTTGTGAGTTTCAGGAATCAGTTGAAAAGTCCAACTGATCTTTTAAGTGTTGACCATTTCTTCATTATTAGAAATCTGATAGATACTGACGTTACTTAAAAAAAAAAAAGATGATGATTCAGTCCTTATGTGTGACTGAAGATTTCTGGTTTATCTTCCCAATTCTGCATTACATTTTCACAATTTGGTGGTTGGCTAATTCATAGGTAGCCATTGTGAGTATACTTAGCCGTCTTAAGACTTGTCGTTCCTGCCAGATGAATGAGCTCTTGCTTTTGGGAAAACACTGCACGGTACAGAGACACAGACTGTGACTCGACAAAGAACGCGATTAGCCAAACACAACTTGACAAGGCTGGTTTCTTTTCTGTAATTCGAAATACTTAATTCGTTCTTATAGATTTAGGGATACAGTCTGTCTGTTCATGCTGCTCGCGCCGATACACAGATTTTAATTCTAAACATGTTTTTTTTAAAATACATTTATCAATAGAGATTTTCTCTGCCCCTCTATCTCACACACGCGCGCGCACAGACACACTGCAATTAAAATCTCATACAATCAACATATTCATCTCAACATTTTTATTTTCCCCAGAAAAGCGACACGCCCTCTTTATTTATTACGATGTATCGACAAAAAAAAAATGTCACGTGATTTTCATTGATAGACACGTCCAAACAGTTTGTTTTCTATGTACCGAAACCTACCGGGGGGGGGGGGGGGGTAATGTGTGGTGCAACGATCATTTATCAATACACTTTTTCTCCGCCTTTTTCTCTTGTTTGTTTCTTCTGTCCCCCCCCCCCCCCCCTTATAAGCCTAATTCAAACGACGCAAACACCTGTATGCCAGGGCCTAGACCGCGGAAGAGGACTCAGTAGGAACAGGACAAAGGTTGCATGATGGCTCAGTCCGAGTGTTCCAGCCCTATAGAAAAAAAATCCGTTGCATAGAGCCCCGGTACTTCCTTGACACACACACACACACACACGCAAACACACACACATAGAGATTTGAGGGCTCTTTAAATTATATAACAGATATCGCTATTTCTGTCTTATTGCACCGGACGCGTGTTTCAGGGGCTTATTGTCGAAGCACCGGATATGGGCTCTTGAAGCTATAGGGTGGGGACGAAATCTTTAATTACATGTGTACGTCGATGGTTCTTACATATTTAAACAGTTACCCTTGTAAACATGTTTTCGTCATAATTCTGTAGTGCAGTGAAACAATTAGCTCTGCTTTTAGTCTCCCCTCCTTTCATTGTTATCTTTCTTGTTAAAGTTTTTTTTTTCATGAAGCGCCTTACTGTTTTCTTATTAAGCCTAGTCCCCGTAACCCGGTGGCAGAGGAATAGGGCTCTTTACTGACAAGCCAAGGGTCGAAGTTTAAATCTTGTTTAGTCCTTCAAGTTCTGGTTGAGGTGATAAGACACACACACACACACGCACACACACACACACACACACACTAATAGACACTTACCAACACTGTTTCTGTAAGGAGAAATGAAGATCTATTTCTGTCGAAACTCGAAGTATGAGAAATGAAAGAAACAAAAAAGAGGATGGTTACATACTTACAAGAAAGGACAGTGGAAACTTCAGAAATTTAAGAAACAAGCGAGACTTCCTATTACAATACTGTCAAACACACCAAATCTAGTCATGCATGTTAATCGAAGACTTAAATTCTGCAGAGTCATTGGTTTTCCTGGCTGACTCAGGCAGCCCAATCCATGCTCTAATAGCACTAGGAAAGAATTAGCAATTGTACACTTTTGTTCCTAGTTCAGGCTCCTTTTGTCCTAATGCTATAAGAGCATGGAATGGGTTGCTTGAGTCAGCCAGTTGACTCTCAGTGGAACATAAGTCCGCAGGGGCACTTCTATGTCCATCCTGCCATCTTTGCTTACTGTTCTTCTCATCTCCTCCGAGATTGCTTTGGTCTCCCAGCCCTTCTGTACGCTGAATTGTGGACTTGGGAAGAAGAACTTCCGGTCCACGTCCTGGCCGTTGGATAAAATCCCTTTCGGTCAACGGTGGCGATTACATGCTAATTTTAATGAAGGCACATAGGATGCACTAAAAATCTTGCAATTTTTGCATGAAAATCTCGGAAACAGAGGTCTTCTGTTGATATATGCTGCATTATTGTTTTTAATGGGATAGTAAATGTCAACTTTGTTTTCTTTTAGTAGTGTAGCCTATTAGTTTGGTCTATAAATAGACAGCACGCTTATCACGGGCTGTGTGCAAATGTGGGCTATAAATAGACAGCATGATTGTCACTGGCCGTGCTCAAATGTGGGCTATAAATAGACAGCTCGCTTATCATGGACCGTGTGCAAATATCTCCCTTACGTTCAATGGAACCGAGGCTATGCGGCTTCATTATGTCCTATTGGTCGAAATTTCTATACGCCGTATACCACCGTGTCGTAGGCCGCAGATGTCCCACGGGCCGTGGTTTGGGCATCACTGAGCCTAATGATACCAAAGTGTTGTCATAATACTTTCGGGACAGACGCATAATGTGAGACTCTTCCATGATTCAGTTTTCAGAGGGAGGGATTTATAGAAAAAAAAAAGAAGGGGGTGTGGGTCTATTACATTAACTAGATTTTTTTGAATGATCTTCCGGTCTATCAAACCGGTTTCTTGCGACAATAAGTTTAAAGCTCCAAGTCGTTAGAAAAAGAAAATCTAGAGCTGGGACTGCAAGCGGTTGAACAGTAGTCTTTGTACACTTTGTTATCTGTCACGTTGGCGTAGTGTGTGTGTTTAGGTGTGTCTGTGTGTGCGATTGATTTTAAATTTGATACTGTCGTACTAGAATCGTGCCAAAATTGAGAAAAGACTAAACGTGGCTCCACAAAAATTATTGAGACGGATTTTTGGAGCAGGGTCGGTACTATAGATTGCGGGGCCGTATGCGAAACGGATAGCGTGGGGCTTATTCTGAATTGTGATAAGGATAATAAGTGAAAATTAAGATTTTGTATTAGAAAATAAATTCGACTTTACATTTTAATCAAACTTTACTAAGTACAAAAATCACTGTCAGATTAACTTTACGAGCCATCTACAGTAGATAGTAGTTTTCCAACAAAAAGTTGATAAACATTCAGATCTGCCTTTAGAGATTTTCTATCGACGAGCAAAATATCGCTTTTGTTTTGCTTTTTTTTAAGAGGTCGACATAGATTTAGATCTATATTTGTAGGCCAGTGACTATTAAAGTAAATTAAGAATTTGAACTTCTCGTCTTCTTGCCTTATTCTAACATTTTTATTAAATGAAAGCTGACAATGCCGCTTTCTTTAATTGCTAGTAGGATCATAGTGAATAGCACCCAGAAATGACAATTTTGTTTGTTTTAAGGAGATTTGCATCAGTTTTCAGAAGATATTAATAATTTCAAGAGATTTTCATGACTTTGAAATATATTTTACAATTTCAGGAGAATTCCAGAAACCTTTAATAATAAGTTAAAATTGTTTATTTTAATAATTTACACCTAGAATTCGCGCGAGCCTATGAAAGTGCGGGGCCCTGTGCGGCCGCATAGGTTGCAGTGGCCTAAGACCGCCTCTGTTAGGGAGTCAGTTATAGAGATCGGGTCTCAAACATGGAAATCCTATCCCGAACTGGGAGTCGAACACTTAGTGAGGTTGTGACATAGTGTCGCGTGAGGTTTGCGGGACAGGTCCTCCGACTAAATGAACTACGCATAGCAAGAGTTGCTTTGACATGAAGGCCAATACGAGGAAACCGCAAACAGGTACGTCCTCGTATAACTTGGCCCCACACTTTCATGGAGGACCTCAGAACAGTGGACACTAGGTGGTAAGAGGCTTCAGACATTGCCAGTGACAGATCTTTGTAGAGACAGCTAGCCACCCAATGCGCCGAACGGCGCTGGAGGACCTAGATCTAAGTAAGACTGTCGTACTAATGTCCTAATGTCCCGAAATATCTTGCAATGCTGGGACTTAGCAATTAGTTTACACTTATTAAAGCCCCATTCTCGATACAACAGAAGACTTCAGTACACGAAATGCACAGGTTACAGTTTGCTGGGTTTAAATAAAGAGTTCTTGAAAATAAAGACATAAGTATTTGTTGTTGATTTATCTCCAAATCATTTACAACACTGTCTCATTCTTTCTTTTACTTATTGAATCTTTCTGTCTTCTTATCTCCCTTTCTTTTCATCTTTCTTTCTCTCTCTCTCTTTCTTTTTTTTCTCTTTATTTCTTTCTTCCTATCTTTTTTTTCTTTCTTTCTTGCTTTCTTTTCTCTCCTTCTTTCTTTATCTCTTTCTCTCTCTCTCTTTCTTACTCAATAACGCTAAAATCAGACTGAGGCGTTTCCTGCTCTTTCGAGCTTACAATCTCTTCAGACTTCTCAATAATTTGAGCTTGCAATATCTTCTAACTTCTCTAGTATTTGAGTTTACAATCTCTTCTAACTTCTCTTCTATACATATAGCAATATTTTTTTGTCTAGTTGTGGAATTTGACCAATAGAAAATGACTTCTTGAACTATGGTTTTAGAATCATTGACATTTCCACTCGCTCATTATAATCGTCAATATTCCTTGTTGGTGTCAGAAAGAAAGAAAAAACAAATGTTCACAGATCAGGAAGTATGGAGCTAGAACATTGATATTTGTACACCCACTGCCCCCCCCCCCCGCCTCCACCTGGCATTCACCAGCTAGCCTGATATCGCTCTTCTTAAGACTGTCCAAGAGAAACAGTTTGAGAACTAGTGTTCTCTTCTCCTTACTGTCATTTCCGTCCTTTCAAAACTTTTGAAATTTTTATCTTTTTAAAAAACTTTGAGAAGTATCTCCTTTCACCAGATTATCACGCAAACGCACACATACACACATTTCCCCACACACAGATAGCATCACACACACACACACACACACACTCAGTCACACCCACAAACACGCACAAATTGCGTTGTTGTTCAACCCTTTCCTCGTATCGCGAGGTTTGAAACCCTCTAAAGAGTTTCCAAAGAGTCTCCAAACACCAAGTTTTATCTGATACTTCCACTCCAACAATGCCCCCCCCCCAACCCTCCTCTATCTAATAAAATATTAACATTTACGATATCTCCTCCTCCCCCAAAGCCCAATCCTTTTAACCTCCCACTTTTCTTGTGTCAACCGGTTTATCAAAGATAGCTTCAGTCAACCAGCGGACATCGACGTAACGGGGACTTGGAAAGTCAGGTAGAGAGAAGAACAGGGCATCTCAGATTGTGTTCGATAAAAAATAAAAGACTGAATTTATATTACTAATCAAACCTTCACTTGTTAGTTGAAAATCATTTTTTTTTCAATTCCTTCACATAGATTATTATATTTCATTAAAGTTGCTACGACCAAAGTCCGAAGTGTGGCCATTTCGCGAATCGTCTGATTTTGGGCTTTGGCTGTAACATGGTTAGAAAAAGAAATAAACTAAAATACACAATTTGAAGAAGTATTGCAATATATCCTAGAGCAGGGGTCGGCAACCTTTTGAGTCAGAAGAGCCAAAAATTACAATGTACAAAATTTCAACCTTTTCTAAAGAGCCACAAGATTTTTTTCTTCCAAACATTTCGTTAAGAATTCTTTAAACTGACGATGGTAGAGTGCTTTTAACAAGATACTGTTACAAATCTTGATTAACAAATTTATGACCTCATCTATTTCGTCCTGAAATGCTTGGACACAAAGCGCTTCTTGGTATATTATGCAGCGAAACGTAAAAATTTCATGGTTTAATTTTGCGCCAAAAATGTCATACTTCTGGCTCCATCAGTTGCTATTGAAACGATTTATTTATATCGATTGTATTGTCTTCAATTTATTTTCGCATGACATTAGCTCTATCTTTTCCTCTGGTTTGTCACGAGAGCGTTAGCAATCCTAGAAGTTCTTATGGAACCTGGGAAGACATATACCTGACAAATAGGCCAACTTGTGCCGTCTTTTATGTCGTAAGACTCATCTATATCAAGTAATAAGGCAGCAAATTGAATATCTTCCACCTGCAAATATGTTACATTCCAAGACATGGAGAGGGGTGCGCTGAAAAGCGAGTACAAGTGGCTGAGAGATAGAATCGAATCAGAACAATTAAAATTTTTTTTTTTTTTTATATAAAATAGATATTTCCGCATGTGTCAATCTAGTCATGCTTGTAATAATTGACTTCAACTCTGCTAAGTCGTTAGTTTCTTTGGCTAATTCAAGCAACCCATGCCATTCTCTAGTAGGAAGAAGGAGCACTTGTATGAATTTGTCTTAGCATATGTAATAAGATATGTGCTCGATTCGACGCTGGTTATACTTGATGCTGAAAGCGTTGCTGTTCTAAGCGTCTGTAGAAGACTTCGTACTTTCCATTTCTCGACTTCATTTATGCATTCTTTTTTCTGTATTCCTTTTTTTTCCTCCACCTGGTGCTGTGACCTGTAAGATGGAATTTGTTGCACAATAAAAGTTTGAAACTATTTCGTCTCAATGTAATGGAAGACTTCAACACGATTGCCGAATTGTTAAAGAATGAAGCCCCTCCCCCCCCCCCCCCCCCCAACCCGTGAAGTGACCGTAACCCCGACTTTAGAGACATTGACTATTGTTTAACAATCGTTTAGTTTGTCGATTGTTACTTTATTGAGTTCTATGTATATTGACCTCCAATGTATCTATCTATCTATCTATCAACGCTCGGTGATCGCTGTAGTCCTAGAGTTTTGACCCAGACCTCACTAGCTAAACACTCAATGTTTTCCTGGCGTACATACTGAGTATTTCATTGGAAGTAAATATTTTACAGTTAGAATCAAACATCATAAAATACTTGAAATCTGTGTTTAATGAAGTCAGAGTTTTCTTTTATCTTGCCTCCCCTCTCCCCCCCTCTCTCTCTCTCTCTCTCTCTCTCTATTTCTCCTGCAAAATCTGCTGACATCAGCATAATCAGAAGGAAAAAAGGGGAGATAAGATTTGCTGTTCAATCAAGGGGCATAATTGTTCTGAAAAAAAAGGGAGCCTAGATTTTAAAATAAAACCGTAACGTCAGATATTTATATATGAGGTTGAAATTACACACGTTCACACACACACACACACACACACACATACATATATTTCTATAAATAGGTCTGTCTGCATATAATAAAATGCATTCACATGCTTGTTTTATAGATGAGATCTATTAAAATGAATTGTTTACATTTTAAATCGGAACATATAGGATTTATGTTTGAAGACTACATCATATTTAAACACATTTTATTGTTACTTTGGCTTAATGCTCAAATCACTAGCTTTCACATCACCAACTTCCTTGTAGTACTTCATACAGAGTAACTACATTGCCGGTTACTGTGTGTGAGAGTTCTATGTAGGAGAGTTCTATGTGAGAAAGTTCTTTGTGAGAAAGTTCTATGTGAAAAAGTTCTATGTGAAAAAGTTCTATGTGTGAAAGTTCTATGTGTGAAAGTCTTATGTGAGAAAGTTCTATGTGAGAAAGTTCTATGTAAGAAAGTTTTATGTGAGAAAGTTCAATGTGAGAGAGTGATACAGTCAGCTCACAGAATTGGAGAGATTGATAAATCAGACAAAATACAGACATAACAAGTAAATCATATGAACAAGACAGAATGATAGACCGAACAAGTGAGCCATATGAACATGACAGACTGACAGATCAAACAAGAAAGTAGGTCAGAACAAACAAGGGAGTCATATGAACAAGACAGTAGGTCAGAACAAACAAGGGGGTAATATGAACAAAACTGTAAGTCAGAACAAACAAGGAAGTAATATGAACAAGACAGTTGGTCAGAACAAACAAGGGAGAACAAGACAGTAGGTCAAAACAAACAAGGAAGTAATATGAACAAGACAGTTGGTCAGAACAAACAAGGGAGAACAAGACAGTAGGTCAAAACAAACAAGGAAGTAATATGAACAAGACAGTAGGTCAGAACAAACAAGGGAGTCGTATGAACCAGACAGAAGGTCAGACCAAACAAGGGAGAACAAGACAGTAGATCAGACCAAATAAGGGAGAACAAGACACTAGGTCAGACCAAACAAGGGAGAACAAGACAGTAGGTCAGACCAAACAAGGAAGAACAAGACAGTAGGTCAGAACAAACTAGGGAGTCATATGAACAAGACAGTAGGTCAGAACAAAAAAAATCATTCATATAAACAAGACAGTAGGTCGAACCAAACTAGGGAGTCATATGAACAAGACAGTAGGTAAGACCAAACAAGGGAGTCATATGAACAAGGACATACTGACATTACAAGCTAACATATCAGATACTCACGATAAAACAGAATGTCATGACAAACTTGTCAGAAAGAAATACAGACAAGAGAGCAGGGTATGGTATTAGAGATAAATGACAAAGACAGACAGAGAGAAGTTAGATAGAGAGCGAGTGATAGAGAGGTTATTTAAAGAATGATAGATAGATAGATAGATAGATAGATAGATAGATAGATAGATAGATAGATAGATAGATAGATAGATAGATAGATAGATAGATAGATAGATAGATAGAAAGATAGATAGATAGATAGAAATTACACAAGAAGTGTCTAGCAGTGTCAGACCATTATGTAAAGATCACACTGTAACCAGACCTAACGAAAAAGTGACAGACAGACCATTAGACTCTCGTACCCTTCAAAACAGACATATCGACAGATATTGCTAGATCCACAGAGACTCTCTGCGCTCGAATAAAACATTATCCCCAGATTTTTTTTGTGTGCAAGTTTATCTTGATTATCTGAAGACATTAACACTTACTCTATAAGAATATTACATTTCATTTTTTTTATGCAAAGGAAACGTTACTGGCCTTAAAACCTGTTTTAGTGAATGTTCAAGATAAAATGTGTGTGTGTGTATTCAGGATATAACAGAATTGAACAAATAGTACAGTATACAATGGTGCAGCTCAATTTGAACTTTAAATCTCCAATTTCCCGTCCTGTAAAAACCTTTTGCTAGTAACAGACGTCAGACTGCGTCACGTGATAGTTTGATGGATTGGCTGGAGTAGGGAAGGGTTAGTGAGACAAGGCGAAGAACAGAAGGAGGGTGGAGGAAGCTCAGAAGATTTGGGGAGGAGGGGAGGGGGTATTTGCGTGTTGATATCACATTTAATTTAGTTTCTGTGCGGCCAGAGGGTGTTAAAGAATGAAGATCCCCCCCCCCCCAACCCGTCTCCAATGTTACAGCAATGTAGTTCAAATCTATATTTATCCTCTCATAAAATGGCGGGAAAGGATAAAAAAAAAAAAAGAGGCTCTAAGACAGAATACTTTGGGAGACGGCTACAGTGGTTCTTAAACTGTGGTCCCTTCTTCTTCTAGCTAGCTATTTCATAACTGAGCTGTATGCTTTCTCAGTCTGTGAGGATACTGTCCAGTTTGAACATTGTGGCCTTCTTCTTCTCCTCAATTTAAGCCAACTGCTTATGTGTGGGTACTTCTACTGATGTTCCGACACTGTCCAGTTTGTGTCCATTCCTCTGTAAATATCTTGCCTGTATTTCCTGGAGCTCATAGACTGAGCCTCTCTTCCTTGTAACAACTGGCTAACATTGACCTGAGTATACTGAAATTTACACGTCTTTCAGGTTTTCCTTTGAATTATCTACCTTAGATTTTCTGTGGATTATCTGCCTTTGAATTTTCTCTCTAGAAGCCTAAAGAAAAAAATGCCAGTTGTCCCTAAGAACGAAAAGAATTGAATTATTGTGCTGTTATGTTGGCAGGCTTTGTTTCAATCGAGGCGAGAGGGGAAAGAGGACGTTTTAAGATGACCTCAGGCTACAGGTTATAATGTGTCTATCTTTCAACTGTCTAGTTATCTTATACATATGAAATCGTCAAAAGACTTTGAACTAGAGCACGTCTTATGTAAGAATAAGTAGGTCACTGCTGGATCTTCGCTACCCAGTAAAATTTAACACAATTACTCAATCTTTGGACACGAAGTCATTTCAGACCTTGCGATCTACGGGGCACATGATGTAAAGGTCATCAGTTGATGTGGCCCACCGTTAACGAGGGTGTCGTGTGTCAAGCACTACGACCTTTGCTTTTCCCTAACTAATGTCAGGTTGGACTCAGATTCACCCAAAGATTCCGCAATAAAATAATATTAGTTCTCACCAGGGTTCGAACCCTTGGTCTCGGTTAGGAACCCAAGCGCTTTACCACTCAGCCATTCTAATGAAATAAGGCACATCTTATATGTAAAAAAGTAAAGTTTCCCTTTCAGACCTAGAGGTCTATAGGGCAGATGATGGGTCTATAGGGTCATCTGTTTCTGTGTCCCACGGTTAACGAGGGTGTCATGTGGCCAGCACAACGACCAACCGCATTTACTTTTCCCCAACTAATGTACCTATTAGCTGGGTGGACTCAGAGGCGCCCAAGGATCCCTAAATTAAAAACCACAGTCTTCACCAGGATTCGAACCCGGGACTCCCAGTTTAGAAGCCAAACGCTTTACCACTCAGCCACCGCGCCTCCAAATCTCATATGTGAAAGTATATTAATGGGTCATAGAAATTAATTTTTTATGTTCACGGTGTAACATTCATCCCAATATTGGCTTGATATTAGTGTCTGTATTAGGATATATTTTGAACTTATATGAACGCAATTTTTACCATTCAATTCTGATTATGTTAAATGGTCGTGTACATATGCATTATAGTCTAATTTTATTCATATCAGAGGCATTCGAGATTCCTAGATCCAATGAGTGTTGAGCCAAAGGGCCCATGCTTTTTTTTTCTTGAATTAAGAGAATGCTTTAATCCAATAAGGCCAGCTTGAAGTTCCAAGAACAATCAATGATCATTAATTACATTCGTTTGTTATAGAGTCCAAACCCAGCTACCCTAACCCCGAACCTTCGTATTCCTACACAGTACCGCCATTGCAGCGTGCGACCCCGTGAGGAACGGCGTGGTGAGCCTTTCTTTCTTTCCACCATGTTCTATTCTTCTATTTTTATCTGGACGATTGCTATTCTAAAATCTTGGACACCCCGCTAACTAGCGTGCAAGAAGATAAAGGGTTTTATTATAAGGCAATATGAAGGAACTTTGCAAATTTATAGCACTTAAGGTAGTAAACATTTAAAACTTATAACGATCTATATGTAAAGGGCATCTGTTTCTGTGGCCCACGGTTAACGAGGGTGTCAAGTGGGGAGCACGACGGCCAACCGACTTAACTTTTTCTTAACTAATGTCAGGTACCCAAGGAGGACTCAGACGCGCCCCGAATAACCTAAAATTTAAAATCCAAGTTTTCATCATGATTTGAACCCGGGATCCCTCAGTTCAGAAGCCAAGAGCTTTACCACTCAGCCACCGCGCATCCTTAACAGAAAGTAATAACTTTAGCATTTATAGATGTATAAATTTAATAGTTATATGTTTTATGAAGTTATGTTCAACAGATTGTTGAAAATAGCTGAAAAAAAAAATGTGCACACTTGAACATAGGAGTTGGCTAGACAATTAATCTCCTTTTTCTTTTGCGCCCAAACTGTTAGACCATTGTATTATCACCTGTCATGTACGCTACATTACCCATGTAATAGTTACGTGACTAGCGTCACTTCTATAAATAGACATACAGCTCTGGAACTAACCAATAGGACAATCTCGTTTTGAATGCTTCTCCAAAACTATCACAGATATTAGAGGGGGGGGGGGGGGTGCTTTAGAAACCCAGAAACCTAGAGCCATAAACACCTAGATTGTCCTAGATCGCTAGAATAATATAATTAGTTCATATTAATTTCAGTCTTCCGTTTGCTTGGACGACGAGTTCAGGGCCACAAATACATAAAGACAAACAAAACATTCTCAACAAAACATCAACAAGCAAAATGTAAACATAAAATTCTGTTTAGTTTTATACAAGGCTTTGAAATTAGAAGTTATTCTTTGTTTTGATATCAAACTAAAACATAAAATCACCAATAATTAGTTAACTTATGGATTAATTTTTTTTCAAATTGATTGTTTCTATAATACATAGTGTAAATACTCGCAAAAGTTTTTAATTGATCAGAGAACGAGTCAGGGAAAACCAACGTGTAAAAAAATGTGTACAGATAATATAAACTTTGTACAAAGTCTCAACAACTTCATAACATTATTACTTTCACCGCTCAAAACTTTCAGAGCTCAAAACTTCCAGAGTTCAAAACTTTCACCTCTCAAAACTTTCAGAGCTCAAAACTTTCTCTTGCACTAAGAGGGGCTAGAGAACGTGACCAAATATATATATTTTTGGGCATGTTTACTTGTGAATGACCTTTGACCCAGTGATCGCCGACAATAAATCAATGAAGGTAACAGATAGTAACAGCGTTCAATATTAAAAGATTTTCGTCTCAAGAATTACACCACCCATGTTTTACTGAGCTCGTGGTGTTAATTGAACACAATTATAGTACATAATGCATACACATAAGAGGTCATTCAATAGACATTATACACATAGATATAGTGCCAACTCCGCCCCCCCCCCCTTTTTTTTTGGCCAGTATTGAGATGATATTAGATAAAGCTGCAGTGTTTTTGGTACAAAATAAATCCAAGGAAAAATATATTAGCAACAGTCAAAGAAGAGTTTGTGTTTGCAATATCTTTTAAAAACAATCTTTTCATATTACAGTGGAGTCGCGAGGGTCTGAAACGATTGGGACCGGATCCACTTTGGATTTGACAAATATATCAAATGAAGCGAAACTTTTATTAAAATAAACACAATGATGAAATACAACGTGCAGTTACATAAAGTGGTACAGGATAAAATTAGAAGCAGAGTTTATTTTAGTTCCTCTCTCTGTAACCCATTCTGTGAATGAATTCTGTGAATGAAGTGCCTGACAAGAGAGCGATATGTTTCTTATACAGAAGTCAAAACAGACTTCTAGATTGCTGTATCAGATTTTAAAATACATGTATCTTGATTTTGGATTCGGATTAAGCGGACTTTAGGATTACAGAAGTTCGTATTATCGGAACTCCACTTTGTATGTAAATAAAATATGTATAAACCATTTTTTTTTAAAACAAGAAACACATAACTATTATTATTTTTTCATCTTAAGTTCCTCAGTTTCCCTGGACCTAGAATGTAAGTTCCCCGGACCTAGAGTGCAAGTTCCCATGGACCTAGAATGTAAGTTCCCCGGACTTAGAATGTAAGTTTCCATGGGCTTAGAATGTAAGCTACCTTGGACCTATAATGTAAGTTCCTATGGACCTAGAATGTAAGCTGTCTTGGACCTAGAATGAAAGTTCCCCTGGACTTAGAATGTAAGTTCACATGGATCTAGATTGTAAGACATCAAACTCCGGTTATTCATTTGTTTATCGTGACATTCTGAGCAGGTTTGTGATGGTAAACAAACAAGATGGTGACATATTTCTTTGAATTCACTGTTGTGCACAGAAACAAGGTTTGTACTAATTGCTTATAAGATTGAGGAGACAAATGTGCCATGTTCAAAGACTGCTGTTTCGATGGCCTTGGGTTCAGTCCTTATAAAAACGAGCTTGTGTTTTCAGCGCTAAATCCTAGGCCAATAATCTCAAAACGAAGTGTTTTCAACTGAAATACTCTGCTTTAATTCTCAAATCAATACTTGTAATCTCTAACTAATAACTTCTTATCTTATCTTATATAATACAGACGTTACTTCAAACTTTTGTAACATGTATGTGCGAATGAGAGATGTTACAGATGGACTGACAGAGATTTTGGACAGGATATTTGTTGACCAATGTTACTGCCTCAAAGTCCCAGGTCTCTATGAAGATAACGCCTCAGACAAAACAGCTTTGAAAATATTTGTTATTTTACTAGAAAGTACAATTAGCTTCCACAACGTTTACAAAACAAAGTTTTTCATGTCTGTCTAAGTCATTAAAATTTAAAAATACAACTTTGTTTTTGCAGACCGTAATTACATCGGATCTGATATTACAAGCTTCAAGGTTGGATTGGAAATAGATGCATATGTACACACACACCCCGCTTGTTTTCTTTCTTGGCCCTTACCTTAGGGGCCGCGTCAATAGTAAGAATGTTCATTAGTGTCAGAAGTATGCGTGGTAAACAGACTGACGTAGCGCCCTCCCCCCTCGCCCCTCCTCCCATAACTCCCGCCATTACTTTACACAAAGCCCACCCTTCCACTCGTCATCAAATCGGCGCCCCTATACCTCCCCCATCAAGTTTAACAATGGCTGTGATCTATTGAGCAGTGGGAAATATAAAAAAAATGATAAAAAAGGGAGAAAGAAGTATGTGGGGGGGGGGGGTATAAGGTGAGGGGGACATCGATTATACAGTGACAAACCAAAAGATACAGGACCGATAACTTAAGGACATGTAATAATGGACAACGAAGCTGTGGAGCGAGGGAGGGGGGAGATACAGAGGATCGAACCTGGGACACTAGACTTGATCGTGCAGTAGTTAATATATGTAATCTAGCCTTGACTCGATGACCTAATTACCTATAAATGCTTAATAAGGGGCATGAGCTGGAGTTAACTTTTTTTTATATATAGATCTGTATGTGTGTCAAAGGGAGAGTACCCCAGTGACAACGAAGGAGTTGAAGAGAAAGGGTTGCCTGTAACAAGACATTCTAAAACGGCCTATGATTAAAACCAGTGGTTCCCAAGCTGTGGTCCGCGGGCCAGCAGGTGTCCATGAGACGATCATTGGGGGGCCGCAGAAAGATTTAAAATAACTTCTTCGCTAAAGCCAGTTTATCCGATCGACTATTTTTAATAATAACAAACTCGCCCCTCACTGCTGTTTAATATGTCTAGTATATTACGTACTATTCTTAATTGACCACCGGCGGACAATGGTTATGCTTGCCCTGGATGTGTCAAAATATATAGGTCACAGCTAGGGCTTTGTAGCCACGGTAAATACTACATTCCTCATTAATCTTCGGACTCGAAGACGATCCTTATTATTATTATTATTATAAAAGAGCGAGTATTCATTCTCTGGCGAAGCCAGGGTCGAGTTTCGTTAAAGGGAAACAAAATTCATCGTAGTCCCTTTATCAGTTTCCACCGAGGAATTTTCTGGTGATGTGGCAGATCTGCAGAAGTACCGCCCTCTGACAGGCAACGAGAATGTTCCTAGGAATGCTAACGGCCTTGAAGGTATCTGTGAGGTCAGTTGTTATTATTCCCTCGGTTGATATGACAATGGGGTATATTGTTATTTTAGATAATTTCCATAAACGCTTAATCTCCAAGCCAAGGTTCCCATATTTTCGTTGTTTTTCCAGCTCAGTTTTTTTTAAATTATGAGATAGTGGTACGGCGATGTCAATAATGGTAGCGGCCTTTTCTTTTTTTATCGATGAGCAGCAGATCAGGGCGATTAAAATCTACCGTTTTGTCAGTCAAAATAGGCCTATCCCAGTACAGTAGATGATCCGTAGACTCGAGAACGTCTTGTGGTGAGTATTTATAATATGGAGGAGTATCCTTACCGATCAAATTGTGTGTCAAAGCCAAGTGCTGGTGTATTAGCTTTGCAACTTGGTTATGGCGACCTAGGTAGGCAGATTCCGATAGGGCTGAACGTCCCGCCATTATGTGTTCAATTGACTCACCCACATTTCCACATTTTCGGCATTCGTCAACAATATTGTCAACAAAATTATTATTATTATTGTTATTATTATTATTATTAGAGGTGGATTATTCTATGGCGACCTAAACCAAAGATATTCTTCACTTCGCGATGGGTGTGTGGACAAAGTTAGATTTCAAACACAAATGAATCCATGCCTAAACTGTCTTCCGCGGAATCCTCGTGTTGCGCGAGGTCTGAATAGGAGTTTAACAAACTACTGGAATAATTAACTAGTAGGTCACAGGGTGAATTAATTAATCTTTCTAATAAAAAAGCAAAGTGTTCCGCGAAATATTTTGAATGTACCGTTAAAAAAAAATTGGGAATCACTGGTCTAATACACTATCTGTGCCACACTTTTCCGCGGCCTGAAAGTAGGTCTAAATTGTGATATTTATGGAGCATATTGTTATTAATGTACCTCAATCTCGTTCACACTTTCTGTCGGATTCATGATTCCTTTACCGAATGCATGACAACTAAAAAAAAAAGGAAAAACAAGTTTTTGGGTGCGTGCAATCAATATGATTAGCTGGTAAAATTGTAAGCCATCCGAATTGAACACTAGGTCTCACTCTCAACATTACTCCGCCAGGAATTAGGGAAAAAAATATAAAGAAATAAATCGATTTTTGTTTCTGAATTATTTCCTTTTGATGCCTTATAGCAGGGGTGGGCAACCTTTTTGTATCTAGGGCCGCATTTAAAAAAAATTGGGAATGGCGGGCCGCATATATAAATATTGTTTATAATATAATATATATATATATATATATATATATATATATATATATATATATATATATATATATATATATATTCACACACAACTTAGAAAGATACCCTTGCTAACTGTGTAGAATGCATTTTAAGGTTACGCTGTATTATTTTCACGTTTTTTTTTTAAAGTGGGAAAATACAGCTTCTGGCACCCATAAAACTTCCGTGGTAGTGCTGACTGGAGCTTCTCTTTGCTTTTGAGATATGTCCTCTGGAGCTAAATCGGCTTCTCTTAATAAGTGTTGTACTTTTAATCATTCACTAAGGATAGTTTCACCTTTCAGCAAAGGAAAATGACAAAAACTATTTTTTTTTTTTGCTTGCCTTTAGAAATGGGAAAGCTTTGTTTGAAAAGATTTAACATGCATTTACATTTCCTATGCAAAACAATCAATTTCAATAGGAATTATAAAGAAAATGAAATTTTGTCTTCCACTCTTCATTAGATATATTGGTAACAAGGTCACAGTCAATGTCCTTCAAGTAACATAACAATTTCATCCTTGAGATATTATATTCTTCTCCTTTGCCTTGCCCATGCTAAGCTAGCGGATACATTGGATTATTTATTCTTTAATGAGAACTTCCCGTGGTTAACTCCCCTGGCTCTAGAAAGTTTCATTTCTATTCATTGTGAGAAATCTAATATTTTAATTAAATGCAGCTCTGTGCAAACTTTCCTGTTTCGAGTTAATGATTCTCAGTCAAAGATCGAGCTCCATCAGTTGTTACACTTGCCATCGTGTTCCAAGCCTACCCAACACTCAGATTTTGTGCTTTGAATTGAGTGTATTGATGTATTGCCAATAAGCATAATCTTTGTTTACTTCAATCTTTTTATAATGAGACAGTTTCAATAATTGATATAGATATTTCTTTTTAAATATTTGCATTTTTATATCTATATACTGTGGGCACTCCTGATTTCTGTAGGTGTCGGCGGGCCCGCATAAAACACCTCGACGGACCGCATGTGGACCGCGGCTCGTAATATGTCCACCCCTGGAGAAGAGACATTTTCTTATAGACCGCACAAAACGTAGAGACACTTTGAGATGGATGGTCGTCTGGTCCAGTAGTAAGAGCATCGTGTAGTCAGCGCGATTGTTTCAGGATGAAAACCTACCCTAATTAATTTATTAGCATATTATTTTATAATTTATTTTTATTCTACAGAATGCTGCGAATTTTTCCTCAGGGTTGACTCCAGAAGCCTCTCCCATTTTTGGGTATGGCGCAAAGACAGAAAAGGCTTGAAGTCAGAGTTTTCCTTCTCTTTGGTGGGTTACCAGCCAGGGCTAACGAGCCCCTCCTGCCCGAAGCCAACTCGTTTAGGCGCCAGTTACTCGCCTTTGCCTTTGCCCATGTCCCCTGATAAAGTAAACAGTTCCGTCCGGCTCAGCAATATCTGATCCACATGCGTAGAATAATATAAAGTACAACATATATTTAAATTTTAAAAAGATAACAATAGTCGCATACTCATATTTACTAGTACCGCTTTGAATAGATGCAAGTAACTAGAGGCGATGTACACATTCTCCACTATTTATCTATTTATTTTCAAATAATTCTGGGATTATCCTTGTGGAGTTAACCCTGAGGTCATGATGACACTCAGAGTCAATTCCACGTTGAAGCTATACAGTGATAACGGGTGATAGTCACGTGACTCAGAATAGTGGCTATACGAAGTACTGTGAAGCACCCGCCTGAACCACACTAATAGCGTCGTCTGAATCGAATGATACTTGGAGTGATATGATAATCACTTATCTTGGAAGAATACTTGTTTTTTATTCAAGAACCTCTCCAAGTGAATCTTTCGGAATTAAGAAATGCACAAAGCGTCGAGATAAAAGGATTGGGGGGGGGGGGGGGGGGGTAGGGGGGTTAGATGGAGACTGTCCTCAGTAGTCAGGGTTTATGGCAATCTCTAAAACTTATTTTTTAAAGTCATCTAAACCTTACACCTATTCCCGCTCTTTTTTTTTTAAACATAATATTTAACTTTTAAATTAACACTAGCCCCCCCCCCCCCCCCCCCGTCACGCCACAAGGATGAAGACAATCGTTTGAAAATGTTTTTATTTTTTTATTACAATTTTCTACAGCATTTATTTTTGTGTCCAAAACTGTCCCACTTATCTGAATTTTTTCAACCTCAGAGATGTCCATTGTGTAAAAAAAAAAAAAGACAACTCATTATAATTAGGTTAAGATGACGTTTAAGATAAAGGTCGAATTGTGGAAAAGATGATGTCAAGGTCATCTGTTTTCGTGGCCTACTGTTAACGAGGGTGTCATGTGGCCAATGCAACGACCACCGTCTTTACTTTTCCTCAACTAATGTCAGGTACCCATTAGAGCTGGGTGGACTCAGAGGCGCCCGAAAGTCCCGTAATTTAAAAATCCCTGTCTTCACCACGATTCGAAGCTTGGACCCCGGTTCAGAATCCAAGCTTTACAAACACAACTGTGCCCCAGTCGGAATTCGAACTCAAGCCGTTTGATAATTAGCAAATCATTTTTAGTGATAATAACTATCATGCTTTTTCATAATTGTTTTAGTTAGTATTTTCATTTCAATAATTTTGTAATTACTACTAATATGTAGTAAATTAAAACTTAGCATGGGTCTGTTTGAAATGTTTCAAGGCTAGAATATATTATATATAAATATATTTATTTTTATCATTGTGTTAGCTAAAGCACAACCATTTATCTAGTGACCGATCAAGGGGAATCAACTCTTCTATGTAGGTACCTATTTGTCAACACTAGTATCGAAAGCCAATAAACAGTAAGTATATCTAGTGACCAACACTGCCATTACATCGTAGTCTTAAGTAATACTGTTGATATCATTGATACAGGTGATACTGTTGATATCATTGATACAGGTGATACTGTACAGAAAAACAAGAGGATTTTTTTTTTTACAATTGTATGACTTTCGTTCACAATTGAACCTCTTGCAGGACGGCAAGGCACGACGCAGGCAGGGTTTGAACTCCAGACCATAATGACGATAGTCCAAAGCGCAGAGAACACACTCAGCCAGTCAGGGTTGTGCTTTAAGCCTTAGTTCGTTTTCCCGGGCCCCTGACATCCAATGTGCGCATTCGTGCTTAAAGTAAATAATTTACTAGATGTTAACATTACTTAGACTTAGATCATCCAGCACCGTTCAACACATTGGGCAGCAAGCTGTCTCCACAAAGATTTATCCCTGGCAATTTCTGAAACCTCTTCCCACCTGGTGTCCAGATGTTAACATAACATATCACTATAATATTTAATGAGATGAAATTATTTACAATGAATAAAATGAAATATTGAATTTGACAATTATTATAATATAGATATTGTGTTAATAGTTAAGCATTCGGCACCTTGCGGTCCCAATGGCTCAACTTAACACATTAGTACGTATTTGGCTTCTCTACAACCCAACGCTGGCCCACCGCTGACTCGAGTGTAGACTTAATGACAAAAAATAAATTTCGTATTTTATTTCACATTTAGAAAGAGAGAAAAAAAAAAGATTTGGCCAGGATGGAGATTGAAACCAAGACTTTGGCCTTAATCGCATATACAATCTAGAACATTTCTCTAATCTCCGACTTATATCAATATAATCAAAACAGCTCCTTACTATGTCGACATTTAAGGTCGACTTCTTCTCCTGCCATTTTTTTTTTTTAAATTCAACACACATAAGCACCATTCCACATTCACGCCATCCTGCCTACTTGTTCACATAACTTTTAACCAACTTCTACCCATGAAGAAACTAAGCTAATAAAATTGAAAAATACTGCCAATCTTTCTGCCTTCCCTGGGTATTCCTTAAGGCAGCGGTTCTCAACCTTTTAGGCTCGGCGACCCTTTTTTACAACCCCCCACTCTACCACGACTCCCCTTCCCCGCTCATACTTACAGCAACAGAAGAATAGACAATAACGATCCATTTTTTCGATGGTCTTCCGCGACCCCTGGCAAATCGTCAATCGACCCCTATGGGGGTCGCGACCCACAGGCTGAGAACCCCTGCCTTAAGGGATAAGGATGTTAAAAGATGACCAGTATAAAGTATAACATCCTACTAAAGAGACAATAGAGCTGAACGATAAAACCGAAAACTCGAAGACGTCTTCGCAATCTCTGGTGGATCCGTAACGCATATAGTATGATGTTAAGTCTCGTTAAGCCTAAATAGTTATCATCCGCTACTAACGGATTGTTAGGCTCTCGTTGTCACGATCTCAATAAGATTCAGAGCGAAGTCAACCAGTCTAGAGACCCTGATTACTGAGGTGATAAGAAAAGACAAAACTCGCTGATAGCTCAAACCACAGTATGCATTTGAGCCGAGCACTATATCATCCGTATTTTCTACTTTGCCTAGGCATTTTATAGTATAACTAGGCATTTCCCTATATGTCTAGTTTTGTTTCAGAAGTACAAAATGCCATATCTCGAACTATATTTATCAAAGTTGGCAGTCGGTAGTTACCTTGTAGTGGATCAAGACTATATATTGATGTGAGTACAAGTGTGTCGGAGATATATTGGATATTAAAGCTTTAGGTCTTATTGCGCATAAGTTTGTGAAGTGTTTTTTTTTTATAGTAACGATTAGATATTATTTATGTTAATGTCGAACAAGAAGTTTAATAATAGTGAAGAGAACAATCGAATGTCGTCAAGCTAAATCTCTACGTTCATAATAAAACCCGCTTCTCTCTAAACCCTAACCCTAACCTTCAGAAGTACTCTGTTTACATTTCGCTATTCGTCCTAAAATCCTCGCCTTGTGTATACTAGTCGCGTCATTGTCTCTAAGTCAAAACATTCCCTTTCTATGAAACAACTAATGCCTAATCGTGCCATAACAGTCTATGTCGAATGTTCGCAATGATCTGTTGATGTTGTCCTTAAGACGCTTTTTTTTTTTTTTTGCCCACTTTGAGCTCAGCTTCCTTCCGTTACCTGGACGTAAAGAAGCCTTTTTGAGATTCAATAGTCATTCATTCTGCAGACATAACCTGCCCATTGCAGCTGAAACTGCATCAGGGATTTACAGGCCGGCTCTTTGGAGGGATTCTGCGACCAGAAATTTAGTCCTAACAACTAATTCTCTTCACAGATCTTCGCAGCAAAAAGAATGATGTTGCAACGGTTTCGTCCTGTTGTCAGCCCCAAAACGTAAATTTTGCTATTCCTTAACTAAACGCTAAAAGGCTCTTACAAAGATGAAAACATTCAAACCAGTAACTGTAACGCCAGTAACTAGAGTGTAACGCTTAAAATGCACGTAGCCAATCAATTCACAGCGGAGAATGTAAATTTAAGTTTAACATTCGCCTGAACAATATTTTCTTTCAAAGATGTGTTTGCTTTCAAAGTGCCGGAAGGGAAACTAGGGGGGGGGGGGGGGGTTCTGACTGACTGAATGGGGTGGGTGGGAGGGGGGAGATGTTCATTAATAGACACAAGACAGGTTGGGGGGGGGGGGGGTTTGGGGGGGTATTTTTGACGTCATCTGGATGTTAGAATTTCTTTCATCGGATCACAAAAAATTACGCTTCACTGCACATCTAGGTTAAATCTCCAGTCTACATATCTATTTATAGCCGCTCCGTCATCTCTGTTTTCTTTTCGGCTTTACTTGTTGACTTCTGCTAATGGCAGGGTGATTCAATTCCGGTCACGTGGTTTATGAGCTACACACACACACACACACACGCCGGCATTAATGCTATAAAATTTGTTCAGATCTGATGGAAGGACAATAAAATAGGAGACAAGGAGATAAACTTTAACGATCTTAATAACTTCATGACAGAGAGAGAGACAGACAGACAGATGAGTGAGAGAGACAGAGAAAGATAGACTGACAGACAGAGACAGACAGAGAGACAGACTTACAGACAGAGAGAGAGAGAGAGAAATAGACAGAAAGACAGAGAGAGAGGAACAGAGAAAGAGAGAGAGAGAAGGAGTAACAGAGAAACAGAAAAAGAGCGCGACACACAGAGACAGACAGACAGACAAACAGACAGAAACAGACAGAGAGACACACAGACACAGAGAGAGAGAGAGAGAGAGAGGCAAAGTGTAAAGTCCAAAGGATAAAAATATTGTGTTGATTAAAAGTGGAATTATCAATAGAAAATATAGAATAAATAAAAAAAAGTAGCGAAAAAATAAAATTACGCAAATTATTAAAAACTACATCATCGTCGTCATCATCATCATCATCATCGTTATCATCATCATCGTCGTCATCAACATCATCATCATCATGATCATCGTCGTCATAAGTGCAGTCACCATAATTATCATCATCGTTATTATCAGCATCGTCATCATTATCATCATCAGCTTCATCATCATCATTGTCATCGTGATTAACATCGTCGTCGTCGTCAGTTTCCTCTTCATGAAAAGTTTTGTAGGGAAACGAAAGAGTATCGTGCGCTTAGCTTAGGGAAGGAAGCCGTAGCAAAGTCTTGGTTGGTTATCTAGGGCCTTGGCTAAACCTAAGCTAAACTGACACATGGTATTGGTAGTCAACCCTGAGAAAAGAAATAAGGAGCTGGCGACCCTTGGGTAGCTAGCAGCACACAGTGCTCTACTCACGCTGATCCTACAACGCCGCTAATCCCATACTGTATCCTCTATTAGCTGTTCCTTTGCGACCAACAGTGCGTGGAGAGAGGGTGGGTGAATTCCTCTTTAAGCGACAATGCTTCGACCATAGGTTCTCGTCTCCTCAAGCCTCTACTTCATGAGTCATAGCCATCAGGCTAGGCGTCCATTTGACGAACAACAAACCCGTTTCAACATTTAGCAAGAGAATTCAGCTCACACATCGAAATGTTCAGTTTCTTCAGAGAATGATAATTGATGGACACCTACTACTAAAAACAGACGCTTGTATAAGTAAAATTTATTAATAATGGAAAAACTAAATTAACAAAAGGGCGTGGTCAACGAGGGGTCCGGGTTCAAGTCTCCGTAAAGACTTCGATTTTTAATTTCAAATTTCAAGGCCACCCTCTCAGTCCACCAAACTATTTGTTGTGGAAATGAAAATCGGTTAGTCCTTGTGCTGGCTACATGACACCATCGTTTAACATCGGCCATAAAAAAAGCCCAGATGACCTTAACATCATCAGCCCTATAGATCGCAAAGTCTGACATGGGCACTTTACGATTTACTTTACAATAACAAGACAAACATTGATTATACATTTGTTTACGCCAGCAACGCGTCCGAGTTAATCCCCTTGTCCTGTCTTGAACTCAACAGCGCCCTCTGTGTGTCTTTCATATCTCTTATTGAGTAATTATCTCCTTATCTGCACTGCTTCACCCGGTATAAACCTAATGAGGTGTGAACCTCTTTGAATAGGAAACTCATTACCGTTCAAATATTTAAAGAAACTTGACGGAATCTTGACTGACAGGCTTCAAGACAGCTTTAACCAATCAAATCAGTTGCTCGTGGCTTTTAGAAATAAAAGGCCAGTGGGTCTGAAATCGAACAGCCACGCTCAGATACCAGTCAAGACACTAAACCAATAGATTTGCGGGAGCCTAGTAGTGCATCTATAGTACATCTATCATGGTAAATGTTTATAGAGTTAGTTCGAATCTAAGGTTTAGGCCATTGGGAGACAAATCCGGGACCAATGAATCACAGAAGCATTAGGACAATGTCCTTCAAAACCTAGATCTAAGTTGTTTACTCAAGAATTAAATTAATTTGAAAAGAGAACTTTAAATTTATTTACTGCTTGTAATTCATACATATTCGGGTGAGTGACCGGGTGCGGGGTAAATGACCTGAGGGTGGGGGGGGGGGGGGGCGTACATGCTCTATTGGGTGTCGTAGGACATTGAGCACTAGATGTGATCTTTTCTACAGAAGCGAGGGGGGGTACCAGCAACTATAACTGGTTTAAGGAAACGAAAGCACTTAACACGATAATGAAGCAATACAAGATAATATTGAATGGAGCACTTTCACCAACCAGGAATGTACCAATTAAATAAATAGCCATCTATAGTTGATCGGGAGACGCGGTGGCTGAGCGGTAAAGCGCTTGGCTTTCGAACCGGGGGGGGGTCCCATTAGTTGGGGAAAAAATAAAGGCGGTTGGTCGTTGTACTGGCCACATGACACCCTTGTTACCCGTAGGCCAGAGAAACAGATGACCTTTACATCATCTGCCTTATATACCTCAAGGTCTGAAAGGGGAACTTTATTTTACTTTAGTTGACAGATATATATATTAAAAAAAAAAAAGAAACTTTGAGGTCATATCACAAGGTCTTCACTGCTCTCAAAGACCTTACTTCAGGCAACAGTACCAGTAAAAAGAAGAGGTGGACAAATAAAGCAATGGAAAGACAAATATAAAATAAAAAAGGCTAAGCCAGTCATTGAAAGAAATTCCTTCCCAAGCAACAGACATTGGGACGTAATTATCTTCTTTTTTTTTGAAGTAACGTCTGTAAAATATAAGATAAGATAACAGACAGAGAGGAATGGAGAAAGACAGTCAACAGATATTTTGTAGTGCACTAACGGTTTAACAGACTAAGTAAAGGGCACGTGAAGCTGAAGCTGAACGAAAGGCAGATCACACTGAAAGGATGCCTCAGAATATACAGGTGATAACATAGTGAATAGAAAAGGAGGCAAACCAAAGTTTGACCATGTCTACTACAACGAAGATTATCTTATCTTATATAATATAGAGTTACTTCAAAAAAGAAGATGATTACGTCCTACGCGTCATGCATTCAGTCATGCATATTAACCAATGACTTAAATTCTGCCAAGTCACTGGTTTTCCTGGCTGGCTCAGGCAACCCATTCCATGCTCTAATAGTTGTATTTGTACAAATTTGTCCTAGCATATGGGACGAGGAATGTGCCTTTATCTTTGTGTCTCTCTGAGTATTAAGATTATTTAATTAAAAAAAAGTACTATATTAGTGTTAGCAAAAAAAAAAAAAAAAAAAAAAAAACTTCTCAATGTTTTGCCATGGTCATATCTGCAGTATTTTAAATGTCATTAATTCTGCCTCATTAGGCGATCTAACATCAATTTAAAAATAAACAACTAAATAAACCCTAAATGCTGCTAGAAAGATCACAGACGATAAACTCCTACCCCCCCCCCCCCCCCCTTTTTTGCACATCCATTTAAGAAAAACACTTTTTAAAACTTAAAATTAAACATAAATACACCATCTAGGCCACGGCTTCAACGTTTGAACATTACAAATAAAGATACAAGACTCCGCTCGCAAAAAAAAACAGACACAAAATTATCTCTTTTATTATTGATTAGTAATTCATCAAAACCCAAACCAACTTTTAGGTGTAAAATGTCCATGTAACAGAGTGACAGTTTGGTTTGATGCCATGCGCAATTGGAATACAATAATTTCGTAAACCTTACTACTGCAGTTTCACAATTGTATTTTTTGTATTGAAACCCGTTGCTTCATCGCTTTATCATTGAACCTCTCTTACCCCAAACAAGGTCTGTCTCTTATCCTTTGTTTCGTCTATTGCTATTTGATTATTTGTTTCTTTTCTTTGATGTTGACATCTTTATTCCATTCACATTTTTTACTCGTTTCAAGATTTTTTTTTTCCCTTCTATCAATAAACTCGTAAACAAATCATGTCGTCTGCCACACAATGGAGCCCGCGCTTTGTGCAAACTGCTTATCTTTGTTCTCCCAACAGGGCCGCCTTTGTTCTGTGTCATAAAGTGTCGGTCATCCATAACCAGTAAAACCAAATAAGAAGAAGAAGAAGAAAAATAAATGTATTTTTTCCACCTAATCTCTTCAGCAATGTTTCCATGATCCGATCAATGCAAAGCTCTGTTAAGTCTTTCTAGAGAATGATCTACAAAATGTTTTGGATAAGTATCTAGATTCTACATTTTGTATTTCTAAAGTAAAATACTACATTAAGTATTTCTTAAAATATAAAAAAAATAAAAAATAATAAAAAAATATGTTCTTTTTTCTTTTCTCTAAATCAACTTTCTGGCCTTGTGAAGAATCTTTTACAGATTAAAGCCCAGGTATTGGAAATTGAGAAGATATAATTGAGAAAATATAATAGAGAAGGTATACGATAGATTTTGAGCACTTTTGATCACTGTAAGACAGTGATGCTCAAAATACGGCTCACGAACCGGAATCGACACGCAACGTGGTTCCATCCGGCCCGCTGAAACGTTGTCACAAAATTTAGAAATCCCCCCTCCCCTTTTTTTTCCTAAACAAATACAAAAAGGTTCAAAAATGTATCTTTACCTACGTTAGGGCCATTTTTCTCTGATGGATTGGTACCTTACCTTGATCTTTCTTGTGTGCTTAGGAAATGGGACTCTGAATGTAGAATCTACCAGTAAAAGTGAACGAATCTTTACTTTTTTTGTGGAAAATAAAAATTAGCCAATATATATTTGATTTGTAAAGAAATTGTGGCTGTTTAAAAACAAACAATATATATATAAACGGAATAATGAAACAAATATGACGACATCTTGATTTGAGCCGCGAATCCAAAATGGTCAAACTTTGCTTAGACCTGGGAGGACCAAGAGAAAAGTTACCAAAAAGAAGGAAGAAGTCGGTGGTCAGGCTAGCCATAATGTTGCTCACATTTCAAGTAGAGAAACGAAGCGTTTTCAGGTCAATTTTAATTCATGTTTGAATCTTTTGTTTGGTGTGGCCCGCCACACTAGCGTCGAAAATTGAAACGGCCCGCAGGTCCAATTAGGGTGGGCATCACTCTTTTGTTCCCCTGGCAATCAAATCATTACAAAAGAACAATCTGATATAAACTTTGTCACATGTAAATTATGAGTGAGTCTGGTGTGAATGTACACTTTGGTTTCTTATAGTTATAATGTTATTTTGTTTGGTGTAATGCACAAATTGTAAGACAAATTTCCATACGGACAATAAAGATTATTATTATTATTATTATTATTATTATTATTATTATTATTATTATTATTATTATTATCACTAGCGTAAAAGAAAGTGTATACACTATTTCGCATGCAGCACACACACACAAAATTGTATTATTTAGTTTGAAACAGTGAAAGCGTCTTTTAACATTGCTTAGTATAATATTTTTTTAGAAAATTCACAAAAGCGGAATTGAACGCTGTTACTTAATACCTCCCCCCCCCCCCCCCCCCCCATTTATCAATACCTTTTTGTTTTCATTTAAAAATATCTGGATAAATGGGGAAATATCTAGGGGTTAAATCACCATCAATATTTACTAGCGAAAAAAAAATAATTTTTTTTTCCCGTAAGCACCTTTGTTGTGATGTTGTAAATCCGGTGTTGATCTCTATCAACATCTGGTCCGTCAAATCTGTTGCAACTAATCCTCTGCTGTTATCGTCCCTACAACGTCTCCAGCATCTTCGACGAGGTGCACACGAGGGCTTTTCATTCCTCCGCCATACTTAGTGCACGGACAAAAATCCTATTCATTGCGTACGCAATCGAAACTCGAAAAAAAAAGGTCAAGGTCGACTTCAGACGCTTAGCGAATGCAAAGCGAAGACATAGTAAAGTTAAATATACTGTTATAACTCACTTTCTGAAATGTTAAACCATTTTATTTTTCTATGTTTAGTGAGCAAGTCAATTTAGTTTTTAAATTGTATTTTACTTGAGAGAGACTAAAAAAACATATAATTAATCTCTTCCTCTATTTCAAACACGTAGCTAGAAGTTACAACCCATACTGCATCAGTAATTACTTCTAAAATGATGTCCTGGTAGGGAATAAAGTCTGACCCAAGGTGTATCTCCCTTGCTAAATCTGACCTAAGGTGTATCTCCCTTGCTAAATCTGACCTAAGGTGTATCTCCCTTGCTAAATCCAAGTCTGAGCTAAGGCGTATCTCCCTTGCTAAATCTGACCTAAGGTGTATCTCCCTTGCAAAATCTGACCTAAGGTGTATCTCCCTTGCTAAATCCAAGTCTGAGCTAAGGCGTATCTCCCTTGCTAAGTCTAACCTAAGGTGTATCTTCCTTGCTAAGTCTGATTCTGATTTAAGCTAAATCTCCCTTGCTAAGTCTTGTCCACTGATTGCCAATTGATGCTTTTATGACATTTTAATTCCTTTCCTTTTCTTAAATTCTAATAGGATTCTCATAAATAGAAGCGTTTAGGTTGATCCTGTGTACAAACTACGAGTTGATCCTGTGTACAAAATACGAGTTCAGCATGACAGTACTTACTGTTCAAACTCTTTCGCTTGTAGAACAATGTAGTAGTTTTAAGTTGGCAGCGATGCTCTTTCAGTATGGCGACCTTGACATTATTAACATTGCTTATATATATATATATCCTCTCAAAATCCTTATCGTATTATATTTCTATTAATTTTACTTTTGGTTCCATTACGTTGCGCAGACATTTCTCCGTATGGATTACTCTTCTTTTTCTATCTTACTGTATTTTATTAGGCTACTTTAAAATGTAAACCGAGTCTTTTTTTTTAAAAAAGTAACAGATTATTACTATTAACTTTATTATGAAATTTCTCAGAATGTCTACGTGAATGAAACACGTGACAATCTTTCACGTACGAATTCAGCTTTTGATTATACACAGTAATGATACAAAAGACAACATATAGAGATTAAACATAATGGACCTCATTCACCAATCGTAAATAAACATATTTAGCCAGGTCATAATATTGATAAAACAATTTTTAAAAACGTATCAAGTGACAGCCTTTATGGATTACATAATTTGTATAGAAGATATATAGAATCACGTGGCTAAATGTTGCTTGTTTACGATTGGTGAATGAGGTCCATTGGAGTTTTAATCTTTTAGTGATGACGTCCAAGGCTGACACGTGACAGCGGCACTAAGAAAACAGAGTACCGAGAGAAGAAGGCGAAGAAAGTGTTTGAAACATAGATAATATCCGAAAATGGCTCGAACCACGGACCTCCATATCTATGTTATTATATGTTAATATTATACAAATTTAGATCTTTTCAAATAGGGGCGCCGTGGCTGAGCTGAAAATTTGGGGAAAAGTAAAGGTGGTTGGTCGTTGTGCTATAATGCTATCTACTCACATAGCAGTCGCGATGTATCGGTATCATGATTATTAAACCATTTTGTGTTTCTTGAAATTATGGAGCATTTTTGTCATAGGATCTTGAGCGCTAGAAGTAGAAGAACATTTTTAAATTCCCAGAAGATGAAACCGGAAGTCCATTCTAGGGTTCAAGCTCGAGACATTTTGTTTATCAGGTAAGCGCTCTATTTTGGGCTGCTAAACATATCTAGATCTACAACAATAATAGATCACCTGCTTGCAAACAGTAGAGTAAATGTATACGGCCTCGAACACATACCAGATGTCATTACAAAGTAGGAACTATCTCGACGCCATGTGGTATCTATCTTGTCAAAGCTAAACCGGTCTCAGATAGTTGGATTGTTGTGACAGACGAATTGAAAACCGAAAGGTAGCTTCAAAGAACGTTCCGAGTTCTTGACGTATTGCGAGTTCCGGTGTTTGGACAAGCGAGGATTCTCTACTTGCCGAAACATTTCTTGAAGTTTGTGTTCACTACCTACTCAAAGTGAGAGATAATGAGATATGGCAGATTTTAAACTTACACGCGGTAAGGGAGAGTGAGAGAGTGGAAGAGAGAGAGACAGAGAGAGAGAGAGTCATGTCCTTGGCAAAACAAGACATTACTTTATAAATACACAATTCCGTTTTAGGTTCAAGGCCAATAGGTTTCTGGGTAAGTGAAGGTTACCTGGTTACGCTGTCGACAGAGCTGCGAGCTTGATCATTCTGACCATTATACAGGTAGCCATAAGTGCTGGTCAGTTTTTAAAACATGGTCAGTTTGTAAAAACTGCCAGATCAGATTTCGAGACATTTATTCTTTAAAGGTTTCTTTCTGAAGGCAAAAATGGAGAACAAGGCCGGACATAATTAAGTGGATGCCCCTCTAAGAAAAACAAAATAAAATGAATAATGTCTTAATTAAGCAAGTTGTCAAGACCCATACCCTCTTTCAAATGCTTTAATATAAATGCATTAATATGTATATTCATAGCATTCTTCACCTTTCTCGGGAAAGAAATAGAGAACGTATTAAATAATCTTATTTTTCTTCCATATAATCCAAACACAAAGTACTTTCAAAAAAAAACGTATTTTAGAGATTGTAAAAGACCTGCCCTAACGCCCCCTCCCATTTTTTTTAGCGGCCCCCGAAAGGGAAAAAGACGCTATTACTTTTGCGCGAAACGTCTGTCCGTCTGTCCCGTTTAGATCTCGTAAACTACAAAAGATATTAAAAATCCGACATCACAATATTTTAGGCCATTCAAAGTTCTGATGCAACAGCTATTTTTTTTTTTTCTGAAAGCGAAAAATCTAATTTTTAAAATCAGTTATGCAAGCATTTTTCTTAAAGAGAAAAAGCTAATTAATATGCATTATAAATTAGACCTAATTTAAAACGAATAATAATGTTGTAAATTACATTTTCCTAAATTATTTTTATAGCGAAAGTTTATATTTTTTAGAGTATTCGAATAAGAGATTGAGCCTTTTCAAAGCAATTAGAACAATTATAAGACTTCAATTAGATCAGGGGAGGCCCGGTGGCTGATCGGTAAAGCGCTTGGCTTCCGAACCGGGGGTACCGGGTTCGAATCCTGGTGAAGACTGGGATTTTCAACTTTGGAATCTTTGGGCGTCTCTGAGTCCACTCAGCTCTAATGGGTACCTGACAATTGTTGAAGAAAAGTAAAGGCGGTTGGTCGTTATGCTGGCTACATGACTTCCTCGTTAACCCTAGGCCACAAAACAGATGAACTTTACATCAGCTGCCCTATAGACCACAAGGTCTGAAAGGGTAACTAGTTAGGCCAGGTTCACATCTAACTTTACATTCACTTTCACCTATCTTTTGATCTGCGGGATCGTTGGGGCACTACACAAGATCTGTTAACATTCATTCTCCATTCTTATCTCTCATTTGTCTTTGATATAATTTCATTCGGATGTTCTTTCTGAAAATATTGAAGCCTGCCTGGGTGGACCACTTCGGGGGCCGATTTTGAGTTTGTGTTTCCACACTAGAATTAGTACACTACAAAGAAACAGAGTTTTGGTCTAAATGAAAAAAAAAGGAAACTTGAGGAATAAATTTGATACTTGTAGGAATTGAAAAATATCAGAACCTAAAACAGCTGAACCTAGATCTAGGTTTTATACCCAGAGCCATTCCCTATCATTTAGTTCGATGCATTGAAGTTCAATTTAGCGTCCTTGACACAGTTTAGTCTATTCATGAAAATTTCTACAATATTTGTTTTTATGTTACTGAACCTAGATCTAGGTTTTAAACCCAGAGCCCTTCACTATTATTTATTTCAAGACATTAAAGTTTAATTTAGCGACTTGTGACTTTTCGTGAAAATTTCCACATTTTTTATGTTGCTGAACCTAGATCTAGGTTTTAAACCCAGAGCCCTTCCCTATTATTTAGTTCAAGACTAATTTAGCGACTTCGACATAGTTTAGTCTACTCATGAAAATTTCTACAATATTTGTTTTTATGTTGCTGAACCCAGATCTAGGTTTTAAGCCCAGAGCCATTCCCTATTATTTAGTTCGAGGCATTAAAGTTTAATTTAGCGTCCTTGACATTGTTTGATCTCTCGTGAAAAATTTCTACAATATTTGTTTTTATGTTGCTATTAGTTACAGGCAATGGGCTAAACTTTTTGTTAAATTTTAAAATAGTCAATTTCTGCAGTGGATATCCTTAGAAATTTTGGCTGATATTTAAAAAGCGCCAGCTTTTAGAAGTAAAACAAGCTAATTCGTAAAAGCAAGTGAAAATAAAGGCGGGAGAGTATTCACGTATAAACGTGTTACCTGCAAAGTGGGAAATCCAGACTTTCATATAAGCTTCCTCATTTCCTAATCTGCAAACAACATGCCGGTCAATATATAAATCAGTCGATGCAGAAATAGGAAGAAGGAGGAGTGGGTTTGTGACTAAGTGGTAAAGCTCTTTGCCTCAGAACCAAAACGTCCAAGGTTTGAATCCAGGTGAAGACAGGGATTTTTAGTTTGATTACCTAAAAAACGTAAAGGTTGCTGTGCTGGCCACATGACATCTTCGTGAGCCACGGTTGGATGGTTACCTGGTCTTGCTTGTTTGCGCGCTGGACTGTCGTTCGGATTTATCGATGGTCCCGGGCTCAAACCCTCTGCCCGCTCCCATCCTCCGTCGTCCTGCGGGAGGTTTGGATCAGACAGTAAATTATCTTCAACTCCGAAAAACCATCCGAAACATGGAAAACGTTTTTACAAACAGAAACAGATGATTATTATACCATCTGCATTATAGATCGCAAGGCCTGGTTAGGGTACTTACATTGCTTAACAATCTGGCCTCGGCCTTGGCCTTGCGGCCTAATCGTCATCTTTTTTAATTCTAGTTAAACATGTTTTTCACTTTATTCCAGTGACATTTATTCACAATATGACCTGGGTAACCTTGCTGTTGTCACTTGCTGTTGTCACTTGCTGTTGTCACTTGCTGTTGTTACAATTGATTTAAAATTAGTCAAGGTATTCTGTTTGCCTTGATTTATCTTGTGTTGTTTTACAGACGGTGGGGAGGTCACGCGCACTGGATGCGGATCGAAGCAGCACACGTGACCTTAAGCACTGTCCGAGATGACATAATTAAGACATTGTCTTAGCGACACCGTCTCAAGTCAACATTGTGTTTGTGTGTCTTCTGTCGGCGAAGATTGGGCCAGGAGATCGGCCGATACTGCTGAGATCAAATAGAACATTGATCAGATAGAACCTCTTCTTGATCGAACTCTTTGTGTTTTCGTACAGATCTTGCAGTCTTCTTGAACTTTTAACAGACTTCCGGTTGTATTGTACCAACTGCTTATATTGATTTGGTTTTGTCTTAGCTCCCCTTCGTTTTGTTCCTCCACTTTGTTTTCCGAATGTAACTATAATTGGAAATTGTGAACTACGAAGGGTAGATAACTTTAAGCTTTTACAACAATGCTATCTATCTATCTAAAATATAATATAAGATATGTATGTCCCGAATAAAAAAATCAAAACCGATTTACCAATCTTGATGAAGCATAGCATAATATTCATTAAAACGGAGACCGTAGTGTATGGTTTTTTTTTTTTTTTTTTTTTAAGGAAACCTCAGAATTTGCACTATTCAATTTTAGCTTTATCATCATAGGAATCCTTGGGCCTTAGGCCTCTTTTCTTTACCTTTATGCGCCCATTTTGCCTCTTTTGTGGGCTTTTTTTATAGGTTTTTATTTATAAGTTTTCATAATTCACAAGTATTAAAATCATAAACAATTGAAAAGTGATTAACCTAAATATATAATAATAGTATGTTTAGTGTCCCTGTTACAATTACCTGTACGTCTGTCTTGGCAATTAATAATATATTGTATCTCTATTAAAGAACAAAACTTTGTAATTAATCTGGTGAACACCTTCTCTTATATTTGATACGAAAAGTGGGCAAACGGGTAAACCCCATTTTCCGAGTACTTTTATTCTCGTGGCAAAATAAAAAAAATGTGATAGGAACATTCTAAACCCAATTCAGTGCTACCCAGACTTAGGCCAGCGGGTCATATTCAGCTAGTGCAAACTATAAAAGCACCATTTATAAGCATAAGTTTATTAGTCAATGATCTTCTACATTGTTACATATCACATTAGGGCCATTACTACTCGTCATAAGTTATCTGCCCAACAAGGTCTTCAATGTAATATTTCAATCACTATAAACGGTTCTATATACAATGTATATATCTGCATGTCCTACATCCAGTATCATCTTGCATAGCACCATAGTTTTTGTTAAAGATCTGTTCCTTTCCCAAGAATCCAGTAAATCGTATGTTGTTTTGTCAGTATACAGGTCTCACTGGTACGTATGGTTGGAATTGGTGTTATGGTTTTCTCTTAATTTTCTTATTTGGCCTCAAGTGAACAAATATTTGGCACTTTGTTTGGTTGACACTAACATACTACAAAGTCTCGGGGGTTTCCAAGTGCTAAGCTTTTAAAATCTTTACAAGGGACTTAACTTCCAAAACTTTCGTCATCTCTTATTATTTCCCTTGATAATAGCCATCTGTATTTTCTAACATAGCCTATTTGTAGCTTTTGCATAATTATGCAGCCTGGAAGAATAAAACTTGGCAAGAAAATCACGTTAGTCAAATGGAAGATTTAAATAGATAAATAAAGCTAGGCACATCCTCCCATATCTACCAATAGGCACATAATACTAATTGTCACTTACAGGAAGCTTGTCGAAGCTACTAACTGATAACCACAGCCATATACAGCTACCCACATCTAGCCATATCGACTCATAACTCGTAACTATTTATAATTCATAGCTATATTCAAATGAATAGGTCTATTACTAATAAATAAAAAAAAAAAAGTTCCCCCTTCAGACCTTGCGATGTATAGGGCAGAGGATGTTAAGGCCATCTGTTTCTTTGGACAACGATTAATAAGCAGGGTGTCATGTTGCCAGCTCAACGACCAACTAAATATCCCAAAATTCTAAATCCAAGTCTTCATAGAGATTCAAACCCAGGACCTCAGGTTCGGAAGCCAAGCGCTTAACCACTCAGCCACACGTGCCCTCCTATTCCTAATAATAATGCTAATATTTTTTTATATCAACAGTAACATGCAAGGCCAAAATGATTTGTAATATTTTAAATAATTATGATAATAATAATAATAATAATAATAAGAAGAAGACATTTTTTATAACGCTACTATGGCGATCCTTTTAACATTTAGTCAAGTGAAATAAATAAATTTTAAAAAAAATTAACTTCTTTTAAGACTGAAAACTATTATCAAAGGGAGTTAATCCAATCACTGGAGTGAACCTAAAATGGCGGTTCCAATTCTCCCGGATGCCGGTGGAAACGAGAGATTACGAGAGTTAATGTTTTTTTCAGTGAAGGAGAAATTCAGGAACGGCAACTCCCGTATTAAAAGAGGGGAATGAGATCGAGGAGAGTTGTTAAGTATGGTGTAAGGGAGTTCAATGCATTCTGGGTAATTAGTGGGTGTCAAACGGAAGGGAACTAAGGCTCACGTGCTGGGCTATAAAATATGCACTACGTCATAGAGTCAGAGTGCTCAACTGTTGCGCGGGAGATTAGAAGTGGCATTGACTGAGAAGGGATTATCAGAAGGGGGGGGGGTGGGAGAAGAATTTTTTTATAGTCGGGAGTAGGGGAGAAAGAAAGGAGAGTTAAAGAGAAATAAAAGAGGAGAGAAAGATAAGAGGAAATACATTTCTTTCTACATTTAGAGTGGAGGGAAACAGGCTTAAGTGAGAGATTTAGAGAGAGAGAGTCAGATAGAGAGATATAGAAAGCTAAAAAGATTGATAGAGAGAGATTGAGAGAGAGACACACACAAGGACAGAGAATGAGAGATAGAGAGACTGGGTATGATATAAACAGAGAGATAGTCAGAGAGAGAGAGAGAGTTAGAGTTAGAGAGATATAGAAAGCTAGAAAGATAGATAGGGATTGAGAGAGAGAGAGAGAGATAAAGTGAGCCAGAGAGGAAGGAAGACAGAGAGAGAGAGAGAGACAGAGACAGAGAGAGAGAGGATTGGGTGAAAGAAAGATTAAGAGAGAGAGTTTGTTTTTTCTTCAACATAGTTACAAAGAACAAGCTTCACTAATGAAAAACAAATATTCCATATTTCAAAAAAAAATGTCCTAATAAGTTATTTGCAATTCCCCCGTGTTTCCAATAATTAACTCTTATACAAAACACTTGAACTCTGTAGGCAGTGGCAGACAACAGGCAGCTTTCTTCAAACACTTGGTTCATATTTTTATTCTAGTCTTAAACAATTGTTCAAGATCCAAACATTATTTCTGTTATTTTAAGCTTTAAAAAAATGCATATTTTGAGGTATCTACAGTGCAATTAGCCTGCTACTCTTCCGCTAAAAAAATCAAAAACTAAATCTTTTATTCACAGGAGTCCAGCGACTGGTAGAAAATGGTAAAATGCTCTATTTTGTATTGGAAAGGGGGGGAGGGAAACCACAAAACCCCCTTTTCATGTGACTAGTGACTAGTTTGCTTAAGTTGGCTGCACTGGGGAAGTAAGTGAAGTTTCCCTTTCAGACAATGAGATCTGAGGCCAGTGATGGTTTGAACTCCTCCCCTCTAGGCTACGCCCATGTGTTTTATCATAGGTGTAAGCCTAATTCTATTCAAAATATATAAAGTTTGATAACGCATCGAAAACTGGATGTATGCGTTCGTAGGCTTACATAATGTATTCTATTTATACATGTATGTAGTCTGAAAACTATAAACACTACGATAGCAGCCTTAATGAGTTTCAAACTTTTTGGTATTACTAATAGATTACAGACGTTTCTTCAAAAGAGTAAAAGAAGTAGGTCCTACGCATTTCACGTGTCAATTTAGTCATGCATGTTGATTTGTGACTTAAAACATGCTAAATCATTGGTTTTCCTGGCTGACTCAGGCAGCCCATTCCTTTAAAGTGGTACCACCACAAATACAAAACTAGGGGTCTATCGAGCCGTCATTCTCCCTACATTGCTCTTTGCCTCAGAAGCATGGATAGTGTACAGTTAACATGCAAAGAAACTGAATCACTTCCACATGACATGTCTGTGAAAAATACTGAATGTCAAATGGCAAGACAAAATACCAGATACTGAAGTCCTTCAAAGAGTGGGTCTGCAAAGCATCCACACAATGCTGATGCAGTCCCAGCTGCGATGGGCAGGACAAGCATGCAGAATGGAAGACCACCGCATCCCTAAACGACTCTTGTATGGCCAACTAAGCGAAGGAAAGCGCTCGCAAGGTTGTCAAAGAAAGCGCTTCAGGGACACCCTCGAAATTTCTCTGAAGGCGTTCAGCATAGACCCAGCGATCTAGGAGACAGAGTCACATGACAGAGCATCATGGCGTCGCGCTGTGAAAACCGGCGCACTGGTTGCTGAGGAAAAGAGAACAAAGCTGGCAGAAGAAAAACTACAGAGAAGAAAAGCAAGGCCAATGACAGCTGGAATAACCTGCCAAGTGTGCGACCGAACCTTCCGGGCTCACATAGGTCTCACCAGCCACACGAGGAGACATAAAACCTTAGTACAAAGCCATCAGCCCCCTGGATGACAAAGTAGTCATAATCGAACTACGATGGACGAACTATATATATATATATATATATATATATATATATATATAGAGAGAGAGAGAGAGAGAGAGAAAGATATATATATATATATTCCTATAAAAGATAAGAGAAAGCAGAACGGTTAGAGAGGTACTTCTAAATGTGAAAAGCTCTTGCTTCGTCCTAGTACATTCTCAAAAACGCGATTTGTATATGAATATATTATTTAAAAACTACGTACAGAATTACTTTACGAGCCTTGCGTGTAGCAAAGTCATACAGTATATCATAATAATTCTGTTTCCTACATAGATCACGCTCAATTGCAAGAATTACCAAATGTTTCAATCTATCTTTGAAAATTGTTGACCTCAACTAATTCTTCATTAGTTTGAGGCGCGAGAAGCTTCTTTCACCAGATTACACAATTACGGCTGATGCATAATGCCGCGCGTAAGATTGGCGTTTTCCATATTGAATTACACCCCAAAATGACAATTTTTGTGTATATATTTCCGTATATTTAAGGACATTTTCGTATATTTTGCGATCCGGGAGATTTCCAGGAGCTCGACAGGAGGGCGCTGGAAATCTGTTTTTTATAACATTGTTTAATTTAATAAAGATATATACACCTTGAATTAGAGCGGGTCCTATGAAAGTGCGGTCCCCACTGCGGTCGCATAGGTTGCAGTGGCCTTAGGCCGGCCCTGCAAAATAGCGGCGTATGTTACGCCGCCGGTTCACTAGTATTATTTAAAATATAAATGATTCTAAATATCCTTTCATTAAATATCGGATGTGACAGCGCTATATAAATTATTGTAATAATTTTCATTATTAATGACTTTATACTAAGCATGAGTCTGCCATTTATCATACAGATGTTAAGCCTGTTTAGATCTAGATTTATGTTTTAATAAAATAATATTTTTTTAAAACCAAAAGTGAAGTATTCTCAGATCTATGTTATTACAAATAAACAATAAGTAACTTCCTTTTTCTTTTCAAATAGCAGAAAGTATAACTTTGTACCTTACTCGTGAGCTATTGGGTGGTTTGCAATTTCGAGGTTGTGTGTATGTGTTTAAGTTAACTTCTATTAAGTTTTGTTAAAGAGCTCATTGTCTCCCCTTTTGCTGCGTTATATCAATGTTTTCTAACTTCACCTCTCCCATCCCTCTTTTTCGTTAACTTTCAACGGAACCACCAATAAACGGGTGAGGGAAGGAGCAAAACAAAAAGTAGGAGTGCCATCAAAGGTCCATGCCGACCATCAAAATGATCAGGCCAAAAACACAGTCTCGAAGACATCAAAGTAGTGTTGAAGGCCATGCCGCTCGTGCATAGCAGAAAGTACGGTCTAACGAATTACAAATGATAACACGTACAGTGTATAGTGTAATTCTTAAAATTATATTCCTGTTGAATTTTAAACAAAAATAATTGTAATAATAATTAAAAAAAAAAAAAAAAAAGCTTTGCGTCTTGATGCTGTCACTTTTTTTTAAGTTGTCTGCACTGAATTTTTTTTTCTTTGGTCGCGACCAGACCGGCCCATTTGGTACCGGCCCACCGGGCATTTGCCCGTTTGCCTATATAGCCAGTCCGCCCCTGCCAGTGTCTATTTTTAGTAAGCCGAGGCCATGGGCAGTGGTTTGGGGACCCCCCCCCCCTCCTCCACCCTCTTCAAACTTAAATATAAATGTGCTTGACAATATTTTTGTGGAGCTCATCTCCTTTTCAAACTTAATTATGAATGCACTTAACAACATTGATTATTCTAAATGCATGACCTATTTGTAAATAATGAAATAGAGTTCTTGTACATTTAATCTCATGTCCATTTTTTTCTTAATAATAATAAGGCTTCTCTTCGAGTCTAAAAATTAATGAGGAATGCAGTATTTCCCGTGGCCACGCAGCCCCAGCTGTGACCTACATATTTTGCCACACCCAGCGTAAGCATAACCATTGTCCGCCGGTGTTAGATGAAGATTTTCTTTTCGCCGTCTGCAACTGTCCTCGGCAGCGGATTTTCTTTTAATCTCAAATGTGTATCCCGCGGCCTTTGTGAGTGACCTCCAGCTGTCTCGTTCTGAGGCCGCATGCAACCAGATGCTCTCTTCTATGTCTGCTAAGGCAAGTTGGCGCTTAAGCTGGACTTTAAAGCGTTTTCGTGGGGCAGCTCTGTTACTTCGACCACCTTTTAGATCACCAAAATGGACATACGGTGGCGAGACCGCACCACAAACAACGATGTCCTTCCGAACGCCAGTAGGGACAGTATCGAGGGACTTCTTTTCTTATACTATTATATTATGCATATTTATTTTTCAAATGTGAAAGTCCCTTTTAACGGCAATGACCTAAGAAGCTGTGCATGATTTCACTGTGGTAGATCCGACACTGTATTTTCCTAAAATGATTATATTATTAGTTAGGGAGCGACAATGCTGCAGATGTATCTCGTTCCATACGCTAGGACAAATTTGTACAAATGCTCCTTCTTCCCTAGTGCTATTATGGAATGGGGTTGCCTGAGCCAGACAGGAAAACCAATAACTTGGCAGAATTTAAGTCATTGGTTAACATGCATGACTAAATGCATGACGCGAAGGACGTAATCATCATCTTTTTTTTTTTTGAAGTAACGTCTGTATTGTATAAGATGAGGACTAAGTCAGAGGGACTTCAAAAAAATTGTTTCTTTCAAAGAACCGCAGTCTTGAGAGTGCCAGAATGTGACTCTTGCCTGATGACTAAAAAACTAAAAACATTTTCTTGTAACAAATGATTGATACATTACATTTGTACGTTACACAAAATAATCTTGTCACTTGTCATTAAATAAGATACATCTTATCTTGCTGTCTATCTCGGTTAACTCTCTTATTTTTCTTTTATCGACCCTGTCATGTAGTGGTTCGCTTTGTACATTAGATCAAAATGTCAACTTTAGTGACGCTTTTAAACATTTTCTGTAAACATGAAAACAAGTTAAATAAATCTTTCAAACAAGATGTAAGCCACATTGGGCGATGGAGGGAAGAGGGGGGGGGGGGATGAAAAAGGAGGGGGGGTGTTTAAAAAGGGGGTCATGTTATGTAGAAATATCCCATTTCACTAATTGTGTTGTTGTTATTGGCGATTAAGATCGAACAGAGACCAAGACAGAGACCAACTGAAGACGCAATTTCTCAATGAGAATAGATTTTTTTTTTAAACCAGGTTAATGTATGCCTCCGAGAGATAATTCGCAAACATCACGGTCAACGGATAAATCAATACAACTTGACGTTTTGTTTTGTAGCTTTGAAGAAAACAAAATATTGGTAAACTTTTTTTTTTGTGTATAAAATTTCGACCACATACAATATTTATAAAGATAAAAGTTTGTTTTTTTACTAAGGTAGTTCAAAGTAGGACTCATTGGCCTGAAATACATCGACAGAATTCGTAACTTAATTGAAGAGATTTGTCATACTTCTTGTTGGTATTTCTAGTCATTAAGTTAAAGGAATCAGACAAACTGTCCTAGATCTGAATTAAACTACATTTCAGATCAGGCAGTTATCCGTAGAGTTTGTCTTCGGATGATCTGGGGTCAGCAACTTATTCTGAGTTTTTGGTAAATTATGCAGCTTTAGAGGATGTGATCATCATTCTCTTGTGAAGCTCCACAAAGGCATGTTTCGCAAGATGCGATTTTCAGCTTTCCGAAAATGTTTTTGTCTCATTCTGATGTGTCCTCTGTCCTCTGTAATGGCCAAAAAAAATAAAACCCACTATAAGTTGAATGTGTTGGGGCAAAAGGGGACAACTTGAAACAACTTGGGACAACCTAAGACAACTTGGGGCAACTTGAAACAACTTGAGAAAACTTAAGACAACTTGGGACAACCTGACACAATTTGAGACAACTTGGGACAACCTGAAACAACTTGTGACAACTTGAGACAGCTTGTAACAACCTATATTATGCATTATATATCTTAAAATTTAGACCTGGATTTCAAAAAGCTACTAGAAGTTCAACGGAGGAGCACAAAGAAGATTGACAAGCATTTAAACAAGTTTTAGCCTTGTGCAGAATGGAATGGCGTTTACTTGCTGATGCCTGTGGGCATTTATAAGTGAAACTTCAAGTTATTACATTCAACAAAATAAATTTTCATAAAAACAATTAATACATTTAAACGGACACTGCCTATTGACTTTCCGTCCTCTTTAGAGCTCGTAAACTAGAAAAAATATTGAAAATCCAAAATCATGATATTATAGAAGATTCAAAGTTCTGAAGCAACGACTACTTTTTTCTTTTCTGAAAGTGAAAATTTTAATTTTTAAAATCAAGTATGCAAGCAGTTTTCTTTATGCAAATACAACAATTTTACAACTATTCATTATTAACATATTAAACACTAGAGGCTATTTAGTAAGGGTCTCTGGTACCAACCATATTTATAAAACATTTATGTAAACTGTTTTAGATTTTTTGTCAATTTTTTTTTAATTGTATGCTAAGTAATATACGTGCTGTCAGACTAACTACTACTTTTACAAAAATATATTTACTTCTTTTTTTGAAGAGAAAAAAAATCGATTTTCTATGCATAAGTGTAACATTATTTTAAACAACGATTAATAAGTATTTTTTCATAATATCGCGTGACCTACCTAGTATATCATCTGTAAATAACAAATACTGAATTAAAGGTAGGGGATGTTTTTTTTTTGTTTTTTTTTGCCGAAATGTTTTTTTGTCTTGAGACTTTGTGACTAAGAGAACAATTAGATAATTATTATATGACATCAGTTAGGCCAGGTTTACTTTCACCTATCCCTTGGTCTGCTGGAGCGTTAGGGCACCACACAAGATTCTTTCTCCATTCTTCTCTTTTATTTGCCTTTGATGGAATTTCATTCTTTCTGAAAATATTGAAACCTGCTTTATTACCTGCCTAGGTGGACCACTTCGGGGGCCGATTTTGAGTTTGTGTTTCCACACAAACTGTCTTTATAACCTTGTTAAAAAAAAAGAAGCTTTTGACAGATTTTAAAAGTAGTTTATTCTATTATTAAACTGTTTTTATCGTGATTTTTCTTGTATGAATCACTTTTTTTTCTCTATTGTTTTTACATAGCTCCGCCCTCCCACCTTCCCTCTGTTCCACGTGATGTCCATCCCCAAAGTGGAAATCCTATGGGGAAAAAATACGCTCTCAACGCTTGCAGTTTTTCTATTGGTCTACTGGTAGAATCACGTGATCGCTGCAACAGGTTAGGGCAGGATGTATATAGGTTAGGACCATTTTTTTTTTCTTGCTTGTTGGGTGCAAAGATATATAGAACTGGACAAGGTGTCTTGGGGGAGGAGGGAACAAAAAAAGATAGGAAAATGTTCGTGTTATTGTGGGGAAAAAAAGTTTGCGGGGTGGTAGGGAGGGGAAACCTGTTGTTGAACTTAACCCACAAAAGGCGGAGTTGGTTGGGTTCAGTCGAGCAGAAGTGAAGCTTTTCCTGGCCTTGAAGTTGATGAACAGGACTTGAAGTTTAAAGCTGAGAGGCTACCATTATCTTCTGCCAAGAAACAGAAGGGAAAGAGGAAAAACAATTTCATTTTTAAAGAACTTTCTATTTTCTTGGTTAATTACACGCTCACACGCAAACACACACTCACACAAGCATGGAACGAGTGTTGTGTTTATTTGGGTTAACTTTAGAAATAAATTATCATAGGTGTCAATGACTTGACTCATAATACTGGGTACAAGGGCGCCACATTGTCTTCTTAAACCCCTACCTCCCCCCCCCCCCCCCCACGACCTTTACATTATCACACCTGGGTTACTGAAGGAAAGCCTTGATCTTAAGACCAACATTTTAAAAGTACATATTGGTACTGCAGCTAGTTCGGAGATCAACGGTTAATATGGATTGATATTGTGTGGTCAATGAGTGGTGTCAGCGTCACTCTGTAAAGGACATTATTTGTGCTCAAGTCACACACAAACCTATGAAATACATGACGACACACACAGTGACTTTAACATACGCACATACACTGGCAACCACACACACGTACTCACAGCGAGAGGTGCACACACCTATTTACACAGATAAGACTGTCATTTAAAATTCACCATACACACAATGTTCACTCACACACATTCTTAGATTCTCAAATCCCGCATTAGGATACGCACTCATCCTTCACACACACACACGCCAAATTTACATTCACACACTTAAGCTTCAACACACACACACACACACATCTAAGCCTTGACACACCACCTTTAGCCTATTCACTAGCAGTGCATTGGAAAATCAAATTTTGTAATAAGACAGTGCGAAAATGAGTGTGAATGTGGAAAGGGAAGGGGGGAGGTCTAGCTTTCACAGGCCCTCCTTCATATTTACCTTCTGAAATAAATATACTTACTTTTGTTGACGGTCATTGACTTGTAGTACCGAACTGCTGGTTGACAACTAAACCAATGTTAGCGTATTATATCTTCAATGATAAAATTTGAAATAACTTGAAATAACTTCTTTGTGAACGATATGATATAGAACTTTTATTACAACGTAGGCAAAATCAAATTGAAATGAAATGAAATAAATGTAGTAGACATTAGGAACAATAGAAAATGGTCTTTAAATACCAAGAGGTTTGAGACAGGGATATTGCAGCCATTGGACCCCACGATGACCTGCTAACTATCGTAAAAAAAAAAACCGCAAGCTAAAAATCTATGGCCATAGTTCATGGTCTTCGGGGCTCGAAAAGACTTTCCTTCAGGGAATACTAACAGGAAGAAGAAGAAGAGGCAGACAGAGAAAGCCTCGGGAGGACAACAAAAAAAGAATGGACAGAAAGGAATGGAGAAAGACGGTCGACAAATCTTGCATGGTGCACAAATGGTCCAACAGTCTAAGGGATAGGTAAAGATATTAAAAAAAAAAAAGGTAAACAAAATGGTATTCTGAACAAAATCTAACTCATGACAAAAAACACGTCTTTTCACACTGGCGTTCTGGAGTCGTCTGTCCTACACTAGACAGCTGACGAAAGTGCAGCTTATCATTCACACTGCACAGTTAGCCTCTTCCCATTGCCACCATAGAAACACACACATACACACACTCCAATACAGTCTATCCCAAACTTTATTCTGGGCGTCAAGGAATAGTTGAGAGTGAAGTTCGAACTCGGTACCATCGTGCCTAGATTCCGCAGCGGATACTGCACGACCAAACAGCTACCCTCCCACGAGGGGCCTCCATTTTTTTTCCATTTATTTTTTCGTTCAACGACTTATTCATTGTTATTATTCATCAACAAATCTCCTTGTTTTGCAGCAATTATTTCACCAGTTGGATAATTACTTCCCCTAGTACAATACTAGCAGCTAACTTGTACAGCAGGGAGATTATTAAAAATTTAAAAAAAAAAAAAAAGTACCTTCACCGCCCTACCCCTTACCTTTTGGCTCTATTATTTGAGGTCGTCTGCTAAGCTCCCCACTTCCCCGCCATGTTTCCCTCACACTTCTCGCCTCCTTGTCTCTCTCTCCCTAAATGTGCCCACAATTAGACATGAGTACTGTGGGCATGTACTGAATTTAATTGCGTTCTCATCTCTGCTGACTGACCCAGTTAATGCACACACACACACGCACACACACGCACACGTGTGGTCAAGGTCACGCCCTTAATTTTTTTTTTTAAATCCTTGAATCTGAAATGATGTAATACTGCTCCGTCTCTCTCCCCAACTACGCCCTCAGTCCTAGTGGCTCAGTCAGTCAGTCAGTTAATATGTCAATCAAGCAGGCAGGCAGTCAATATGACAGATAGGCAGGCAGTCAATATGTCAGTCAGTCAAGCAGGCAGGCAGTCAATATGACAGATAGGCAGGCAGTCAATATGTCAGTCAGTCAAGCAGGCAGGTAGTCAGTATGTCAGCAGGGCCGGTCTTAGGCCACTGCAACCTATGTGTCCGCTGTGGGCCCAGCACTATCATAGGCCCCGCGCGAATTCTATGTGTAAATTATTAAATTAAACCATTTTAACTTATTATTAAAGGGTACCTGAATTTTCCTGAAATTGCAAAATATACGAAAAGTCTTGAAAATCTCCTGAAATTATAAAAATCTTTTGAAAACTAATGCGAATCTCCTAAAAAATAGACAAAAATGTCATTTCGGAATGATTTTGTATTTAGTAAAGTATGAATAAAATGCAAAGACGAATTTATTTTCTATTACAAAATCTTATATTTCACTTATTAGCCTTATCCCTACCCAGATTGGGTTTTGCATTGGGCCCCGCAATCTGTAGGACCGGCCCTGTTTGTCAGTCAGTCAGGCAGGCAGGTAGTCAATAAGTCCGTCAGTCAAGCAGTCAATAAGTCAGGCAGGCAGTCAATAAGTCAGTCAGGTAGTCAAACAGTCAATAAGTCAGTCAGGTAGTCAAACAGTCAATAAGTCAGTCAGGTAGTCAAACAGTAAATAAGTCAGGCAGGCAGGCAATAAATCATGCATGCAGGCAGCCAATAAGTCAGACAGTCATTTTCTCAAAAAAGCAGAATTGCTCTTTCTCTATAATTATCATTAATGTCTTAGATGGGGGTTGTTAACGACACAGTCTACAGGGGGCCAAAGTAAAAAAAAATAATGTATAATTGTGTGAAAAATATCTTTGCCAAATGAAATGTGAAAAGGAAGTCGCTCTGGAGCTATGTTGAATAGAATCTATTCTTAGAAATAATGTCATAACGCCAAACATTTATCCCCTGAAATTATAACTTCACACCAAGCATTTTTTAGGGGGGGGGGTAAAATTGTGGAATAGTTCCCCTTTTAGATCTTGTGGTCTATAGAACAGATGATGTAAAGGTCATATGTTTCTGTGGCCTATGGTTAACGAGGGTGTCATGTGGCCAGCACAACGTCCAACCGCCTTTACTTTTTCCCCAACTAATAACAGAAACCCATTAGAGCCGGGTGGACTCCCAAAGGTAACGAAATAAAAAAATCTCAGTCTTCATCAAGTTTGAACCAGGAACCCCCGGTTCGGAAGCCAAGCGCTTTACCGCTCAGCCACTGCGACTCCTAAAAACTAACGCTAAACTTTAAAAAAAAATTAATAATTTCATAACGCTAAGTTTTAAAAAAAAAAAAAATATTTTTTTTTTACAACGCTGAAATTTTTTTTTAAAATCCTCATAACTCTTTAACATATTTTTGTTTGTTTGTCATATAATGCTAAAACATTTGATTGCAATTGATTTTAATACGTCAACCAAAAAGTTCTAGACTCAATGTCTTACAACCTTAGATAAATATCTTCAAACAATCGTCTCCATACTATTTTTTTGTTGTTGACATTTGCTTTCTTCTTGTCAGATCTACTGTTTGTGTCAGTGGCGTAGCTAGGAATTTGCCATCATTTGGGGGCCTGGGGACTTGGCCTCTTTGGGGACCCCTACATTTTGCGTAAAATTTAATGTAAAAAAAAAATTCAAACACTCATTTGAAGGCCCCCTAAAGTGAGGACCGTGGGGATTATACAAATTTCTCCGTTCCCCCACACTAGCTACGACACTGATTTAAGCTCACTTTCATACAAAATAAACGTAAAAAAAAACCTCTAGATCGGATTGGAGGGTTTAGATCTAGTCACTGGAAGTAGATTCATTTAAATCTAAGCAATCGCACATTTTGTTCAGTCTTTGTTAGCTAGAAATTCTGTGTAGAAGTATTAGAATTGCCAAACAAATAGCCATTTTTGGAAGCACCCCGAAATGAAAAAAAAAAATGTGTGGTGCGTTTTTATAATTTATGGAAATGCATCGTTTTTAAAAACTATTTACTAATTATCGTAAAATATAAACAAGAGGAGGCTATAATTTTAGGAAAACTAAGTGTAACAATAATTTTTATGTTACAATCTCACATTCACATGTTTGAGTGTGTGTGTGTTTGTGTGTGTTTGTGAAATTGTTAACGTATTGTTGATATTATACCTTTTTTTTTCACACAATTACTAAAAGTGTAGATTGCGAAATTAAAAAAAAAATATTTTTACATTTTCTGGGCTAAAACTGTTGTTTTGGGATTTTTATTTTTTTTTCTAAATTTATGTTGATGACATGTTGGATCACCGTGTTGATTCATGTTTTGCGCGCACACACTCACCAACACACAACTTGTACCAAACATAAATGTCAGCTGCAAAAGAGGGGGGGGGGGGGGGGAGAAATTGATCTTCATGACACTGCGCATGCTCACAAAAGTTACCCATAATTTAGACTGACCTTGACACAACGAAAACAAAAAGGCGCACATACACACACATACACACATTCACACACACATTTACACACACATACGCACATTTACACACACATACGCACACTTACACACACATACGCACATTTACACACACATACGCACATTTACACACACATACGCACATTTACACACACATACGCACATTTACACACACACACGCACAGTTACACACACATACGCACAAAGTGTTAAGGCCCCTATCTGGTGGGGGGCTACAACTCCGCACTATCCGGAGCCGTTTATTGGCTGCAGCATTCCGACCTGAAATCCTATTGGCCCTTGGCTGTTGTACTCAAATAAATTGTAACTAAGTCTTTTTTTTTTCTGTTTCGTACCGTTCCTTGTCGATCATGTTTTTGTTTTCTCTGTGTTGTTATAGTTACACATGCTTGTTTACTTTGTATTCTCGAGACCTTGACATTGGAGAAACGAAATTCAAATAGAATAAACAACAATTCAATGCCAGATTTTTTTTAACAGCACACTTGTAACATTTATTTCAATAACAATTCTCATTCGGTAACGAAAAGATATTCAAACAAATATTGATATTTATTCTAATGCACTTATATTTTCTGTTGTTGTCTTTGCTATGGCTCTTGTAATTTTTTTTTCATGCTTAAATCTAGATCTAATGTTAGTTAACAAGGACCCTATTTTAAAACAAATTGAACAGCTAAGTTTATTAAGAAATGTTTTTTTTTTTTGGCATGCAATCATTGGTCACAATAAGCTTTAGAGTTTGAACAAGACGAGAACTTTGCTGATACAAAATGAAAGATAGAGGACCTCTTAAACATAAACACTGAGACAGAGTGAAAAAGTCCTATTAAACAATGAGACAGAATGAAGGACAAAGTCTTACTAAACATAAGCACTCTGTAACATACAAACAGGTCTGTGTAACAATAAACATTAAATGCGTTGCACAGACTTATGGAAATCATAAGAGTTACTTTAAAATCAGATCATTTTACTTCCTACTGACCTTTGAACTCTTCAATTTACATTGACTTTTCCACCATCTATGCCCTCTCAACTGTAAGTAGCCAATGTAGGGGACAAATAAATCTCCATGAAATAGACTCATCTTCCCCTCTCTCCATTCTCTACCCCCCCCCCCCCCCGCGTTTCTCTCTTAACCCAAAAGAAAACCCACCTCACTTTGACCATGAAACACTTTCCGATCACTTGACGTCCAAGCTGTTACAAGACGCCCCAGTGACACGAATGTCACTTTAAAAATGAAGCAGGTTAAAATAATACACAGAACAAAAAAGTTTTGCGTTGTCTTTCTAATCTTGTTTTCTTGCTTGAGATAAATCGCTTGATTCCGTTCACGATTGCCACTAATCCCAGAACAATCCAATGGCGACTTTCTCTTTGAGCTGCTCATGTGTACATTTATTCTAATTGACTTCCCAGAGTTCCCTCCCCGGTTAAAGTGTGAGCCCCGATACCCCACTCCCCCTCCTGTCTCTTTTGTTGTTTTTTGCATGTCCCTCTATTTCCAGTTAGGATTATTTGTCCTTGTAGAGTCTGAAATCTGGGTCGTGCTGTGTGCAAGAAAAAAATAGTTGTGAGTTGTTTTTTTTTAACTGATGAATAAATTAAGTCTGCAGACAGGTTTGGGTGTAGCCTCTTGGTCTGCAGTGCTGAGACCCTAAATGCTAAAACGCCATGAGACAAGTGGTGTTGAGATAGATCATAATGAGACAGCAGTGGGTTGTTTAGGCATCATATCTGTATATCCGAAGTTTTAAGATCTAATATTTACAAACTCTGGTGTAGTTTTTCTAGTTGAGTCACCAAGTCTGTGGCTGGTTTTTAGACACCGAATAGTTGTTGTAATGTTTTACATGTTTCGGATGTTCCTACAGAGTTGATAATTTACTTCCTAGTCCAAGCCTCCCGCAGGACGACGGGGAAGGGAGCTGGCAGGGTTTTGAACCAGGGACCATCGACAGTCCTGTGCGCAAACCGCACGACAAGGCAGCCATCTGAATGAGTGGTAGCATTATTGAGAGACTAAATGTATGGCTGCTTTATTTAGACGCCAAATGTGTGGGTTTTTTTTGGACACCAAATGTATAATTGCATTATTTAGACACCAAATATGTGGTTGCTATTTAGACACCAAACGGTTGGCTGATATTTAGACACCAAATGTGTGGCTGGTATTTAGACACCAAATCTGTTGTTGCGTTATTGAGACACCAAATGTGTGGATGCATTATTGAGACACCAAATGTATGGTTGTTGTCTCGAGACACAAAGTGGGCCTCTGCATTTCTTCTTCTTATTATCTTTTCTGTTTCTGTGGTGAAATTTGGATACATTTAATTTTTGTCAAAACATATTGTTTGCTTCTGCAAAGATCGTCCACACGTTTTGTTTGTTTTTTGTTTCCCAAAGTCAAGGACACGCGTGTGTGTGAAAATATTTGGGGGGAAAAAATGAATACAATTCTACAATCTTAGATGAAGTGATTTTCTTATCCTCTAAAGACAAAATTTCCAGCAAACGTCCAGAAATGTTAACAAATCTCGGGATATGATAAGATTTTTTTTTTATTCCCATGACAGCGTGATCAGAATCTTGACTAGATGATCATTAAAGATTTTGAATTTTAAAACAGGTTCTTCCCGGAGAATGACTGTAAGAGAAGGCGAAGAAACTATTTTTTTGTTTAATTTTCGGCCATACGAATACTGCTGCTCTTTTGCAAGCAAATTATATTTTTTATTTCACAGATTTTTCTTCCCTTGAAATTGATGTTAAAATCCAAAGTGATGCTGCCCGGTCGTGTGGTTGGCGAGCTGGACTGTCGTTCGGACTTATAATTGGTCACGGGTTTAAACTATGAACACTTTCTGGGAAAGCATGCTATTACTTGGTCGTGAGAGACCATACAATTAGTTGTCTTTGTTTTTGACCATATACAACTTTTTGAAATAGTTCGCTCAAGTCGGGCGTGAGTACCATGTGTGGTGGATGTGTACGCTCACTGGCCGATAACAAACAACAATGGACAACATGGTGATCATGAAGTAACAACAATTTCTGAACAACTTTATGGACAACTTTATGGACAACTTTATGGACTACTTTATGGACAACTTTAATCGTTGTGAAAACATTCAGCTGACATTTTTGTCGTGTGTGTTTTTGCCAATGTCAATCTTCTACCTGATTATATAAAAATAACGATCAGGGGAAACAAATTTACATTAAAAATTTACTCACCTACTGGCCGTACACTCATTTGTAATACAGAATTCTAAATCACGATGATTTGTCTGTTAGTCTCCCACCCCTTTTAAAAAACAAAATTTCCCCGGAAAAAATCTACATCTACAGAGCTAACGACCCAAACCATTTGTGTGGATGTTGGGGGGGGGGAGGTGTTGGTCCAATTTTTATGCAGACATCATAGTTTGCGAACACAATTATTTAAATATCTTTGTAACATAAGCTGCGTATTGATATTTGAATCCAATGTGTGGCACTACACTTTAATCTCTAACTAAATCGCTACAAAATATAAACTGAAAGTGGGGGAGGGGCGATAGAGTAGCTGTTTATAGCTACAATCCAACGATCATGTATCGATTCCCTCACACACCTGGTCAAAATCATGAACGGTTTAATTGGACGAGCTGTTTAGAACAATCCAGCGACTTTGTATGGTCACTCTTCTCTCTCGGACTTGATCTAGATCCTCCCGAAGTAAAACATACATCACATCATCTTTAACCTTGACACAGTCAACACAAAGTTCTCCCCCCTTCTCCGCAATCATTTTACACGAAGCTTACGTGTCCATTAAATCATCATTGCTAACGTATTCAGACAATAAACAAAACAAAACAAAAAAAGATAAAAGGTTATGTGGGAAAAGAAAAAAATACCATAATATTTTTGTTAAAATTTACAATGCATGAGCCAAATCAATAATTCTGAAGGTCATGTAGCCACGCCCCTATCCAATCAATCAACCCCTAGACAGTCACTAAGCCCTAATACAATGTAAGACTAAAAAATAATTTATAACAACAACGAATCAACATAACAACAGGAGTCGATAGTTACTCGAAAGCATGGGTCTGCGTAAGTGCGTGTCTGAGTGTGTATCTATCTGTGGTTTTATGCATATCTGTGTGTGAGTTAGCGTGTCTGTATGCCTATATATATATATATAAATGTGGGTGTGTAGAGTGACAGTACTAGAAGCACATAAAACGAAACTTGACTATATCCTGAAGTATTGAGAATATTAGACAAATATCGAAATTACGTAAAATTACACATTTAAAAAAAAATAATATATAAAAATATAATAATATATATAAAATATAATATTAACAATCATAACAGGCAAAAATTTTAAAAATGCTTTTAAAAAAAAAAAGACAACTCCTCCTTAACATAGCTCATACGGCGCTTATTTTACTTTTAATAACTAATGAATGTTAGAATTTATATAAAAGGGGCTCATCCTTTACCTCGTCTTATTCTCACTCACCGCCGACCCCACCCCCATCGAAAAAAAACCAACAACAACTGTTTAAGCGGATGTATAACCATGGAACTATACTATAGTTCCATGGTAGAACTATGGAATAGAGCTTATAAAATACTAATAATAGGTCATGACCTTTAGAAGACGTTTCGTAAAATGTTCCTGAACGTCTGTTAATTTTATCAAACGTTTTAATGAAATGGGCCCTCGTGCGGAAATGACCCTAATGCGTAGTCTGTTCCATATACAAACATTTCTAGTCCTCTAGGCACATTTTTTTTCATACTTTGAAAAATGATATCCGTCTAATTAGAGTCTCGTCACTGTGGCCAATAGCTAGTAATGATTTTCCTTAAGAGATACATCAACTGTTTTCCAGTACCGCACACACCCAGACGCCCATCAACACAGGATATTGAGCCCATGAATTTGCAGGCTGAACAGAGGAGTGATGAAAATATAAATAGGTAAAGAAATCATTCTTAAGTATAGAAATTATGTATAGAGATAAAGAGGTAATGTAAAACTAAAGAAAATCTTTACAGCTCTAGAAATTATGAACATTTTAATACAATTACCATTTTAAATTAGTTTTGTACAATTGTAGAACTTATACACACCTATAGAATCTATGTGCAATGTTATGTTTACACGTTTTTGAGGTTTGTTTTTAGAACAACTTGATTTTAGTACCACACGGCAAGGCTCAGTTTAGATCCTGTAATTTTGACAATGCTTACATCAATTCTGTCTGTCTGTCTGTCTGTCTGGGTGGATTCTTTTATATTTTTTTTTGGTCTCCAGCTTCCCATTCTCAGGTCAAGTTGACATTGTGCACAATTATTCATTGTCGATGACAACACATGAATAAATATAAAAAAATTAATAGAATAGTATTAATACATTTTCTCTAATATCAAAAAGGGGATATGAATCTTGAAATATTGAGAGAAACGGCACCACTTGGAAGTTGTTTCCCTTCACTCAATATAAGCTTTTTTTTTTTTTTTTTTTTAACTTTGCTTGTTGTAGGGTTACTCCCTTAGGTGAAATATTTGTGAGCGGGACCACCTAGTCTCCCATCTACTACACAACCACACAGATTAAGGGACCACTTAGTATTTAATCTACTACACAACCACACAGACTAAGGGACCACCTAGTCTCCCATCTACTACACAACCACACAGACTAAGGGACCACCTATTCTCCCATCTACTACACAACCACACAGACTAAAGGATAGTTCTAGCAGGGCCGGCTTCAAACATAGTCTAACTTTGTCTCTTCTACGGAGATATATGAATTTTAGTTATTTACAGATGAGCAGGTTTTTAAATAAATTGAGTAATTTTATTAGCAACCTCCGAAAGGGGAATAGACGCTATTAGTTTTGTGTGGTCTGTCCGTCCGTCCATAAACTAGAAAAGATATTGAAAATCCGACATCATGATATTTTAGACCTTTCAAAGTTCTGATGCAACGGCTACTTTTTTCTTTTCTGAAAGCGAAAGCTTTAATTTTTAATTTTTAAAATCAACTATGCAAGCAGTTTTTTCATAAAAATACACCATTTTCTACAAATATTCACTTTTAAAAGTAACAAAGACGGGAGGCTATTTAGTAAGTGAGGGGACTATTTACCAAATTTTTAACACATTATGCAAAAGGTTTTAGATTTTTTGTCAAAATTTTATTTTTGACATTTGTATTGTTAGGTTAAGTAAGTTTTATTATACTAACTACTACATTTACAAAAAAAATGTATTGCTAAGTAAAGTAAGTTACAAATAAAAAAGTTATACTTTAAAAAAAAAAAATTTCTTGAGGCTTTTCATAAGAGATTGACCCTTTACAAAACACTTAGATCAATTAGATACTCATTATATGCTATCAGTTAGGCCAGGTTCACATTTAACTTCACCTTCACTTTTACCTATCCTTTGGTTTACTGGACAGTTGGGGCACCACACAAAATCTGTCAACCTTCTTTCTCCATTCTTCTGTCATTTGCCTTTGATAGATTTTCATTCTTTCTGAAAATATTGAAACCTGCCATTTTACCTCACTGGGTGAACCACTTCGAGGGCCGATTTTGAGTTTGTGTTTCCACCTTTTTTTTTTGCTGTTTCTTGTTTTTTTTTTTTTATTTGAAGCCACCTGATTCACTCCGCCTAGGGCCAAAGCGGCCCTTGCTGTTGGTGAAGGTAATAATCGCTCCGAATGTTGCCTATATAAGATGTGTGTATTTCATAATACGTTTTCCAGGAAAACTGGATTATTGCTTAACTTACTGCTTCTACAAATTACTACAGGTTGTTTTGTTTTTTTTAAAGGCCAAACATTGTCTATCAGCAGAAAAATATATAAAAAGTTTTTAAAAATAAAAGTTATAACAAAAGTATCTCTTTGATCAAAATGAAAATTTCATAATTCTATTACGACTTTTTTGTTCAATTTGAAAGCTTTCAATCTTCTAAGCAATGTACGCTTGTATGTAAAGAAACTCTTTTTAACATCTGACTTCAGGGTATGACTGGGAAAGGGTCGGTCAATGTTGAGTTCTTATCTAGTTTTCAGTGTTTCAGTTTTATCCATCTCATTGCTTTAAATGAACTAATATTCGTTTTTATTGGATCAATATTTAATTAGAAGTAGAAGGGGAAAAGATCAATTAGTCGCAAAAGCTGGGGGAAGATTTTCTATGGTAGAGGAATTTTGAATCATTTTAAACAGCATTATTAATGCCCTTTAATGTTTTATGGTTTAATTATCTATAACCTGTAAATCTATATAATAATAATAATAATAATAATAATAATCTTTATTATCCGTATGGAAATTTGTCTTACAATTTGTGCATTACACCAAACAAAAAAACATTATAACTATAAGAAACCAAAGTGTACATTCACACCAGACTCACTCATAATTTACATGTGACAAAGTTTATATCAGATTGTTCTTATTTAATAATTTCATTACCAGGGTAACATAAGAGCGTTTGTGTCTGTTTGTCTTTGCTATCGGTGTCATGTATCTCTTTTGTGATGGTAAAATCACAAAATCCTGACACAAATGGTGATTCTTAATTTCGAGGATCTTGTTAGCTTTTTTATAGATGTTTGTCTCAAACAACTGCCCAAATGGGGTTTGTTTTTTGCCAATGATTTTACCAGCAGCATTTAGGATTCTATAAAGTTTATTTTTATTTTTAATGCTCAGATTGCCATACCAGGCAGTGATATTGAAACTTAAAATATTGCAGATGTGAGCGTGATAAAACATAACCAAGGCCTTTTCGCTAACATTAAACGAGGACAGCTTTCATAGTAATCGTAATCTTTGCTGCCCTTTTTTGCTGATATAATCAGTATTTGCAGTAAAATTTATTGTCTAGGATAGTACCAAGGTATTTAAAGGTTTGCACAATTTCAATAGTTTCTCCAGCTACAGAAACAATATCATTTTCCTTCTTGTCCCTACGAAAATCAATTATCATTTTTTTGTTGTTTTTTTTACATTTAATGATAAAAAAAATTTTTTGCAGTATTTTTTAATGTGTTCTATTTCTTTAAAATACTCATTTACGTCTGAGCTCTCTGAGAGCAGGGCAAGAAGAGCCGCATCATCAGCGAATTTTGTGAAGGAGCAACAAGAACTATCGGATGTCACAGCCCCCTGGGGCGCCCCTGTGTTAACTATGCGTTCATTAGATATAACATTGTTTACCCTAACCCTCTGAGCTCTCTGGGTCAAAAATTCATTAGCCCATAGTATAATGTATGGACTAATCTGCAACGCTTTCATCTTTTCAATGAGTAAATGAAATTGTATAGTGTTAAAAGCTGATAAGAAATCAATAAAGAACAATCTTACATAAGTGTTCGGTAAGTCCAGATGTTTGTAGACACAATTTAAAATATTTAGGATGGCATTGTCTACACCTTTACCCTTTTGGTAAGCGCATTGTAAAGGGTCTAACTTATTACAAAGATCATTCAGAAGAAACATTTTAACCAATTTTTCTAAACATTTAGACACAATGGAAGTAAGTTACATTTTAAAAAATTAACTAGAACTTTGTTATGAATTTTGAAAAAGCAATGGCATTTATCTTTATAATACGTTATGGCTGAGCAATTAGAGTCGTCCTTGGCTAAAGAGCTAATGCTCACGAGTTTGAGTCTAGGTGTAGACAGGGCCTCCCTTGATAATGAGCTGTTCAGTACTCTGACTAAAGCGTTTGATCTATCACAGCATAGTCACTTGGTCATAGAGGTCACATAAATATTTGACCCCTGTGCCTTGGGACGGATAACCGAAAAAAAAGGGTCAAGTTTAACGTAATCAGCTCCCTGTTGCTTCATTTTGCTCCGTAGCCAAAGTTTCAAGAGGCCATATAGCAAACCTCACGGGCCAGATAAGGCCCGCTGGCAGTGTTTTGGACATCAAAAGCTTACATTGGCCAGGAAAAGTCTTTTTGATAAAGAGCTATAAATTATTCTTTGCTAAGGGAAGGTTATTCATGAAACAGTACATGAAGATTTGGTAACTAAGAAGTTTGTTGAAACCAGCCTCGACAGTTTGATCAGTTTGATTGCATCAGTTTAGTTGCATCAGTTTGATTGCATAAGTTTGGTTGCATCAATTTGGTTGCATCAGGTTGGTTACATCAGCTTGGTTGCATCAGTTTGATTGCATCAGTTTAGTTGCATCAGCTTGGTTACATCAGTTTGATTGTATCAGTTTAGTTGCATCAGCTTGGTTGCATCAGCTTGATTGCATCAGTTTAGTTGCATCAGTTTAGTTGCATCAGTTTAGTTGCATCAGTTTAGTTGCATCAGTTTGGTTACATCAGTTTGGTGGCATCAGTTTGTAATTGCATCAGTTTGGTGGCATCACTTTGGTTGCATCAGTTTCATTAAATCAGTTTCATTGCACATTATTTGATTATTGCTAGGCTAGTTGTTAATGCGTGGTCTATTTTTAAATATCTAAAGATAACTTGTATTAGATATTTTGCATATTAATTCTTTCTCTCCTGGTAAATAATTACGGAAAAAAAGCGTTAAGTCCAAAGCCCTCATTTTTTAATTCAAATAAAATTAAAAAAAACACCTTTATTTATAGGACTATACTGTGTTGAAGGGATATTTAATATTTCAACTAAAGACAGACAATTTCAGTCCAATAAATTGTTTTTTAAGCCTCTGCATTGCCCCCATTCATTTTTCCCCACTACATTCCATAGGCGTGATCAACCTTGGGGTGCAGGTAGGCCCTCTGCACCTAATCCAGTTTTCCTTAGGGTCTTGTATGGTATGCTCCAAAACCTTGCTGGCGTACTGTCTACAGCGTATCTCTTAGACGCCACTCTGATTGGACTATAGTTCTTTCCCCCCAAACACAAGAGATCTGTTTCCTGCAGCCTTCGGGTCGACCAACACGATCGATCAAATGCGTGCAGTCCGTGCAATGAACACATTCCTAAATAAGTGCACTTCTTTTGGGGCAGCACCTGTTGAAGACTCGAAGAGGTCGAAGGAGGAGTGGAGGGAGAGAGGGAGGGAAGGGGGGCTCGGATATTCATTAATTGCATCGGGTGGGAATAAAATAAAATAAAATGCGCATTAATCTAGTCTCACTCTGACCTCGTTTTCATTTACTTATTTTCTGTGCAGAATTTTCCAGTTCTTACCTTGACCTAGTGACCTTGAAAAAACAACAACGTTAATTTAGTATGCAGAAACGGGTTAGGGAAAAAAGAAAGAGAGAAAAAAAAAAGATAGGGGTTTTAAGTAAAGGTGGGGGCGCATTTACCACACCCCCTCCCCTTTTTTGCCCTTCTTACGCATCTTTGAACAACATCAACAACAATAAGATGGATTAGTGGATTTTATTTCTTTTTTTTTTTAAATCTCTGAAGTCTGAAAAGAACAACATTATGTATAAAAAAGAAAAAAAAAGTTGGTAGAATGATTGACAGTCAGTCAGTGATATTGAATATTAAAAATTTTGCTTTGAAACGCGTGCTTATTTTTTATTTTTATTTTTTTAAATAAAAGCTCGTTTGAGGAGAAATTTAGAAGCTCGGGGAATCGTCAAAGATTTCCGGATCTAGTGAGTAGCCAGGAAGAGGTCTTTCAAGGTCTACAAACCGGAAGTGTGAATGGTCTTCATAGTGCACAGTTGTTAGGAAAAGAAGAGGAGGGGGAAAAAAAAGGAGGGGCAGGATTTGGAGGTGCTGGGCGCGAGGCTAATTACTGAAACAGATAAGAAGTCATAAAATTAGACAGTGATGAAATGATACGAGAGACAGAGAGTGGAGATAGACGCTCACTTAGCGCAAACATTGAATCGCGCCTTGTTTTCCAAGCTGCGATAGCAGTAGAGTTAACCGGTACATCTCAATTCTAGATTTAGATAGTCATTTAAGACTCATTTAGTTTAAGCTCTTAGTTGATGCTATAGCACTTCTCTTATGCAATAGTTCTTCTTATGCAATAGTTCTTCTTATGCAATAGTTCTTCTTATGCAATAGTTCTTTCTATGCTATAAAACTTCTTATGCAATATTTCTTCTTACGCTATAGAATTTCTTCTATTATAACTTCTTATCTTCTTATAAGATACAGACGTTACTACAAATAAGAAGATTCATGAGTCCATCTAGTCTTGCTTGTTAATAAGAGACTTAAACTCTGTTAGGTCATTGGTTCTCCTGGCTTACTCAAGCCATTCATTCGACGCTCTAGTAGCACTAGGTAAGAGAGGGGGGGCATTTGTACGAATCTGTCCTAGTATATGGAATAATAAATATACATGCATCTTTTTGTTTTTCTGAGTGTTTGAATTAGGTGTTGTTGTTGATGATGTGTTGTTGTTTGTGTGTGTGTGTGTGTGTGTTTTCGTAAATTTTGGTTTAGGGTTTTATGTTTTGTTGCTAGTTCACTTTTTAGTTTTCTGTCCTGAAAGCGATTTCACTAATGGGTTACTCTAGTCAAATGTCAATGCTTTATTTTGCACTACCCATATATATCTTTTTTAATTTTCTTGAGTTGAGGGTTCCAAACAGAAAATGTTTAATCTAATTTTGGTCTAAACAAGGTTAAATAGCAATTTATTTTATATGTTCTTTTTTTACTTTTAAAAATTCTTGCAAAAGGTCTACAATCTGGAAGATATTTTACTTTCTTTCTCTGTTATGTCTACGTATCATCAAGGGTGTATTCCACTAGAACCATGTTTAGTTTTATATTTTGAATTTTGAATTTTGAACAGTTTTCCCTGTACGGCCAATTAGCTAGTGATTTTCCCCCAAAGATACACAGAAACTATAAAATCTCTAGTAACATCATTGGAGCGGTTTTCGAGAACCGTGTGCAGACATGTTTTTGTTTCCTCTTCGTATGAAGAATTTGCAAGCTGAATAGAGGAATAGTACAAAATGAAAACGTTAATAAAAACAACAGATTATTATGATTAACTGTGAAAGGGATTATATAATTAAACTTTGTCTCGCCTTCTTGTTATTGTACAGTTCTAATGCAGAGGCGTGTCCCAGAAGTTAAGGCAAGTCAAATAACATCTCCGCCAGTGACTCGACTCTGCTCAAATACTATTTCAGTAGCCAGCCTAAGTTTCACTTTAACTAAAGAAGCCCACCTCACCCACAGCCAACCCATCACATCCCAGCACTCAAAGAAAATATAAGCACACATCAGGGATCAGATCAAAGCCTACCTTAGATCAGACGCTCATCACATCGCATACCAACACACCAAGGACCTAATAGCACACATCAGAGATCACATCAAAGCCCACCTTAGATCAGACGCACATCACACCGCATACCAACACACCAAAGACCTAAAAGCACACATCAGGGATCCCATCAAAGCCAATCTCACAGGTCAGCCTAAATACCCCCCCAACCCACACACACACACGACTCATTTAAAACGCTAAAACAGTATCAATATTATCCAACTAATTGTTAATGATTTCTGAATATAATTAATGTGTTCAATTCTTCTTTACACCCGCATCCTCTTATAAACTGCCGTACCTTTACCTTCACATACTCACACACATACTAAAAGCAAATTGATATAGCGAAACTGGGATACATAAGCAATTTTGAAACTATGACCACACAAGTTGGCCAGCATCCCTGAAAATCTCAAATTTTCAAACAAATGGGGAAAAAGATAAAAAAATTCAAACCAATCATTTTTTTTTCCAAGCTGGAATGTAAAGAAAGAAAATAATCAAATGAACCAAGAGAGAGAGAGAGAGAGAGGGCGGGCAAGAGGTGGGGGAGCCAAGGATATTCTATCCCAAAACATTCCTTTGTCTTCCCTGACAATGTCTGAACGAAGCTAGTTATGCATGGCCTCAAGAAAGGGAGATAAGACCCTACCTAAAGAGAGATAAGTTTGAGCTTACCGGAAGATGATGTAATGATAAATGAAAAGTTTTTGTGGTAAAAAAAAAAAAAAAAGTAGTTTTGGTGAAATCAATAAAGAAACATTCAAACTACAAAGATACAATATTGTAAGGGACATTTTGTCTAATGGCGTTAAGCAGTTTGCTGTTAAACGTCCTTGACCTTTTTGCAATTCAAACGGCAGAAGATTCTCAACGAAGACGAGGAAAAAAAAAGGCTTACATCAGGAATAAGAAGAACAACATTGTAGGCAATGCCTAAATACAAAACTTGTGGATTAGACGTGCAATACATTTTTATGCACAGTTTTATTTACTTGAGCTCTATACTCCTTATGAGCTCATTGTAGTGCTGCTTGGCCTCAGACTTGGGTTGACGACAAGTTAACATCAGAAAATCGTACCGGTCTGCTCTATTGTGGAGTTCCGCAACGTGTTGTCCAGGAACATTGTTGATTATCTCAGCTTCAATTGTTGGACATAAAAACATCAGATCAATGGGCCTTCAGGCTGATCTGTCAGCTGGTGAACGATCCTAGGAAGTCATTGACTATTGATAGTTTTGGTTCTTCGACCTTGTAATGAACATGAAAGACTGATATATATTTTTGGCAACTGCTGGTGCTCCTATATATATCTGCAACTTCTTCTCTGTGTGTATGTGTCCTACAACTGTTACCAGTAAATAAAGACACTGACCTTCAAAACTCCGAAGATAATGCATTTCGTTTGAGATGAAAGCCCATGTGTCTTATATGTCTAGGGCTGGAAAAGAGACAAGTAAAGGAAACCGAGAACTATGAACAATTCTGAACAAAGTTCTTACATTTGTTGTTGTGATACCATAAAATTAGTTGTTTGTTTTTATGCAATATATCTTTTGGAAACTGAATAAAAAAAAAAGAAACATATCCTAATCAGATCAATAGGTAGTATGTCTTTGCTATTAAATAATATTTCTATTATTATTATTTTATTTTTATGTTATTCACTTTTCAATAGTTTATGATTTAATACTTGTGAATTATGAGAACTTACAAAAAAAAAGCCCACAAAAGAGGCATGAGGGTACATACAAGAGGCATATAAAGCCCAACAAAGAGGCCTAGAAAAGAGGCCTAAGGCCCAAGGATTCCAATGATGATAAAGCTAAAATTGAATAGCGCAAATTATGAGGTTTCTTAAAAAAAGAAATCAGATCATTAGGACTTCAGGCTGATCTGTCAGCTGGTAAACGATTTAGCAACATCATTAACAATGAACAACTTTGGATCTTCGATCTTGTAATGAACTTGAAAAACTAATCTTGTTTTGACCACTCGCTAATGCTCCTGTCTCTGCGACTATGACTTTACAATTGATGAACTCCAGCGGGTATATTACAATGAACAGTGTATTTGATCATGAGCTGTATACAACTTCTCAATAACCTTGACTGCTCAACGTGGATGCATTAACCAGTTTGTCTTGTGTGTTATTTTAACTGAAAGTATAATCTGATAAAACAAATTTTTTAAAATATAGAAATGACTTAAGTGCCTTAGAAAATAATAAACCTTGGTTTCAAATTTGCGTAGTCTTCATGACAATAAATCAAGATTTAAAAATAAAAACCTAATCAAAGTTCACTTCATATCTAGTCCAATAATTCATCGGGAAGTCACTGCATTGTCTGTTAAGCTCAATCTTGGATAGATGACAATCAACAGTCATGGAAAAGGGAGCCCATTCTGTCCACTTGTAGAGGTTTGTTTAATTATGACATAGAAAGAAATGTCATAGTAATAAAGTTCGTTGGACACTTCAGCCTGTATACAATGGTGCAGAATGCAAGCCTCACCCACAGTTGGATAATACCATCCATAAAAACTTTAGTATTATGTGTCACAGAAATGTTGGACTTTAATCTATATATATAATTCTCTTCTTCCCTCAACAGTTTTAACGAGAAGAAGAAGTAAAGGAAAGATCACTCTCATATTTCTGCGGATAGAGTTATCCCACGAACTTTACGAGCCTTAAGTGTAGCAAAGCAATACAGTGTATCATGAACATTGTATTTCCTACATAGATCACGCTCAATTGCAACTAAGGCTACAAGTTTCAATCTATCGACGAGAATGGTATTGGAATTGACGTCGAGATATGTTCAACTGAAGGTGCTTGCAAAAAATCTAAACATTTCGTCAATTTGTGGTTCGTGTGTTGCTGTTCGTTAATCAGACACAGAAAGAACATTTGCGCAAGTTATATTGCAGAAAGCCCACAAACAACAAGATTTGAGACAAAAGAAAGCAAAAGCCACGAGGAGAGTATGACTCCATACAAGCTGACTTGATGGGGAGAGTATGACTCCATACGAGCTGACTTGATGGGGAGAGTATGACTCCATACGAGCTGACTTGATGGGGAGAGTATGTCTCCATACGAGCTGACTTGATGGGGAGAGTATGACTCCATACGAGCTGACTTGATGGGGAGAGTATGACTTCATACGAGCTGACTTGATGGGGAGAGTATGACTGCATACGAGCTGACTTGATGGGGAGAGTATGATTGCATACGAGCTGACTTGATGGGGAGAGTATGACTCCATACGAGCTGACTTGATGGGGAGAGTATGACTCCATACGAGTTGACTTGATGGGGAGAGTATGACTCCATACGAGCTGACTTGATGGGGAGAGTATGATTCTATATTAGCTGACTTATACAGGAAATGGATAAATCGGAAAACAGATTATATGGCATTAGAAGTTTGCTTTTAAAAAAAAAAAAAATTTAAAAAAAAATAATAAAAAGTCGTCCTAACAAACTGATACTGCCTTTAGAACCAATGGATAATCTAAATGACCAGAAATAATAAACAATAAGCAAAAAATAAAAAAATCCTTTAAATAAAAACGTATCTAAAGAAGTGAAACTGAGATCTTAAAACTATAACTACTAATAATGAACAGATTCTTTCCCTTATTCAATAGTTGTTTCATTGGTTACTTTTTTAAAAATTGATTCATGCCCTTGTCTATGTAAATGAATAATTGTGCGAAGTCGCAACTTGATCCTAGAATGGGTGTGGGAGAAATAATGTGTGTTCACCCTTTTACCAGACAGACAGACAGACATACAGAGTAAGCTGATATAAGTTTTGTAATTACTAAATAGCCTTCACTATGCTCTCTCGGAGAACCAAAACATTTTCAGTGCTTGTCTTGTGTTTTCTGGAAATGTATTTTTTTTTAAAGATAAAATGCTGAATAAAAGAATCCTCCGTCTCTGATTTAACACAGTACCGTTGCAGCCACATCAGATGATATACTAACCTCCCATCCATCAGACTGGTTAATAGGCTCGACTTGATATGCATGAGATTTAGGTAATAATTATTACGTTCCCTTAAAGCTCATTATAATATGACACCAGCACAAGAGTCAACGACAACGCTGGATAGCCCCATGAATAGCCCAACACTAGCCTCAACCACCAGTGCTAAGACACTGGTCAACACTTTAGTAAAAAAAAAAAAGTCCCTCCTCCCCCAGTGTTGTAACATGACGGAGACTGGAGTGGTATTGGCACACTGCTGGACGTAGCTTGTGTGAAGGCGAAGACCGAATAATGTCGCATGGGTAGGATCTGTTTGGTATATCCCAGACAAGCTACCTTGCCTCATAGTGGCGCCAGGGTAGGATCTGTTTGGTATATCCCTAGACAAGCTACCCGGGTGGAAACGGTCGTAAGAGGAAATGATTAAGCTAAATGGGTAGCTATACAAGACTCCCGTAGGGGTGCCTAAGGATTAACTCCGTTGCACAGGTCTAGGTTGCTAAGAGTGCTCCTATAACGTTGTCACCAATCCACAAATCCTTCCTCACAAATTTCTGCATTGTTGAAGTGGTAAAATGTAGGAAGAAAGCGAGGTTCACCATTGTGCTCGGCCTTCGGCCCCGTTTCTAGTTCAAGCACCCTGAGCATCCAAATCACGGAAAATAATTGTGTACTAAGACACCATCTTGGATCTCTTCCAAACCGAACGATCTGTTCAGTCATGATGGTAAATGTTATTGTTTCTTATAGCCGTCCAAGTGCCTCAAGAGTCTTCGCCTCACAGTTTCACATGGTTGTCAGAAAATTTCCCTTTTCAGACCTTGTAGTCTATTGGGCAGATGATGTAAAGATCATCTGTTTCTGTGGCCTACGATTAACGAGGGTGTCATGTGGCCAATACAACGACAAATGGCCTTGACTTTTCCCCAACTAATGTCAGTTACCCAATAAAGCTCGGTGGACTCAGAGGCGCCCTAGAGATCCCGAAAAAAAAAATTTCCAGATTCGAACCTCTGACTCCGGTTCGGAAGCCAAGCGTTCTACCGCTCAGCCACCGCGCCTCCTCACATGATTGGTATATCCCTTAATCATCTATCGCTCTTTCTTCGTGGTCGAAGATGAGCGCATTTCTCATTGCCTATGGACTCGAAGATGACTGTAAAGTCCAATCCTCGCTTTAAAAAGCCGGCCGCATACTTGGCATGGGTGGGTTTGGTCAGTTGCAGATAGGCAAGCATCTTCTCTCATAATAATACACTAATGTGGAAAGTTTCTGACCGTGAGATTAGAGAACTTTGAGAGCAAACACCCACACGGGAAGACGCAATCAAAACGTTACATAATAATGGTAATAATATCCCCCCCCTCAAAAAAAAAATTTCAAGGCGAATAAAGTGTATAAAAATAACCGCCTTCCATTTTTCCCCAACTATTTTGCAAAAAGCAACAATATAATCCAATGCATATTGCTTGGTGAATACATGTCATTAAAATGTTTGTTATTAAGTGTATACAACTTCAGACAGCAGATAGCCACCAGATAGCGCCTAACGGAATTCCGGGTTTTGGATGTTCATATTTAAAAAAAAAAAAAATGTTTAGACAAAATACAAACACAGGTTTCTTGCAGTCGATCTGTACAAGGAGTAGAGAGTTTTTCTTGGCATCAGTTCTTGATGACGTCATAACCTCTGGTTCACGAGCAATCCTTTTTTTTTTTTCTAAATCACTTTAATCCTTGAAATAAAAAAGTGTGTTAACTTAGCTGATTTCCAACTAATAAGACACGTGAATGAGGCAATATTTAAAAAAAAAAACACATAAGAATTGGCAGCGGTAAAAAGAAATTATATAATTGAAAATATTTCTACATACAATTTTTATTATATTAAACTATCAAACTTTTCTAAAGTAGATTCTTGGGACATTTCTAAAGTAAATTCTTGGGACATTTCTAAAGTAGATTGTTGGGACTTTTCTAAAGTAGATTAATGGGACATTTCTATAGTAGATTCTTGGGACTTTTCTAAAGTAGATTAATGGGACATTTCTATAGTAGATTCTTGGGACTTTTCTAAAGTAGATCAATGGGACATTTCTATAGTAGATTCTTGGGACTTTTCTAAAGTAGATTTTTGGGACATTTCTAAAGTAGTCTCTTTATATACACTAGTAATTGGAGAAAGAGTTGATCTCTCGTGCGTGTCATTAAAAATTTTATGTAACTTTTTAAGTGTGGTTGTCATCTGTAAATACTTTTCTAATTGGCTAATTGGCGCCCTAAAGATCCTAAAAATAAAAATCTCAGTCTTTGCCAAGATTCGAACCCTGACCGCCGGTTACACTCAGCCACTGCGCCTCCTACAAGATAATGAGGATTAAATTTTATTATGTAATAATGCACCTTGGCAGTAAACGACGAAGTAAAAGCCGGACATTTGTAAGGCCGATGCCTGCCGGACAGAGTAAATTACCTGAAAAGGAGGACATGTCCTACTCTGGCGTTTGGCCGGACGTCTGCTAACACTAACCGTAGGCCCCGTAAAAAAATATTTTTTATCGTCTGGTGTACAAGTTTCATTGAAATGTAAATTAGGTGGCCAGGTAATAGCAGAGATTCAAACCTCAGAAATTTACATTGAGATGTTAATTAGCTAGATGGAAGGATAGACTGCCTGTTTGATTTATTGCTGAAAATTACAACTAAATTCCAGATCAATATCTTGTAGAGCTTCTTATCTTCTGTGCGTCCTATGTTGTTATTCTGTAGTGTGAGACTCTGAGTAAAAAAAAGTATGTTATTAAATATTCTATTGTTTACATTACACTAGCTTTCTCTATCACCACCTGCTGGACATTCCAAGGGACGTCACCCTGTTCACCTGATAGCAGAAGTGGAAAGGGGCGGTAATTCTTTTTATCTTACTCACGCCACCGCATACCATTCCCTCCCCTTCTCATTAAAAACTGAAAGCCCTTAAAACCATTCTACATTTTTCTTCACCTATTGAGGGCGGAATCTTCCCACGGTTCTTCGACGTCTGCGTCTTTTGTAACGGGTCTGTCCAGCCGGGCAACCGTTTGGACAGAGAAGCATCGGACATGGCTCAACACATGCCATAGCGACACCTGGTGACCTGAAATACCCGCCCAACGCCGCGAGTCTTAAGTTTCTCTTTTTTTTTTTATGTTCTTAACTATCTACCTGGCTCTCTCCACCTCCACCCCTCTGACGAGCGTGACACTCGCTACTACAACGGCATTCTAAGGGGTAGTGTTACCAGCCAGGCGACTTTATCGCTTCTACTTCAGTTCGTCTACACAATACTAGTCATAGGGAGAAGGGGCATGGTGGAGAGAGTCACAGCCTCTCGGGTACATAAACTATGAGCAGTGACACTCACGCCACCTGACCCCTGTCGATCGACACTGACAATTGTGGTCATTGTGACCCAAAGATGAGACTTCAATAATGAGCACCAAAGAAAAAAAAAAGGGGGGGGGGGTGTATTGCATTAAGAGATTTAAGAAAAAGTCAGGGAAATTCCGAAGGTGTTAAATTGAGCGGATAAAAAATGAGAACTGTTTTAAAGGGCAGACTATTGTGACTTCTTTATTGTGACCAGTGGCCATTAAAGTTGCTTCAAAGGTTGGACAAGGCCCCCGCTGTCATCTGAATGGTACTGAGAGAGCCTATAATTTATGACTTGGTCCCCCCCCCCCCCCAGCAATTACCTCGAGTTTACTCTAGTGTCACGTGTTCCCGTTCAGAAAAACAAACAACAATGAACACTTCTTTAGACGAGTCTTGTTGCTATTAAATTAAGATAAGTTTATACTCTTATATATTGTTTAGTACAGTTTAAAGTGGAGAGCCATTCTATGACTTCAAAATAAAATACACTAGGGCGTAGCCAGTGTAGGGCGTACTTTACGTCTCATTTTAACAACATGGGCTTAGAATGGGAGAAGTCATGTTAAAAGGAACTTAAAGTTGTAAAAATGTTTTACATGTTTCGGATGTTCCTTCAGAGTTGAAGATAATTACTTTCTAGTCCAAACCTCCCGCAGGCTTTAATACATTTATATATGTATTTTACTGTGAGATATTATTTCTATCCGAGTCAGCTCTGTAATTAAAAACATAATTGAAAAAAATAATATATTTGTAGAAAATTTTTTTTTATCTAGATAATTTTGGGTTCAATTTACATTTCAAATTTTTAAAAATGGGGGTGGGGGTGGGGGCGGGGGTGGGGGTGGAAATAAAAAATAGAAGTCGAAAAATGTGTAGATTTATGGGAAGGAGGACAGATAGTTGGCAGGTGTGTTCACTTCACTCTATATTTCGACTACATTTAGGACTATTTCTATAATTCAACTCTGAGTTCTATTGCAAACTATTTCCATTTATGAGACCTTTTGAAATGAAAACAAACAAAATAACAAATGAATGTCCGGTGAAAGTAAATAAGCTGCTTGCTCTATAATAAGACTGACTGCCCCAGGAGTAAATGACGGTTTAGAAAAAAAATACAATTGACATACCGGTACATATAGTAAAAACTGCTTGACAAAAGTAATTTTTGGCTTCCTGGTCGTGTGGTATGTGCTCTGGACACTGGTTTCAGTGTTCCCTGGTTCGAACGCTGCCCACCGCTAGCCCCCCCCCCCCCCCCCCCCCCCCGATGTCCTGGAAGAAGTCTGAGCTAGGATAAATTATCTTCATTTCTAAAACAATTTCCTGAACACGTCTTAAAAAAGAAAAAAGTCTCGACAGATGTCGGAAAACGCTGGCAACTTATTCCGGAATCCCTGTTTTTAGGAACAGAAGAAAACAACAACTACAACCTTTTAATGAAAAGAGGAATTAAATAAACTCTACGATTTATCCCGTCACGGATTAAAATAAGTTAACACTACATGTTGCAAGATTTAATATCTATTTTATTTTTATTTTTTTTTTTGTGGATGCTTTAAAATGAATGAACAAAAAGAAACCTTATGATAGTTTAAGATCAAATATGTCATGTCAATTCTAAGATCAGCGCTAGATGGTTGATCAAAAGAGGGGCTACTCTAGGTCCGTGGTTCGAGCCCTCGTTGGATCCTTTTTTTCACTATTTTATTTAACTTCTTCCGCTATTGGTATTACACTCCTAGTTTTATTTTTACTAAAGTTAAGTTTATTCATAATTTCTTTTACCACAAAAGTTTCCATCTTCAATTTTATTTTGCGTACTGCAAAACATCATGCATATAGGCAAAGTAGCGGAATACACTAGAAAAATAGTGTTATTTAACTAAATCTTTTATCTTTTGTAATTTGCATGCAGTATGATATGGTTTCTAAATAATTTTTCTTCTTTATATTAATATTAAAGGCGTTACTAAAAAGGTATGGAGTTTTTTAATTATTCACACAAGTCTAATGATTAGATGAGAATGCTGAAAAAAAAAACAATCTATCCCATTTTAATAGGGTTATATATCTCTAGTCTATTCACCTACACATGCCGGTAGTCAATTACCAGTCTTTGTAATGAACTATTTGAACTAATTATGTATTATCAGACTCACGCTAGACTCTACACCAGCTGCCCTTTGTTCGTGTTCTCCCTTTTGTCTACATTGAAGCCATCTTAGTCCTGGTACAATACCCTAAGCTTTCCGCCCCCCCCCCCCTTTTTTTTCTTCATTGACCTTTCTCTCTTTACAATTAAAATACTTCCTTAGAAACCAGGAGATGTGTCAGATACTAACTCCCCTACTCCCTTTCGCCCCCCCCCCCCCCCCCCCAGACATTTCATTTCCGTCAAGTTATAACAGATATTTCTGAACTCCCGAAGGATTCCCACACTCTGAAGCGTCAGAGCTAAAAATAACTCGAAGGGGGGGGGCATAACTCACACTGTCGCACATGAAAGGGCTGGGCACTCTGGGGACATCTGCATCATTCAGGCAGGACAATTTCTCTTTTATTTTGCGCCTGACTAGATTCAGTCCCTTTGTGTCCAGTCCCCTGGTCACTCTTAAAAAGTTATCTGATTATTCTATTATGATGGCATTGTGCTCTCCTGATGAGTCTTTGTAACAAAATACAAACATGTTGGGTGACGTGGTCTGAATGTAGCTAGAACATTCTGAATGCTCCTTTTAAAACATAAATCTGAGAATATTTATTTCTATACAATTTAGAAATAGAATGTTGGACAGACACAGTAAGAATGAAGAAAGAAATGTATGACCTCCTCTAGTCACGATGCGACTATGAATACATGTAATCTCATAAAATCATGTTCTTTGTTTTTAAGCAACGTATGCATTTTATAGGATAAATTAAGAAGCAACGTCTGTATTTCATAAGATAAATTAAGAAGCAACGTCTGTATTTTATAAGATAAATTAAGAAGCAACGTCTGTATTTCAAAAGATAAATTAAGAAACAACGTCTGTATTTCATAAGATAAATTAAGAAGCAACGTCTGTATTTCATAAGATAAATTAAGAAGCAACGTCTGTATTTCATAAGATAAGAAACAACGTCTCTATTTTATAAAATAAGATAAGCAGTTAGGTCTGTATTTCATAAGATAAGATAAGAAAAAAAAATGAAATAAACGCCTTTGCATTGGCTGAGGTGGGAACGACAGGGTTGACTCCCGAAGCCTTTCTCATGTTTTTGGTATAGCTGCAAGACAGCAAAGGTCTGTCTAAATTCAGAGTTTTCCTTCTCCTAGGTGGGTAGCCCGCCAAGGCTAACGAGCCCATCCTGCCCGAAGCTTACTGGGTTTAGGCGCCAGTTATTTCCCTTTTGCCCCCTCTCCTGTTAGTGTAGATATTCTTCCATACCGCCCATTTCTCTAATTGTCGTTTTGTTTTTTTCGTGGCCTCGTCAAAGTCACGTGATCCTATGACGTCATCTTTACCTTGTTCCACACGTGCCATTAAGATGGCTGTGCTACTGACGTTTGCCCGCAGCATTGGCAAGGCCAATTGAAAAATAAATAAAAAACGGCAAAAAAATCGATTCCAAATTGACATGTTGTCGATTCTCAACTCCTCGCAATATGCATGATGCAAGACTTTGTATTAGTTATCTAAACATTTTTTCTTTTTTTTAAAAAACAAGACTTTATGCCGCAGAAGTTACTCAAAATATTAATTTGATTATTTTTATGAAAGAAACTGCTTGCATATAGGTGATTTAAAAAGCTAGATTTTTCGCTTTCAGAAAAGAAAAAATCAGCCGTTGCATCAGAACTATGAATGGTATAAAATATTGTGATTTCGGATTTTCACTATCTTTTCTAGTTTACGAGATCTAAACGGGACGGACGAACAGACGGACAGACAGGCCACACAAAATTAATAGTTTCTTTTCCCCTTTCGAATATAGTTATTTTTAATTTTTTAAAAGGGGCCATAAAGGAGACTCCAAACATAACAGTAGTAGAAAAAAGGATGAAAGTGCAACAGCGCCTGGTGATAACAGATGTCCAACCTGTCACCGCAGCTATGTATCAAGGATTGACCTCTTTAGTCACACAAGACGTTGCAAGGGGACAAGATTATCTCATGAGACGTAAAATGCCACAGATATGGAAGAATTAAGTAGAGATATATAGGAAAGACTTAAAGTAGAGACTTGTGTGAAAGACTTACTGTTCAGAGTGATCTAATTCAAGAACCAGAACTCTTGTAGATCTTCGTCACTATGGGTTCAATGTGCTACATCCCATGCGCTACTGGACCTACATGTGTGTCTGTGTATGGATGTGTGTTTGGATGTGTGTGTGGATGGTAGATTAGGGGGCGTATAATTATTAAGCTAGAAATATGTACAGTAATGCAAAACACACTTAGTAAATCTCTTCCAGAGAAGCCATATGTGGGCAGCAGAGTGCCAAGTTATTTTCTATTTTCCCATCATGCACACTCCAAATTTATATCAATGATTTCCTGTTCCGCACACACCACGTGACCCGTTGCGTCGTCTGCACATTTCTACAATCATTTGGACGTGATTCCATCAAAGTGTTCGCTCCAACTTATAGAAGTGTATGATTACATCTCTCACAGGAGCAGACGTTTAAAATATGTGTTTACTGTTTCCGGTCATTCGGAGCAGGTGAAAATCCGATTTAAAAAAAAAAAAAAAAAAAAAAAAAAAAAACAAGGTCAAGGTTTTTATCAAAATTTAAAAAAAACAAAACAAACTTGAAACAGATGTTGAAAAAAAATATTTTAGATTGAAAATCGATTAGGGAGGAATGAACAAAGGGGGATTATTACGCTGGATCTGTGGTTCAATTTACAAAAGCGATAAATGCATAATGAACTGTTTTGTTCAGAATAATACTCACTCATGGAACACAAGGAGGAATTCCATGGAGGAGGGAGGATAATTGTTGAACTAGAAATAAAGTTGAAAAGAGGGAACAACAAGGGCATCAACTGAGTTGTATTGTCCGCACTTTTGATACGAGTTACAGAACTTGTTCCTAGCTAAATTATGTATTACATGTTTACTATTTCTTATGGGGTTCCCTGCAGGATTTGTTAATACAACTTTTTATGTGTGATTGTTAGGGTTGTGTTTCGAAACTGTCCATATGTAATTATTTGTATACGTATCAAAATAGTTCTAAGACTTCAATCATAAAGTAAGCTGAGGTCTATCCATTCAGTGGCCTAGGAGGTCATGCACTCCGGCCCCCAAATGATGTAAAATTCCAAGCCACGCCACTGTCTCCATTAAATGAATCTCGTATTAAATACACTTTTAAATAAGGATTTAGTTTGCTAGTTTTGGTTTTAATTTTAGTTGCTTTGATGACCAGAGGCGTCTCTAGGGTGCGGTGAGTGTTTCTCTTTTCCGGCCTTCCTCTTATCACCAGTTGAATTAAAAACGCATTTTGATTTGCAAACAGTTTCACAGTTAAAAATGTAGGCCTACTTGACACTTTTAATGTACGCCATTGACCTAAATAAATCATATTTCCCAACGTCACAGGAAAAAAACAACACAATTATCTAAACTAAATAAAACCTAGGATTAGAGTTAATGATTACAATGACCAGCAACACTTCTCTAATTCAACTCACACTTCTATTGTGAACTATTCACATGTTTTTACAAACCTTTAATCAACCCACTCTGCCTGTCTGTCTGTCTGGTAAAAAAAAAAAGGTTGTACATGTTATTTCTCCAACGCCAAATCTCGGATCAATCTGAAATTCTGCACACTTATTTCTTTTACCTGACAACACAAGAATTAAAAAAGATATTAACAAATTAGCTAATTAGGTTTTGATAATTAATTATTTTGCTCGGTATCTCGAACAAGGAAATTTTTTCTTGACTGATGTGGTGGTATAAGTTTGGTTTAGTTCCCTTTTCACTCTGCTTTTAAGTTTGAAACTAACAATAGATAACTATCACACCTTCTGTCATACGCATTCTCTGGTACAGTGGTTAACGTGTTGGCTGAAGGAGGCTGGAGCCTTAGAGTTCGAATCCAGGTCGTTCAATATTTTTTTTTCATATAAATGCATTTAAAAACGATCACGGTAGTATTAACTCTTTCTCTCCGTAATTATTTTCCTCATTTCGATAGTATTATCCGTTCTGCTTATTTGTATTTCACTATCCTGTTTTTTTGTTTGTTATCAGAAAATGTTAAATTTGGCATTGAATGATAGGATGCATGCTCTTTTTACACAACACAAATTAAAGTTTATAAATCCAAAAATAAATTGAGTTTAATGGGAGGTTAAATGAACGTTGGCATAGTTAATTAGGAGAGAAAGAGTTAACATAGATACCCCCCTTTCTTTCTCCCCTTCAACCTTTCCCAACTGTTCCAGACAAATGATAGCATCATAGCGTGTTAAGAAAGCTAAAAGTATAAACCAGCGTCATATTTAAACGGTAAAAACATTTCTAATCGCACAGATTTAATGTGATTGGTTTAGGACTCTACATTGGTCTAGATGAAGACAGATTTCATTAAATGACTGATCCAAACGTAATGATACAGCTAGGTTTGATGTTAGCTTTTTTTTAAACTCTCTTTCTCTCCTGAATGACGATGCCATCGTTGATTTGACCTCGTTAAATTAACTTAATTTGTGGGTCCTAAGCTTTAATTGATGTAATATAAAATATCATTACCAATTATCACAATGTCTGATTGAAAGAAGAACGTTATTGAAGTTTAACCCTAACAAGTTAGTGAAATACAAATGGGAAAAATGAATATTCCTTCTGAATGCGGAAAAAAAATCACGAGAGATAGAGTTAAAATTGTTTTTTTTTTAATTTCCTTGATTGCAATTAAAATATTGCTAGAACGTGAGCAGACATATTGGAGTTTGTTCATAATACATGAGGATAGTAAAAAAAAAGTCAAGATACGTTAGACATTGTCAAGTAATGATAAGGTCAAGATACGTTAGACATTGTCAAGTAATGATGAGGTCAAGATACGTTAGACATTGTTTTTTGTCAAGTCATGATGAGGTCAAGATACGTTAGACATTGTTTTTTGTCAAGTCATGATGAGGTCAAGATACGTTAGACATTGTCAAGTAATGATGAGGTCAAGATACGTTAGACATTGTCAAGTAATGATGAGGTCAAGATACGTTAGACATTGTCAAGTAATGATGAGGTCAAGATACGTTAGACATTGTCAAGTAATGATGAGGTCAAGATACGTTAGACATTGTCAAGTCATGATGAGGTCAAGATACGTTAGACATTGTCAAGTCATGATGAGGTCAAGATACGTTAGACATTCTCAAGTAATGATGACGTCAAGATACGTTAGACGTTGTCAAGTAATGATAAGGTCAAGATACGTTAGACATTGTCAAGTAATGATGAAGTCAAGATACGTTAGACATTGTCAAGTAATGATGAAGTCAAGATACGTTAGACATTGTCAAGTAATGATGACGTCAAGATACGTTAGACATTGTCAAGTAATGATGAAGTCAAGATACGTTAGACATTGTCAAGTAATGATGAAGAATTTTTTTTTACATACAACTTTTTAACAATAGAGTTTAAAGAAAAAGAAAATTGAAATCGTCTCAATGTGTCCCAGACTTTTTAATTATTGAAAGAACTCTGAGACAACCTTGCAATGTATTCCAAGGTGAAATGCAATTAGATACATGCAACTTGTCTTTAATGCCAGGGTGAAAGTAGAAAATTAAAGAGGGGTCGGGGGGGGGGAGTGAATAGACCTGAATGAAAGACACATTGTCTGGTCGCCTCTCATTTATTGAGAGATTTGTTTTCTTTTAAAGAATGAAGTTATTGTTTACTTTGCAAGCTGTTTTAATGTTCTGGGGAGGGGGAGAAATACTGTCTGCGGAATTTTAATACTGTAAGATCTAGTCGGTGAAAGAGTGTGTGTGTGACGTGTGCAGGGCCGGATTTACCTGTAGGCAAATAAGGCATAGCTTAGGGCACCAAGAAAACTTACAAAAGGGCCCCCACATCCAAAATAGCTTAAGGTGAAATACTATCTGAGGAGCTTTGATACTAAAAGAGTTAGTCGGTCAGGAGTGTGTGTCTGTGTGGCAGGATTTACCAGAAGGCAAACAAGGTATAACTTACAAAAGTGCCACATCCAAACTAGCGTAAGGCCCTTTTAATTCTAAATACGGCACCGGGCTTGTGTCTGTGCTGAAGTAACCATATCTTTGGTATCAACTGTACCTGATGTTCTTTCAGAGTTAAGGGTAATCTGCTTCCAAGTCCAGCCTCCCACATGACGACTGTGGAATGGTAATCGGTATGGAGACCAAAACACAGTCCAAGGTGTTGGAGAGTTGGAGTGAGGCATCTTGGGAACCCAGCGCTGGTCACGCCACTGAACTTGAGTCTTAAAACAAAAACTAAAAAAAAAGCAAAAAAAAAAAAAGGTGTACCCCCTCCCTGGAGACAGAAGTGAAATGAAGAGAAGCAGGCAATGTGAAGCGAGAAAGTGATATCGAAGGCGTTATCATCAGGGGGGAGGGACTGGTCAAGAAGGGTACAATGTTAATTTATTTGTACATTGATGGGAGGGGGGTGTGTGTCCTCAATAGATTTGTGTTTGGCAGTGAGTGTGTGTTGGTTAGCACGTTTTCTTTCTTTTTTTAAAAATAATACTTCCTCTCTCTCTCTCTCTTTCTTTCTCTCTCTCATTCTCCCACTTCACTTCTCTTTCACTTTCTCTCTTTCTCTTTCTCCTTCTCTCTTTCTCTCTCTTTCTCTCTCTCTCTCTTTCTCTCTCTCTCTTTCTCTCTATCTCTCATTCTCCCACTCTACTTATCTCTCACTTTCTCTAGCTCTCTCTTCCTCCTTCTCTCTCTTTCTCCCTCTCTCTTCCTCCTTCTCTCTCTTTCTCCCTCTCTCTTCCTCCTTCTCTCTCTTTCTCCCTCTCTCTTCCTTCTCTCTCTTTCTCTCTCTATTCCTCCTTCTCTCTCTTTCTCTCTCTCTCTTCCTCCTTCTCTCTCTTTCTCTCTCTCTTCCTCCCTCTCTCTCTTTCTCCCTCTCTCTTCCTTCTCTCTCTTTCTCTCTCTATTCCTCCTTCTCTCTCTTTCTCTCTCTATTCCTCCTTCTCTCTCTTTCTCTCTCTATTCCTCCTTCTCTCTCTTTTTCTCTCTTTCTCTTCCTTCTTCTCTCTTTCTCTCTCTCTCTTCCTCCTTCACTCTCTTTCTTCCTCCTTCTCTGTCTTTCTCTCTCTCTCATTCTACCACTATACGTCTCTCTCACTATCTCTATCTCAATTCCACTCTCTCCTCTCACTCTCAAGCAGTTGCGTAGCTCTCGGAAGGGGGATGAATTGAAAATCCTCCAGGGACCCCACTTGAGGGGGTCCCCCAAATGAAATTTGGGATTTTTGTTTTACATTAAATATTAAATATTACGCAAAAGACAGGGGCCCAAAAGAGGTCAAGCCCCCAGGGTCCCAAATTCCTAGCTACGCCACTGCTCTCAAGCACTGTCCCTCACTTCCTTTCATCCTCCAGATTTGTCACTCAGCGCTGAAACAAAACGACAGGGAACTCTAAACAAAAAATGTTGTGGATGTTTGAAAGATATAAAAATAGAACATTGTGAATGACAAACATATCAATGTCATGTTTCTTTCTGAGCCATCTTGTTTCTTCATCTCTCTTAAGCCGGAACATGTCAAGACTTTCATATTTATACATCAGATATTTCTAGAATCTTTCCAACTCATGCGCTCTCCTGAGTTTTCATTCGGACATTAGCAAAAAAATAAATAAATAAAAATAGAAAATAATAATCGAATTAAATACGAAAATATGAAAAGGTGTGGTCACCAAGTGGTCACCAAGTGGTCACCAAGTGGTCACCAAGTGGTCACCAAGTGGTCAAGCGCTTGGGCTCAAAATCGAGAGGTCCTAAGTTCGAATCATTGTGAAGACTGAGATTTTAAACTTCAAAATTTTTGGGCTTTTTTAGGAAGCTCTTGAGTCCAATTAACTCTAATAGTTGCACGCCATACGTTTTGGGAGTAAAGGTGGTTGGATGGTGTGCTGGCCACACGACACCCTCGTTAACTGCCAGACATTAGAGCGAGCTTTACTTTTAGTTTTCTTTAATATGTAAAAGGAGTCGTAGTGTATGAACGGTAAAACGCTTGGCTTCCGAACCGGGAATCCCGGGTTCGAATCCTGGAAAAGACTTGGGATTTTTAATTTCGGGAATTTTTGGCGCCTCTGAGTCCAGCCAGCAACTGACATTAGTGGAAGTAAAGTAAATGTGGTTGTTCGTTGTGCTGGCCAGGTGGCCACGTGACACCTCGTTAAATCTGGGCCACATAAATAGATGGCCTTTACATCATTTGCCCTAGAGATCGCAAGGTCTGCAAAGGGGAACTTTTTTTACGTTTGATATGTAAATGGATTCCATGATGTCCGCCATGCCCTTTGAATTGTTAATGTGTAGGTCTATATCTTTCTGACAAAGTCTGTTGGTTGGGTGTTTGAATAGACTTGTCACAATAAATTGTTTCATAAATTATTTTAAATAGATTTACTACTATTAAGATTAAATTAGTATTAACACATTTTCCGTAAGCAGTGCTACTTGAAGTTGTAGGCTCCATCCCTTTAGGGTTACACACTTAGCCAATAAAAAGCAACAATAGGCCTATATTTCTTAAGGCCTATATTTCTTAAGGCCTATATTTCTTAAGGCCTATGTTTCTTATAAACATATAGAGTCCACTGTGCGCACATGAGATGTTATCGTACATTATCAAACTTAACCATTGTTATGACAGGTAGACCTAGACTTGGATGTCCATCATACGATACACGGTGTATGGGTCGGATTGTATAGAAATGCCCGGACAGATGTTGACATCCAGTCCTTCACGGCCCTGAGAGCAAGGGGGTGAACTTACTCCAGTTACCAGAGGACACCACGAGGAGGTCAGCGAGCACTGTCAACAATTTTCCTAGTCATTTAATCTGAAGACATAAATTGTTACGTAACAGTGATACTGCAATGTCAATAATAGTTTCTGTTTTTTTGTGTGTGTTCTTTTTTAATAACTGCTAGAAATTCAGAAAATCTAGTGACAATCTCTTCAATTGAAATCCAATGTTTTATTTATCATGTGTTAATGTCATGCCAGAACTAGGTATTTAAATAGGAGATCGACTTTTGCTGACAAAGACATTACCCTCGTGGCGTTGGGTGTTACAGGAAAAAGTGGTGATCTTCCGCTGGTCCTAGTAGACCTCTTGACCATAACAACAGAACATGTCACTTGACATTCGGCATCTCTCAAACGTGCATTGGGTGCCCATTGTTTTGTGCCTTTGTCACGTGACAGGGGCGATCGAGAACGTATCTCTGTGACCTTGATCTTCTCCAATACCCCCATCTCCCCGTTCCCTTCTCTGCCTGGAAAGGTCGTTAGGAAATTGTTTCACAATACAAATTTTCATGTTGTTTTTTTATGTAATCTAAAATGTTTGTGTGTGTGTGTGTTCCTCACAAATTTAGCAGCTCATACACACAATTGTGAGATTTTATTATTATTATTATTTCATATAGGCAGCCCCTCACACTCGTACCACAGACACACACACACACACACAAAGACTGAGCAGTTGGGCGCCCCCCAAAAGCGCCCTGCAAAGCGCGTGGATCTGTGGAAGAATTAGGAACAAGCCTAGTTAAGGATCTTCGTGATATGTTCACATCTCTCACGAGAGGGGAGAGGGGGGTAGGAGAAAGGGAAGGAACTCATTGATAGGAAGTAAAGGGAGACAAATGAGAGATATTTGAAACATCTAGAAATAAACATGCACCAGATTTACTAACATCTTCACCCCGCCCCCAACACACACACACACACCACCACCACCACCATTGCTTCCCCATCGCTTCCTGAATTTCGCTCCATCTAGATTTCTAATTCAAGGTTAAGTAATAAATAGAGAGAGAATGAGTGAGAGAGAGAGAGAGAAAGAGAAAGATAGTGAGAGAGCTCGCTGACAGAGATAAAGCTAAAGACAGAAAGAGGGCTGTAGAAAGAGAAAAGTAGTGAGAGAGAGACTAGAAATAGAAAGTGAGATAGCGAGAGAGAGAGAGAGAGAGAGAGAGAGCTGTAGAACGGTATTGGAAACAAGTTAACACTGAGTTTGATAAGAGCCCCCCCCCCCCCCCATAACAAGCTCACCAGGCGGATTACGTTCTTTCAGAGAATGTTGAAGATGATCTTGATGACAGTTTCTCATGATTTGTCATGTCATTCTGTAAAGTGTCACACCTAGAAGAGCGTCTTTGTTTAGGAAGAATGTATACGTGTCTTTTTAAGTGTCATTTTCAGCTAGGACATCTCTTCCGAGAATCGAAATCCTTATTGAGCATGAAGAGGAGGTTTTCACTTACGAGAAATCGTATTCATGTTTACTTCAAACAAATGTGACTAACAAGTTTTAAGAATATCCCGAATGGGGGATGACCGTATGCCAAATGGGTATAAAGTCAACTTAGGCTCCATTTTGCCTTCACCGGCATATAAGAAAGCAACAAGCAGTACCCTTTAGAGTTCGGTGGACGCGAGGGCGCCCATGAAATCCCGAAATTAAAAATCCAACTCTTCACCGAGATTGGAGCACTCTACCACTCGCCCATGATAACCCTTAGGACAACGACAAATGTATATATTGAGCCATAGATTACATAATAACTATATAACTAAATGGTTTGTTTGTCAGGTGCATCTTTCTACTCACGGATGTCAAAGGTTGGTGCAATCATAGATTCTCTCGCTCCCCCCCCCCCATCCCGTCCCTCGTGGGGTTAAACGAAAATTCTCGGTCAAAATCGTCATTTAAGCCCTCGGGATTTTTAATTGGTTCGGCTCTGCAAGATCCATCGCTCTAGCCCCCTAAATTACGTGACCTTTGACTCATTTCAATGAGTTACGATCATACATTTTTGTTTGCAGACTTGAGCTTCGCGGCATTTTTTTTTTGTTTCGTTCAATACCTCTAGTGTTTTGTGTCACGTGATCAGCTGACACCATTCTGAAGGGATATCTGACCAATCAGATGCAGCCATCCACGAATGAATTCACAAGAGGGCATTAAATGTTGTCAAGGCGAATCCAATCCACAATTCTACATCAGTGTAACGAGACCAGGTCAAGGTGTACATCCTCTGTCCATTTCATCTTAATGATGTAATCATCATTAACATACAAGATTTTTTTTTAATTTCGATTTTTAAAAAAAATATTTGCTTGCTGAACTACCGCGTTCAAAAGACGCTCTATTATCTAATTTCAAGTAAATGATGCGCGGTGGCTGAGTGGTAAAGCGCTTGGATTCCGAACCGAAGGGACCCGTGTTCAAATCATGCTGAAGACTGAGATTCACTATTCCTGAAACTTTTGTTCGCTTCTGAGTCCACCCCAGCTCTAATGGGTACCTGACACTAGTTAGGGAAAAGTAAAGACGATTGGTTGTTGTGCCTGACACGTGACACCCTCGTTGACCGTTGGCCAAGGAAACGAATGACCTTTACAGCAACTGCCCCTGTAGATCGTCAAACGAGGACTTTACTTTTTTTTTTTTTTTTTTTTTTTTTTTTTTTTAAAAGATCTTTATAAAAAATGAGGTAATTTGGCTAAGCACCCAAAATTAGCAGGGTCTAAAATGGAACTTAATTTATATATAATTATATATAGAGTGCTTTTTTTTTTTTTTTTTTGTGACGGTACGCACTGGTACGGCATACCGGCACCTTTTTCAATGTCGGAAAAATTAGTACTTTTCTTGTGTTTCAAACGTTTGTTTCAAATGTATTAGTAGTTAAAAGTTCGGCAATCCATGACTGAGTACCGCTTCTATTTTTTTTTTACAAAAAAGCACTGTATTATATATATATATATTGGCGTCTCTTTCTCTACTCAAATACTACCCAAGTAAACAATATTTTTAAACATGCTATTAGTATAAATGTAGCGTGTTTTTTTTTTCCGGTAATAGAATTTCCTGGAATGCAGTTTCCGAGCTTAAATGTTTAGGAGGTCTATCTTTTTCAGAAACAGGTAAATTTTTCTAAAGAGTTTGTAGTTGAGCGGAAACACTTCCAAGTTAGCAATATTGTAAGTGATATGCGCTTTGGGCTGTCATTATGATGGCCCCGAGTTCGAACCCTGACGGCTGCCTTCCCAAGCCGTCCTGCAGCAGTTTGGGTCTAGGACTTAATAAGATTCCTTTCTGAAAGAACATATGAAACGCATACAAATACAGACTTTGGCTGATTATATCAGCTTTGTTCTGTCATACACTGGGGTGGGGTGACAGAGTGCTAAAGCGCCTGGATTCCGAAAAGGATTCGGATAACGATCCAAACTAAGATTTTTAATTACGAGATTTTCAGGACGCTCCCCCCCCCCTCCAACTCTAATGTGTGGCATCAGAGGCAATGGGAAAGCGGTTGTCGTTGTGCTGGCCACATGACACGCTCGTTTCCCGTTGGCCGTAGAAACAAATGACATTTACATCATCTGTCTCAAATCTTGCTGAACACTGGGATCTTGAATTTCGGGATTTTTAGGACGTGAATCCATTCAAGTCTCATAGGTACCTGACAACCATGTTAGCTGTCGATCATAGAAACAGAATACCTTTACATTATCTATCTCCACAGATTTCAAGGTCTGAAAGTGGAGGCTTTACCTATATTTTACACTCTGTAAATTATGGTACTTAACTTAAAACAATTTTTTAAGGCGATAAAACTTACTCTTTTTAGTACTAATGGAGGTGTGGTGGTTGAGCGGTAAAGGCTTCGAATCCTGGTGAAGACCGGAATGTTTAATTTCGGAATCTTCGGGCGCCTCTGAGTCCACTCAACTCTAGTGGGTACCTGACATTAGTTAGGGAAATGTTAAGGCGGTTGGTCGTTGTGCTGGCCTCATGACACCTTCGTTAACTGTGGACCATAGAAACAGAATCATCTGCCCTATAGGCCACAAGGTTTGAAAGGGTAACTTTACTTTGAACATTTACTTTTTAGTACTGATGCCTTTTTCATGCCTAGGTCTAAATTCAAACCGATAGTTTTAGAACTGTCTTTAACAACAGCTCCCAGATTTAACAAAATCGTCTAAAGTTAGTGTAGTTCCAATTAATACATGCCCTCAAGGGTGGTTACTCCTCTAAGATTATCTTCTCTCATTATCACCCCACTTGTTTGGTGATTATCTGCCCATTTTCTCCAATTTAGTTTTTTCGTGTCCCTAAAGATGAGACTTATGACAAGATGGCCACGTCAACACAAAGGAGAAGATAACAATTCAAGCTCATATAGCACGATTAAGTTGGGTATTGAAGCATTTCTTAGCACTGCTCAGCAAGGGCTGTAACTCAATTAATGATGCCAGCACTGCACGCTGCGCACCCTGCGGCTCTGGCTTTATTTCGCGTGGCCCACCCAACTCCTGAGTTTAAAGGACACTCGTTTTTAGACTCAGTGATTTCGAACGTGTAATTTTGGGACTTTAGAACGGGACATTATCCTGGAGTGTGTCTTGACACTTAGACACGCTGACACGTCGGTGTGTCGGATTTGTTTTTGTTTTAGGTTTCAGAAAATATGTTTATAATAATTAAATAGGTATATGGCATGGAAGATTCTAGCTTTTGGGATATAGATCAAGACCATAAGTAGTCTGGACTGATTTTTACATAAGTGCGCAAAATGTTCCTGAACTCTTTGTGGGCATTTCCACTAACATGTGTTCAATGTATAGGTAGTTTTCTAGACCAAATTTATTTTTAAAATGCTTGTATTCGGAGAAAAGTTGTATCGGTCAAACAAGATTGGTCAAAACGCTAATAATTATTTTGACCAAAAGATAAACTATCAAATTTTTATGAAAATCAATTAGTGAAATCTGCCTATGTGGATTGTCACCAGAGAATGCTGACCATTCACTGCATTCTTCACCAACAGGCCCGAACAAGAGACTTGCCCTAAAACACCCCTATAGAAATTTTTTTTTTATGGATAGACCCTAGGGCCAGACTTAGGCCACTGCACTTTCATAGGCCCCTCGCTAATTGTAGGTGTAAATTATTACATTAAAACATAATAACGTATACATAATAACAGGTTTACGCGAATTCCTGATTATCCGGGGACTAGTGGAAATCTCTTGCAATTGCAAAATAGACCAAAAAGTTCTGGAAACCTCGTGAAATTAAAAATCTCTTGAAAACTCATACAATCTTCTGAAAAATAGACAAAATTTTCATTTTGGGGTGCCAATCCTAAGCGCAATAAAAAAACGCAATTGTCAACTTTCATTTAATAAAAATTTATTGTAAAGACGAATGTTTTTTCTAATACAAACTCTTAACGTTGGCCCCTCGCAATCCGTTTCACATAGGGCCCCGCAATTGCTAGGACCGCCCTGGATAGACCCATGCTTTGGAAGCCATAGCACAGTTCATCTCATATATTGGTTTAGTCATCAGAGCGCTCCAACATAGTAGTGAGAGCAATGAAGAAGTATGAAAAGTAAGAGCCGTTTTCGAGGCCCGTCTCGACACACCCCTACTTAACCATTGAAGTGTTTGCAAGCTTATAAGAGGAATTTTTTAAAACAGATCGTCTTACGATGGGAGATTTAATCCATTAATCCATTCATCCATGAGTTCTCTTTTACTCTAGCATATACTCAGCGATCTCTGGTTCAATCTCTTTTGTGTAAACCTGTATCGTGGGAATGGGGGGGGGGGGGGGGGAGAAGGCATCCGTGCTTACTTTAGGCGCTCAGCAAACACAACTAAGCTCGAATCGGGATTCGAACTCAAGCCCCTCTTGATAGGCAGCCAGGCGTTTTCCGCAACTCATTCACACAACCCAAATATATTCCGAAGAGTGTTACTATATTTGTATTGATCAGTAATAATTGACTACTAGAAAGTGGAGGAAGTCTAGAAGTCCAAATGCTTTTAACCTCGTTGCTGTAAATAGATATCAAACAAAGCTACATCGCTTTAACCTGGAATAAACGTAGAAAAAGAGGAAACGGGGGGGGGGGGGGGAGGTTTATAGCTAAATTGGATGTGCATGAAAATCATGAGGCTTACAATAATATAGTCACTGTAAACCCCCCCCCCCACCCCACCCCCCCACCCCCCAATGGTAAAACGCTTATCTCAAAAACAGAAATATCCTGCAAAATATTCCCCTAGTACTGGCCAGGAACTTTTTAGTCATGTGTCTTTGTCTTCTGCCTTCACTTAATGAAGAGAGTCATTTCCCTTATTGATCCAGTTCACGTTATGACGACATCATGACGTCATTCTGACGAAGCGCTTGACCTTGAAAATAAGTCTCCCCACCACCACCCGAACCAACTTGACAGGCAACAGTCATTAACCCTCCCCTCCCCCGCCGCTGCTTACCCCTCTCTCCCCGCGCCAGACGTCCCTATGACTTCAACGCTTTACTTTAACTGAGAGTATTTCCAATACAGGATGTGAACGGTACTCACCATCAAAGCTGACATCACTGCGACATCCACACTTGGAATCACCGCCCTCCTCCTCCCCCCCTCCCCCCGCTCGGTACCCGAAATGACAAAGACGACGTTCTGGAACCGTGGCGGTTTGCACTACCAGAAACTAAACACTGACAACACACTGCGTCGCTTGTTTCCACCCGCTCCCCCCCACCTTCCTTCGTTGTTGTTTTTTTCTCGTTTCCAATCAATGACCTGCGACCTAACTCCGCCATTGGTCAAACTGAACTACCACCCGCTAGCACAACACATAAAAAGATCATTTCTAATGGCTGCTTTCGTCATCAGCGAAGTCCCTGATTGCTTTCATTGTCCGCACAATTTTTTTTTTATTTTTTTTTTTTCATATTCTTTGTCTGACTCTTAGTCAACACTGGCAACCTGGACATACACATCAGCAAAGGTCAAAAGTTGAAATAGTCATGAAAGTATGTACTTAAAATGTTAGCTATTGGCCCTATGTTTGTAGATCTAGTCACATCTTTTTTTTTCAGTCTTACAACCTGATGTGACATAAAAACAAAATTACGCAGAGACTCTGGATACACTTCCCTAAGACGTGAGAATTACTAGTGCGTGTCAGTTGTAAGTTTGGTAACTTAATTCGATCATAATCGATCTAACATCACATTGCTAAATCCTATAGATGGTGGCAGGTTAAGACAAACATCCAGACTAATTATCATGCCGCCTTTTTAATGTTCTGATTGAAACTATTTTAAAAGCCTGTTCTACTACAAATATTGAATTGAAACACAAAAGATGTATCAGAATTCTAATCGTTTGTACTTTACAATGTCTAACTAGCGAGGCAGCCTGATCGTGTGTTATGGGCTTCAGACTGTGTTCATAATGTCTAACTAGCAAGGCAAGCCTGGTCGTGTGGTGTGGGCTTCAGACTGTGTTCATAATGTCTAACTAGCGAGGCAGCCTGGTCGTGTGGTATGGGCTTCAGACTGTGTTCATAATGTCTAACTAGCAAGGCAAGCCTGGTCGTGTGGTGTGGGCTTCAGACTGTGTTCATAATGTCTAACTAGCGAGGCAGCCTGGTCGTGTGGTATGGGCTTCAGACTGTGTTCATAATGTCTAACTAGCAAGGCAAGCCTGGTCGTGAGGTATGGGCTTCAGACTGTGTTCATAATGTCTAACTAGCATGGCTGCCTGGTCAAGTGGTATGCCATTCAGACTGTGTTCATAATGGAGCCAAGTTCGATCCCTTCCTAAAGTCATTTCCTGCCGTCCTGGTTTGGGCTACGTCCTTATAACCTTCATTTCTCAGGGAAGGTCAAACACTTATAAACAAACGAAATTAACTGACGTCAACCTCCTATCATGTCATAGTTTTCATAAAAGCACTCAAATAACGCTCCACCGTTTAACCAAAGGAAATGTGCACAAAGATGTACAGCTAAAGGATGCATCTCAAACACAAGGCAGAAAGATAAAATCATCTATAATACCATCTATCCCAAAGGCTGCTGTGACAGTTTGCGTAACAAATACCTCCCATTTTTTTGTTCTGTCGATGCTCTCAGTAGGATATCAAGCTTGATGCCGGTCTATAATTGTACATTGTCCAGCCAGCTCTTCATGGCACGTCTCCTTCGTGCTCTTCCCACTGCTCGTTGAAGATGACTTTGGACAGTTTTAAAGAAACCTACAGGTAAACTAAAAGCCCAATGGCATTCACAACCCAGCCGCCCCGCCACCCCCCCCCCCGTGAGTTTTACCCTTAGTTTGAGTAGACTAAATGTTTAGTTTACGAGGACCCAAACACACCACACTGAGATGATGACAGTCAAGCGCTGAAACACTTTAACACAGTGTTTCTCAAACTGTGCTACGCGCAACCCTAGTGTTCCACGAGGCCTGAATAGGTGTTCCGCAAACTGCTGGAATAATTAACTAGTAGGCCACCTGATAAGTTAATCTCTCTAAAAAAAAAATAAACAAAAATAAATAAACAGTTTCGCTAAATATTCAGAATGTGCGAAGTGATCAGTTAGAGAAAGACTTTTTAGAAACACTGGTCTAACGCACCGTTGTGTCTATGGAAACATCTGAGATACACTTCCCAGCCAGTTTGGAAACGATCGTTAGGAAAGACAGCGAGGCCTAAAGAGAAGCAAAGTGAGAACTCCTGATGGGGTGCCTAGGAAGTTGAACAACGACAGACCACATTTGGTTTCATCAGAAGCTCTTTAGCCAACACAGCATGCGACCATCTTACTCATGATTACATGAGAAACAATCCCACACACACTCTCAATAACAGTTGGTCAGTGTGCTGCTCACAAAACATCCTCGTGAAACGCTGACCTGGATCTTGACCAGTATTTCGAATAGTTGAATGAAATTTAGATGTCAATTTTGATGACACTTTAACTTGCATGTCACAAACAAGTGAAATCTACATAAACGATAGCATCACTACCCTTAAGTACCAATCTGATTACTATTTCAAAACGTATAATTGGACCTCATTCACCAATCGTTAATAAACACATATTGATAAAAACAATGAAAAATGCGTATCACGTGACAGCCACATGGATGACATAATTTGTATAGAAGATATATAGAATCACGTGGCTAAATATTGTTTGTTTACTATTGGTGAATGAGGTCCATTCTCGACAAGAAGTCAAGAGGGCGAATCCTTTGGATAAAATAAAATGTGAAGGAAAAACAATAAGACTCGTCATATTTCTGCTCGTACGATTTCGTTGACTACGTCCCGCTGACCACATCTTACAAACCACAACTCCGTCTGTAAATGCTATGTGTTAGATTATTAGTTATATGTCCCCGTTAAAATCTAACCACCCAATTTCAAGTGTTGACCTGCTGACCATATGTGTTTGCTAAGTGAAGACAAGACAGTATCAGTATCATAAATCAATCCCATGGTAAAAAAAATATAACATAAAATAAATAAATTATTGCCTTTATGTAGCGCTACTTTCATGCTGATAACATTCTCAGAGCGCTATGGTCCAATCTCATTTTGTGGACTAGTGGGGGAGAGGGGGAATCTGGGAGAAGGTTTTTCCATGCTGCCATTAGGCGCTCAGTAAACACAACTCTGCCCGAGTCGGGTGTCGAACCTCGGGCCCCCCTTCATAGGTAGCCAAGCCAAGCCAAATTCAACCGTACTTATCCTATCGACCAGAAACATGGATTGATTATAGTCGGCCCAATTCGGCCTAATCTCAATTTCTGGATTGGATCAAGAGTTTACAAAATGTAATTCTTTTTCCTTTCTTTTTTTTTTTGTTTTTTTGGTTCAACCATTTGTTTCACGTATTAAATATCAATATTGCTACGTCACCACGACTTGTTCGCCTCTTGCGGTTTGGATTTCACAGGCATCGAGTAGATCGAAGATTCGACGCGAAAGCAATCAATTTAGTTTCACGGGACAGCGATAAGCAAAATGACGAGTTCTAGACATAGTATCATGGGATATTGAATCAAAGTTTGTAGGTCCTTAACGTTCGACTCACCATAATGCTACAGAGTCTCATCTCCTATTGATTCTAAGTTCTATATCCAACAACTGCTTACACCAGTGTTTCCCAAACCTTTTCCTTAACGAAACACTTCCCTAATTCCGATTATTAAGCGGAACACTTTGCTTAATTTTTCAAAGAGATTCATACACGTGGTGGCCTACTGGTGTTTACGCAAGCTAAAAATTCTATGGTCATGTTATAAGGTCTTCGGGGCTAGCATAGACCTTCCGTCAGGGAACAGTACCAGGAAAAAGAAGAAGAGGCAGACAGAGAAAGCGATGGGAAGACAACATAAAAGAATGGACGAGCCTGCCATTGAAAGAGGCTCTAACTAAAACAAAAGACAAAGAAAGGAATGGAGCAAGACGGTCGACAAATCTTGCATGATGCCCCAACGGTCAGACTGAGGAATATATAAAGGTAAAATGCTTACTAGCTAATTATTCCAGTAGTTCGTGGAACACAAATTCACACTAGGGTTCCGCGGAACGCAGTTTGGGAACCACTGGCTTATACAAATTAATCTTTGATCTGTATATGTCTAAATTCATCAGAGTACTGATTTATACACGTGCTGTTAATAATCATATATCTACATGAAAACATAATCATCCTTTTACACGTATTGACATAGAAAATAGATGCGTTCCACACCGACGACCATATTCAAAGCTTGGGTCCCTATGTGGCCGCCTAGTTTGCCTATGCCTAAAAACGCTCCTGTAGGGAGAAAGTCGCAAGTACTATGGGAAGGGAGGCGTCTATAGAATTTGGGTGGTAACCAGCGCCCGAGATGTCACATGAATACAATCATCACTTAAAGCCCTGGAGGCGTTAGTGGTGGCGTCAGCTACCCCCTGTGACACGCGGGGGACTTTCAAAGACTTCGGCGCCCCATGCATGCTTTTTAAAAGGCTTAGTTCTTTTTTTTTTTTTTTTTTTATTTCAAGTTGAAATATAGATATGAGATTTGTACAAAGAGGAGACACAAGACAAGGGGAGGTCACTCAGAGCACCTGTAATATGACGTCACTTTGCAGAAGGCCAAGAACGGAAGAAAGGAAAAAAATTGAACACAATTAGACGATCTAACACACACACACACAACTTTTGGAACATACATATACACACACTTACATACACATGCTCGCTGCGCCTATCACCTGCCTATGACAAGCTGTTGCGCATGTCTGAGACTCCCCCCGCCCTCAACCATCTCCAAACCATCTATCCCCACCTACCCATACAATCTTACAGTTATATTGTGTCCTCCCCCCCCCGGACAATCCGTTTTTTTTTTTTATCTTTCTCAATTTTTTTGTTATTCTAACCGCCATCTAATGACATGATTATTCAGTGTGGAACTATAGGCGGAGGGATACAACTAAAAGAGGGAAGAAAGTGTGATTGGGTAGGTGGGATGTGGATGGGACAAGGTAGAATTATCTAGTTTAGTATACATCTGCGTGCATAGCGTTGCGCGAGGGCAGGGGAGGGGGTGTCGGAGGATTTTGGTTCATTTGCATACATAAGAAAAAACGTCAGTCACTTCCCTTGTCAGTCACCCATTTTCCCTGGGGCCCCTCCCTCATGAAATGGGCGCTTTGAGATGCCTCCAACAAGTGCAGCATTGTAGTCAGTGTTTAAAAGTTGATCTTTTGTTGAGACGAATAGGTGGTGGGGGGGGGGGGGGGGGCGAGGAGTGCGGCCCAAGAAAAAAAAAGCGGGGAGAGGTGACTTTTTCAATTTTGTTGTCGCCTTTATCTTTTTGGTTTTCTTTCAGTCCCTGGAGCATCCTGGGAATGTTATTCACCCGGATAGTTTGTTGTTAAGAAACACTCACACACGCACAAACTTACAGTAAAGGGGATAGGGTGCATGAAGCTATGCCATCTTTTAAGTGTCACGTGATCCGTGCGCCTGTCTCTCTCTTTTTGCGCATTCCTGCTGGACAATGACACCCGACGTCCTGACATCATGCTCCGAGGTACTCACGCCGCGTCTCTCGACAGTGTCACCAACACGGGCCGTGCACAGAGTGTGGGAAATGTTTGACCTCGCACGTTGGGGTCATTGGTCATGTCTTGACCGACCACAAGTGGTCAATCTTTCATATTTCACATTTTCTTTATTATTCGAATTATTATTGTACTAATTATATCATTATTTTGTATAGTTTAGACGTCCTGCAGGTCGACAGTTGATGGCAGTGGGTAGGGTAGGAACTCCATACCAGTGTGATGACAGTCCAAAGCGCAAACACGACCAGGCTAACATTAAACTCTCTATTATTATCGTATATGAGCGAATGGTCTATCTCCGTTACAGCCTGGATAGAGATTTGGTGTGGTTTGCCACTTTCAATAGCGTAACAGCTAAAGCTCTTCTAAAGATAACATTGATGTGGATTACCACTTTCACTAGCGTAACAGCTAAAGCTCTTCTAAAGATAACATTGATGTGGTTTGCCACTTTCACTAGCGTAACAGCTAAAGCTCTTCTAAAGATAACATTGATGTGGTTTGCCACTTTCAATAGTGTAACAGCTAAAGCTCTTCTAAAAAGAACATTTCTACATGGGGCAATACATCCCTGTTTTAGAGAGTACTGCTCGCCCTAAATGCATGCATTATGAGAGCCTGTCTTTTCCCGTTTACCTGTGTATGAAAGGCCAAGTCTAAAGATAATTTACATGACTCGGTAATCTATCACTAAAAAATCACTCAGTCCACACATCATATCAGAGGTTAGATTAATACTAATCGCAATTCATAAATTGGTGGTCTATTACCTACAATTTTCAAAAGCCTCGGGATAGGCAAATTAGGCCAAAAGAAAATCCACTGCCTGAGGACACACGTAGACGGCGAAAAGAACATCTAAAATCGCTCACCGGTGGATAATGCTGCACTGGTCTACGCTGGTTGTGGCACAATATACAGGTCGCAGCTGAGGCTGCGTAGCCACGCATAATACTGCATTCCTCACTAGCCTTTGAACTCTATGATTCATATGATTATGCTTTAGAAAGAAGAACGTTATACGAATAGTACATGTGAATTATCAATACCGTGTTTCTCTATAAAACTGTTCAACTTATAAATAACTTTACAGGCATTTGAATCATCCCAGTGCATTAGATCTACTGTAATGGCAGTCTCTGTTAATACTTTTTTTTTTGGATCTTTTGTTGTGTTGTGTCAGGCTATAAAATAAAACTGAATGTTCTCTTTCATTCATTCATTCTTTCTCTTCTTTCTTTCTCTTCTACTCCTTTGCTCTCTCACTCTCTCTCTCGCTCTCTTTATGATCAGTCTATTTTCAAGTGTACTCTGTTTTCCTTATCTCTCTTATTTCTCTCTCCTTTTCTCTCATATTTCTTCTCTTATTTCTTCTCTTATTTCTTCTCTTATTTCTTCTCTTATTTCTTCTCTTATTTCTTCTCTTATTTCTTCTCTTATTTCTCTCTTCTTTTCTCTCTAATTTCTCTCTCCTTTCTCTCTAATTTCTCTCTCCTTTCTCTCTAATTTCTTCTCTTATTTCTTCTCTTATTTCTCTCTCCTTTCTCTCTTATTTCTTCTCTTATTTCTTCTCTTATTTCTTCTCTTATTTCTTCTCTTATTTCTCTCTCCTTTTCTCTCTAATTTCTCTCTCCTTTCTCTCTTATTTCTCTCTCCTTTTCTCTTGTATATTGTCTTTCGATCTTTTCTAGTTTGTCTGTCATTCTGCTGTCTCTTTCTTTTTTTTTTTTTGACACAGTCTGTTCTGCATGGTTACTATTGTACAAGGTAACTCACCAATCTTATTAAATATTATTGGCACCTTGAAGTGGACTTTTCGCAAATGAATGGAATAGTGACTACTCCTACTGTAAACAATAAGGTCCACATACTCTTGCCTTACTTTCAAGTGACCCTATTAAAAGTAAAAAAGTTGTAACTTACACCAATGGCAGGGAGAGGGGGAGAAAGAGGAGGTGGTGTACAACTAGAAGAAAACTTCTGCTCTATTGTAAATATTTGCATATTTTACCCGTAGGCACGCAGCTATAAAAAAAATACAAAGCTATGTCAATAGGGAACATTAGATCGAATGTCAAGGACGGATAAATAACGTATTTTTTGTATTCATAATTTAATGTAGGTCCCTAGACACGAAGACAGGGTCTGTTACTTTGTGGAACACACAAACACACACATACGAACACACTCTACAAAAAATTAGAGTAATATGAAGAGGCAATGCAATGTTTGTACGGTCCGTTATACATAACGCTGCCTGGTCGTGCGGTTTGCGCGCTGGACTGTCGTTTGGATTTATCGATGGTCGAGGGTTCAAATCCTGCCCGCTCCCATCCCCCGTCGTCCTGCGGGAGGTTTGGACTAGGAAGTAAACTATCTTCAACCCTGAAAGAACATCCGAAACATGTAAAACAAACATTTTTAATTCATTGGTTTTACACAACGGAGAGCTCTGCGCTAGTGGAACAAGGAGCTATGAGTCTTTGGCAACAATCAACTGGTTAACAAGGATGTCACGTGGCCAGGTCAACGACCTTTACTTTCCTGTAAACAATGTCAGGCACTCACCTGAGTAGGGTGGACGCGATGGCGCCCTAAGACTTCCGATTTAATATACACGATTTCTCTTGGATTTGAACCCCATACCCTCTGCCTTTAATTTTCTGAAGTTTACCACTAGATCACCGCAACAATAGCTTAGAAAAAATATATGTTGGGGAAAAGTACAAAGCGATAGAACCTCTGGATACAAAGTAAACCCTTATTCGGTTGACATTTATCTTTACATATTTAAGCAACCTCACTTAATTAGCAAGCAAAGAACTAAACAAACAAATTAGAAAAGAAAAACTTTTAAAAAAGCATATATAAGGAAAAACACTGCAATTACTGATTTAAATATATATCAAAACACTGTAAGATTTATTTCCCTTTTAATATCAAACAAGATTTATTAATTAACTTTAATAATTTAATTAATCTGTTAATATTTTTTTTATTGATTCACGCTTTTTCAGGGACTATGAATAATTATGTAAAGTTTTAATTTGATCCTATCATGGGAAGTTATTGAAACAACCACTTTAAAAAAATAAAAAATCTTCCAGACAGAAGGAGTGAGTTGTCTTTAGCTTTGTACAACTTTGTGATATCTAGAAGAGGACATACTAGTCCTTCTTAGGTCAAAGGAAGACAAGAGTACATTGTGTCCTGCTCAACGATCGTCATAAATCAACGCTAAGGTGTCCTAGCTAATTGATCACCCGAACGTTAGGTTTGCGCTGTAGAGATATAGGCATTGTATACTGCTATTCAGCTTAGTTTTGAACACAGGGCATTAGAGCTGGAAGCTTCTCGATTTTTCAAGCTTTCCTAAAACAGCTGTTGTAAAGGTCGCAATTTAATGGACCTCATTCACCGGTCGTAAACAAACAAAATTTAGTAACATGATAATATTGATAAAACAACGAAAAAAAAACTGTCACGTGATAGCCACTGTGTATTAAAATTAGATCGTAATTTGTATAGAAGAGATAGAGAATCACGTGGCTAAATGTTTGTTTACGACTGGTGAATGAGGTCCATTTTTCAGATTGTTGAACTATTTGTAAGTAATCATGTATTGGAACTGCTATTATGCACCGCCCCATTCGTGAGCTCCTTTAAATATAAATAACTCACGAACCAATACATTTAAGGGCCGTGTGAAAAAACTGTACACAAGTCCTCTATTTAAATGCTGGTTATAACTTGTCCTGAGGAGGTACGATTCGTACAATATTCAATACTGCCACCTGTTCATCTCCAAAGTAATATGCAACATTACTTTAAAAAATAATAATAAGTCTTGTCTGGATAGAGATATGTGGTGTAGCTTTTTTTTTTTTTTTTCCCCACAGAATTAACATTTGAGATAGTTGCATCAAATATATCATGATGCTTATTTCAGTATACTACATGCAACAATGTCAATAGTATAAATTCAATCGTGTATCTTAAAGATATATACTTTAAAATAAAACATCGTAGACTATAAGTATTTTTTAACAACGAAGCTAGGTAAATACCGGTAAGTTTGAAAATAAAAATTGTGTTACTTCCCTTTGACTATAAAAAAACCTTTTTGTCATTCGTGAACATAAAGTTTCATCTGTCAGTCTGCGCGCGTGTGTGAGTGAGTGAGTGAGTGAGTGAGTGAGTGAGTGAGTGAGTGAGTGAGTGAGTGAGTGAGTGAGTGAGCTACTTAGAAAATATTTTACAATGTATATTTATTCGTTATGATGTCATTAAAGCAAATATATTTTTTTTAGATCTGTATCTGGTAAGTACAGATTTTTTAAACTTTAAATTAAATCTGCATGTATCTGTTCCCTTATTGACACCCCCCCCCCTCTCATTCATAACCGTGTCATTGTAAAAGAAAAAGTATCCCATTCCCCTTTCATTGTAACCAAACATAAGTGTCATTTGAGTGTTACAAATAATGATTGTGTATTAAATTTTATTACATTCGATATAGTCGTTGCCACATTAGGCAGAAATTCTATTTCTGTCCCTCCCCTCCCATCCACACGGACACATTTTGTTTTCAAATATACACAATATGGCAATATACTCGGATACATGAGATGAAAGTTAAAAAATAAAAACTTGTTTAGGTTTAATTCAGATAGGTTAGAGTGGTAGGACAAGGATAAGCGTGGTCGAGAGGTTAAGTACGCTTGAACTTGGTTAGGCCGAGGTTCGACACCCGACTCGAGCAGAGATGCGTTTACTGAGCGCCTAAAGGCAGCACAGAAAACCTTCTCCCAGATACCCCCCTCGCGCCCACTGGTCCACAAATGAGATTGCTCCATGGCATAAGCATGAAAGTAGCGCTATATAAAAGCTATAATTTAAGGCTGAAGAGATTAAGCTCGGGGGTCACTCATCATATTCGAACTGCGTTTAAAACAGTGACAAGTGACATTTGTAATGGGTACCAACCTTCAATTTAACTTCGAGCGAAAACAAATTTAAAAAAAAAAAAAAAAAGGTCTGGCGCTCTTAAGATAGCTTTTGGCTCCCTGCGCCACGATCAGAGTACACGCCAATCAAGTCTCAAGAGGGGGGGAAAAAAAAAAATTCTCAAAGTTAAGTTCATCAAAGACAAAAAACTGATGTAACAGGTTCCGGCGCAAAGGGAGATTACCACTACTACTCTACAATCACAGAGTTATCGTTCTTTGACTCACTTTGAGGAAAAAAACAACTTCTTACTGATGTATCACTGAAGTAGAATTGATAAAACCCATGACGGCACATTTTAAAATGTATATTGTACATGACGACACACGGCAACACTACTGATACATAAGAATGCGACAACTGGACGCTACCTCCGTGACTTGTTATCTTTTTTTTTTTTTTTTTGGTTGGTGGGTGTGGTGAATAGTTGGTGAACGGAGATGTGATAGTGAGTGGGTATGTGTGAATAATGTGAATATATGTGTGCATATGTTTGTAGGGAAAGTTGTATGTATGGGTATTTGTGTGTGTATTATTAAAATGGAGGTGTGTTGTAAAGTATGTTTTCATTTGTAAGGGCATAAATGTTTGCAGATGCATTTCTAAAGGTATACGTTTTCTGGGTATACTTTTTCTGGGTATAAGTTTTATGATAAATGTTTTGTGGGTATACGTTTTGTGAGTATACGTTTTGTTGGTATAAATTTTGTGGGTATAATTTTTTTTGGGTATAAGTTATCTGTGTATATGTTATGTTGGTATAGGTTTTGTGGATATATATTTTGGTCGGTATAAGTTTAGTGGGTATAAGTTTTGTGGGTATATGTTAAAATCAGTATGGAAATATGTTTGCTTAAAGCGTTTCAAATGCTCCTTCAGAACTGAAGATGATTACGCTCAACCCTCGACCAGAAGGGATAAAAGTGATGAGGGTACAAACTCGAAACAATGGTAACAACAGTCTGAAGAGCACACCACACAACCAGACATAATCAAATTTGCTTTTTTTTTTTTGGGTGGGGGGAGAATGTTTGTATACGTGTATGTGTTTGTATAGCACAGTTGTGTCTGTATGTATACGTGTCCTGAATGTATGCGCGTGTCTGTGTGTAAGTGGCATATTCGTTTGAAATACTTATGCAGTACGGTACTGTTAGGCCTGCAATGCGGTATATCCTGTCCCAGCTCTCTCTCCTTCCCAATCAAATTGGGTCTGTTTATTTTCCGGGTGCCTAAATTTCCAGCGCCTAAATTTCCTAGATTTCTATCTTCGATGCCGACAGACGCAAAGACTGGGATAGTATTGGCAGTTCTTCCCACTATTATTAGTACTATCAACATGTATATGCTTCTTATACCAGTCTCTTACAGTGTGAGAACCACGAATAATGCTACATATAGGATCCATGTGCTCAAATAGTTAAATACATGGTTTTAATCTGAACAAGAACTCCAAGGGTTGACTCTTCAAATAGCATCTTGTGCCTAGTATTTGACTAACTAGCCATTACTTGGAAGCGGTGTGGAGGGACATGCTAGGCATGCAACTTGAATTGCGTGAAAAAGAATGGGAGGGGGGGGGGGGAAGGGAGTGTACAGGTAGGTGTCACGATCAACAAATGGTGAAAAGGTAAATATCAGAAGAGGGGAAAAAGAACGGGATTAATGTCCTCCCGCGCCCTTCCCTCCTCTTGCGCCCAGTAGGTAAAGTGGCCATGAACTTCAGCCGTGTATGTGTGTGTTGTGTGGGTGTGTGTGTGTGCGCATGTAATGTGTAAGGTCGTGTGGTTTTAAGGTTGGGTGTCCTGGAATAACATCTAGATATTTACGTCAGTTTGGGAAGAAATCAAGGTTGCTGGAAGATAGGAATTGTGCCCCCTTATTTTTATTTAAATCACGTCATTGCACGAGATGATGTATTGCCTGATAGGAAGGGTTAGTGTAGGAGAGAACATTAAGATATTGGAAGAGTAGAAGTGAGAGACAGAGGGAGAGAGAATGAGTGATATTGGGAGAGAGAGAAGGAGAGAGAATGAGTGATATTGGGAGAGAGAGAAGGAGAGAGAATGAGTGATATTGGGAGAGAGAGAAGGAGAGAGAATGAGTGATATTGGGAGAGAGAGAAGGAGAGAGAATGAGTGATATTGGGAGAGAGAGAAGGAGAGAGAATGAGTGATATTGGGAGAGAGAGAAGGAGAGAGAATGAGTGATATTGGGAGAGAGAGAAAGTGTGTGATTGGAAGAGAGAGATTGTAGGATATTGGCAGAGAAAGAGAATTGGTGGTACTGGGAGAAAGAGAGAGAATGGGTGATGTTGATAGAAAGTGAATTGGTGAAAATGAGTAAGATAGAAAGAGAGAGAGAGAGAGAAAGCAGGTGCGCGTGTGTGTGTGAGAGAGAGAGAGAGTAATAGTAGTAGACATAAAAATTTAACTCTGAAGTCTGTTAATTTCGACCCAACAAAAAATATAAATTTCTTATCAATTCTAGAAATTCCTTGATTCTAATGATTAATGTCTCTTCTTCTCTCTAGGTCACTTTTTGTGTTTCTCCTTTTCATGACCATATGAAGGAGAGAGGCAAAGAAAGAAAGAAAGAAAGAGAGACGAAGAGAAGAAAGAAAGAAAAAATAAGAAAGAGAGACAAACATAGAAAAGCGAGAGAGAGAGAAAGAGATAGACAGAAAGAGAGAGAGAGAGAGCGTGCCAAAGAAAAAAAAAGAGAGAGAAAGAGATAAATTGAAAGAGAGGGAGAAAAAGAGAGACAGAGATAGAAAGAGAGATATAGAGAAAGAAAGAAAAAAAACGAGAGAAAGAGACCGACAGAGCGACAAACAAAGAAAAAGCGAGAGAGATAGAAAGAAAAAGAGAGATAGAAAGAAAGAAAGATAGAAAGAGAAAAAAAAAAGGCATTTATTATATACCCCTTCTTAGCGCTCTGTCTTGTTAATATTTTCTATTCGTTAGCTCGCTTCTATGAACGGGGCTTAGAAGTCTCTATCTCTCGGCTGTTTCAATCTTTCTCTTATCTTATAAATATCTTTTTTATCTTCACACATGTATGTTTCTTCTCTTGCCGTTCTGTTTTTCGAGTGTAATAAATTATCATCCCAACCTTGACCACAGGTCAGTCTATCTTGACCAAACCGTAAAGGCGGGAAGGTCGGCGCAAGCTAGGCTCTTACCTGGAGTTCCTAATCTTCTTGCCGCTCTAAGACTTCTATGTCAACTCCCCCACCCCTCTCTATCTTTTCCCCTTCCCCCCCCCCCCCCCCCCTCTCGTGTCTTTCACCTGTATGCTAATATCTATCGCACTACCTTGTGACAAGGATGGCATATTGAAGCCAATGTTACAGCGCGGGTCGGGAGAAGGCGGGTTTTTCTTTTTTTTTTTTTTTAGAATCCCCCCTGCAAAAAGGTCACTGTTTAAAGAAGCGACTATAAAAGAATACGCTTTTTTTTTTACCTGAGAGTGTTAGTATTAGATGTGTGTATGTGTTGTCTAGGTGTGTGTACCTGTGTGTGTATGTTTTCCAGCTACTGCAAGAAAGTAGGGGCGAGGAGGGTGTTTATGTTAATCAGGGCTCAAGTACACTGATACCTAATACATGTTTCCCGAAGACTTTAGGCTCTCCACAGTGGTTCTCAAGTTGTGATACTTTGGATTTGAACCTGTCTCTTCCAGTCCTAAGAAATCACTGGACCTGAAGACATCCTCTATGCTGAAGTAACGAAGTTGCCTTCTCAGTTAGCCCAAAAAAAGATGCAGTCACGTGCACGAACTGTTGGAAACTTTTGCCGCTCTGCTATCGGCCTAATTAGTCACACCAGATTCTGCACAGTTTAAAAAAGCAATAACTAAAACCAGGGATTCATCTGGGCTCATCCATTGTCTTCCAAGACAAATGTAGGCATATAAATATATACAGAGAGATCGAGAGAAAGAGAGAGAGAGGGGGGGGGGGAGGGGAGAGAGTGATGAGAGAGATGGGGCTATGTCTTCTCTAACTACGTTTAAAATTAATAAATTAATTTGTGATTCTGATTAAGGTTTTAATTTGATGATTTTAGGAATAGCCATTCATGTAGCATCATAGTAGTATAGTATCATTGTTGTCTATTTGCTGAGATGTGGTATCTCAAATTGCTGGTGATATTATGGAGATAATACCTTATTAATGTTAAAACTTACAATATTCATTTTGATATTGAGATTTTAAAATAGCGAATACAAGAATATTTTTTAAAAGTATTAACGTTTGGAGGCGCCGTGGCTGAGCGGGGGGGGGGGGGGGGTCCGGGGTTCGAATCCTAGTGGAGACCGGGATTTTTAATATCGGGATCTTTGGGCGCCTCTGAGTCCACCCAGCTCTAAATGGTACCTGCCATTACTTGGGGAAAATTAAAGGCGGTTGATCGTTGTGCTGGCCACATAACACCCTTGTAGGCCACATAAACAGATGCCCTTTAAATCATCTGCCTTATAGACCACAAGGTCTGAAAGTGGAATTGTACTATTTTTTTTTATAATCCACATTTACTTTCTAATGTAACATTTATAAAACTGTTTTCTGGTAAAATCTTCTTATTAAATCAAGTCGTTTTCTCATATGTCGCGCTACTTTTCTATTTAAATAAATCTCACAGGTAGGTTTTTCTTTTTTGTTCCGCATTTATTACCTCCCCTGTCTCCATTTATAGCTCAGGTATACGCACCCCCCCCCCCCCCCCCCCAACCTTTTGTTCACCCCTTGCCACGTCAAGATTCAGGTCATTCAATTTTTTGTATTATTTTTTTTTTTTGTGCTTATGCTCCGAGTGGAGAATTCAACCCACTTGTTGCAAACTTTCGAATATTTTTTTTTTAAATCTTTGGTTTATGTGGCGGGAAAGAAAGTAGCAAGCAGAAGACATTACAATGCAGCCGACACATTTGTTTACGTATCTTATGAGAATGTGAAAACTACGTGCGTTGATGACTACACCTTTTGATAAAGGGACTTTCTTAAGAACCGTTCTTTTCACGTTTTTTTTTAAAAATAATTTTAGAAACTGTTAGATGGCAATCATGGTATGCTCATTAGACAACCTTCAATGACCTAGGCCCCCGGGACACTCTCTGGGGCTGGATTGGAAGATAAAAAAGAAAGAGCAGAAAAAAAAAAAAAAAAAAGAAACTGCGTTGATGACGCCAAGACCGAATTTGGAGATAGGTTGAAGACATTAAGACCAAATTTGAAAAATAGGTTGATGACGCCAAGACCGAATTTGGAGATAGGTTGAAGACATTAAGACCAAATTTGAAAAATAGGTTGATGACGCCAAGACCGAATTTGAAGATAGGTTGAAGACATTAAGACCAAATTTGAAAAATAGGTTGATGACGCCTAGACCGAATTTGAAGATAGGTTGAAGACATTAAGACCAAATTTGAAAAATAGGTTGATGACGCCAAGACCGAATTTGAAGATAGGTTGAAGACATTAAGACCAAATTTGAAAAATAGGTTGATGACGCCAAGACCGAGATTGAAGATAGGTTGAAGACATTAAGACCAAACTTGAAAAATAGGTTGATGACGCCAAGACCGAATTTGGAGATAGGTTGAAGACATTAAGACCAAATTTGAAAAATAGGTTGATGACGCCAAGACCGAATTTGAAGATAGGTTGAAGACATTAAGACCAAATTTGAAAAAAAGGGTTGATGACGCCTAGACCGAATTTGAAGATAGGTTGAAGACATTAAGACCAAATTTGAAAAATAGGTTGATGACGCCAAGACCGAATTTGAAGATAGGTTGAAGACATTAAGACCAAATTTGAAAAATAGGTTGATGACGCCAAGACCGAGATTGAAGATAGGTTGAAGACATTAAGACCAAACTTGAAAAATAGGTTGATGACGCCAAGACCGAATTTGGAGATAGGTTGAAGACATTAAGACCAAATTTGAAAAATAGGTTGATGACGCCAAGACCGAATTTGAAGATAGGTTGAAGACATTAAGACCAAATTTGAAAAAAAGGGTTGATGACGCCTAGACCGAATTTGAAGATAGGTTGAAGACATTAAGACCAAATTTGAAAAATAGGTTGATGACGCCAAGACCGAATTTGAAGATAGGTTGAAGACATTAAGACCAAATTTGAAAAATAGGTTGATGACGCCAAGACCGAGATTGAAGATAGGTTGAAGACATTAAGACCAAATTTGAAAAATAGGTTGATGACGCCAAGACCGAATTTGAAGATAGGTTGAAGACATTAAGACCAAATTTGAAAAATAGGTTGATGACTCCAAAACCGAATTTGAAGATAGGTTGAAGACATTAAGACTAAATTTGAAAAATAGGTTGATGACTCCAAAACCGAATTTGAAGATAGGTTGAAGACATTAAGACTAAATTTGAAAAATAGGTTGATGACGCCAAGACCGAATTTGAAGATAGGTTGAAGACATTAAGACCAAATTTGAAAAATAGGTTGATGACGCCAAGACCGAATTTGGAGATAGGTTGAAGACATTAAGACCAAATTTGAAAAATAGGTTGATGACGCCAAGACCGAATTTGAAGATAGGTTGAAGACATAAGGACCAAATTTGAAAAATAGGTTGATGACGCCTAGACCGAATTTGAAGATAGGTTGAAGACATTAAGACCAAATTTGAAAAATAGGTTGATGACGCCAAGACCGAATTTGAAGAGAGGTTGAAGACATTAAGACCAAATTTGAAAAATAGGTTGATGACGCCAAGACCGAGATTGAAGATAGGTTGAAGACATTAAGACCAAATTTGAAAAATAGGTTGATGACGCCAAGACCGAATTTGAAGATAGGTTGAAGACATTAAGACCAAATTTGAAAAATAGGTTGATGACTCCAAAACCGAATTTGAAGATAGGTTGAAGACATTAAGACCAAATTTGAAAAATAGGTTGATGACGCCAAGACCGAATTTGAAGATAGGTTGAAGACATTAAGACCAAATTTAAAATAGGTTGATGACGCCAAGACCGAATTTGAAGAGAGGTTGAAGACATTAAGACCAAATTTGAAAATAGGTTGATGACGCTAAGACCGAATTTGAAGAGAGGTTGAAGACATTAAGACCAAATTGAAAATAGGTTGATGACGCCAAGACCGAATTTGAAGATAGGTTGAAGACATTAAGACCAAATTTGAAAATAGGTTGATGACGTCAAGACCGAATTTGAAGAGAGGTTGACCTATTTTCAAATATGTTTCTACATTTAGAACGACACTAGTTGAGACTCGTTCGGACTTAAAATCGTTTTCAAAGATTACTCAGAAAAATGTAGTCACTGTACCGAGAAATCATCATCATCATCATCATCATCATCTTCATCTTCATCATCATCATGTTTCCTTTGCGTTCCTCATGGACCATGGGGCCACAGTAAAAACACGCCACTCTCCACGGTCTCTTGCTAATCTTTTTTTATGTTTTTCCAGCTCTTTCCTGTCCTCCCGGCTTCATCTAGTCCACTGCGTCGCCTCGTTATGGCTTTTCTCTACGTGTTGTGCCATGGAATTCCTCTCTAATGATTGTCTTATCTTCTTATCTTATATAATACAGACGTTACTTCAAAAAAAGAAGATGATTACGTCCTGTCTATTCTTAGAGATAAAGAAGGCATATTCTTGTAATATTATATCCACATTACTATTATTGTACAAGTAAAAATAATGTTCAGCAATCTTCTAAATTCAAAATGAAACCAGTTCTCTTTAACAGTGAAAGCCTATTTAATTGTCATCCATTTTGCTTCACAAATGAACTAGTCACTGGTCACCCTGTGTCTCTCATGGGCAAGACATTTCTAGCTTACTCAACAGACTAATGAGACACTCAATGATAATGTCACCTATATGCAGCAGTAACCGCCCTGGGTAGGCTAAATGCAATCTCCATCGGTATATTGAACTATGTTATTATTTATTTTAGAAACGAATAGGAATTCATTCTCTGGCACTGCCAGGGTCGAGTTTCGCTAGAGAGAAACAAAAATTCATTGTAATCCCTTTTTCAGTATCCACTGTATGCATATACGGCACGTGGCAGGTCTGCAGCAGTACCACCCTATTAAAGAAAACGAGGATCTTTTAGAGCTGCTAAGGGGCTTGAATATTATTATCAGCTTTATCATTTCACCGAAATACAAGAGTTAATTAGGTCATTGTGTTCACTTCTGCTTGCGCGCACGTGCAAAATGGTTACAAAAAAAATAAAAGGAAATTAGTTTGTAAAATATCTATCCCGCTCAACGCCGTAGCCTATCTCGAGAGCTGCCCCTGCCCTTGATGTCAAAGATGGCTGCCTGGTCGTGCGGTTTGCGCGCTGGACTGTCGTTCGGATTTATCGACGGTCGAGAGTTCAAACACTGCCCGCTCCCATCCCCCGTCGTCCTGCGGGAGGTTTGGACTAGGAAGTAAACTATCTTCAACTCTGAAGGAACATCCGAAACATGTCGAACAAACAAACAAAGTAAAATAAACAAATAAATAAAAAAAACGCACACACAGAATTTAGACCTACAGATAGCCTCCAGATAGCCAGTTCCTCTAAACAAAAACACAGAATTTAGACCTACAGATAGCCTCCAGATAGCCAGTTCCTCTAAACAAAAACACAGAATTTAGACCTACAGATAGCCTCCAGATAGCCAGTTCCTCTAAACAAAAACACAGAATTTAGACCTACAGATAGCCTCCAGATAGCCAGTTCCTCTAAACAAAAACACAGAATTTAGACCTACAGATAGCCTCCAGATAGCCAGTTCCTCTAAACAAAAACACAGAATTTAGACCTACAGATAGCCTCCAGATAGCCAGTTCCTCTAAACAAAAACACAGAATTTAGACCTACAGATAGCCTCCAGATAGCCAGTTCCTCTAAACAAAAACACAGAATTTAGACCTACAGATAGCCTCCAGATAGCCAGTTCCTCTAAACAAAAACACAGAATTTAGACCTACAGATAGCCTCCAGATAGCCAGTTCCTCTAAACAAAAACACAGAATTTAGACCTACAGATAGCCTCCAGATAGCCAGTTCCTCTAAACAAAAACACAGAATTTAGACCTACAGATAGCCTCCAGATAGCCAGTTCCTCTAAACAAAAACACAGAATTTAGACCTACAGATAGCCTCCAGATAGCCAGTTCCTCTAAACAAAAACACAGAATTTAGACCTACAGATAGCCTCCAGATAGCCAGTTCCTCTAAACAAAAACACAGAATTTAGACCTACAGATAGCCTCCAGATAGCCAGTTCCTCTAAACAAAAACACAGAATTTAGACCTACAGATAGCCTCCAGATAGCCAGTTCCTCTAAACAAAAACACAGAATTTAGACCTACAGATAGCCTCCAGATAGCCAGTTCCTCTAAACAAAAACACAGAATTTAGACCTACAGATAGCCTCCAGATAGCCAGTTCCTCTAAACAAAAACACAGATTTTAGACCTACAGATAGCCTCCAGATAGCCAGTTCCTCTAAACAAAAACACAGATTTTAGACCTACAGATAGCCTCCAGATAGCCAGTGCCTCTAAACAAAAACACAGATTTTAGACCTACAGATAGCCTCCAGATAGCCAGTGCCTCTAAACAAAAACACAGAATTTAGACCTACAGATAGCCTCCAGATAGCCAGTGCCTCTAAACAAAAACACAGATTTTAGACCTACAGATATCCTCCAGAAAGCCAGAGCCTCTAAAAAAAAACAACACCCAGAGTTGAGACAAACAGATAGCCTTCAGATAGTCAGTGCCTCTAAAAAAAAACAACCAGAGTTTAGACCAACAGATAGCCTCCAAATAGCCAGTGCATCTTTCTCTGCACTCGTTCAAAATGTACGCGACCTTGCCCTATGCTACAAACTTTCATTATGATGTATTGAATTCTGTGTTTTTTTTTTTAATTATGGGTTTTTACCTTAGTGTATTCAATTTTGGGCTTTATTGTTTGATTGTTAGCAGACGATAGCGCAGTTTCGGTTTCGTGTGGATCTCAGATTTAAACAAAAAATACGAACAGGAAACCGAGAGATAATCTGAAGTGCTTCTATTCTTATGTATGTGTATGAGTATGCTCGTTCTTGTGTGTGTATTGTAAATGTATGCGTGTTCTAGTGTGTGTATCGTATGTGTCTGTATGTGTGCGTTTTTTAAGCGTGTACTGTGTACTTGATAACTAAATTCAAGTTGAATTAAGGAGAAATACACTTTAAAGTACTAAGTGAAATGAAAGACTTAACAACAACACCACCAGGTTTAATGATACCACGTGATGACGTGATAGGTCCAGTATGTCATGACTAGCATCCTGTTACAGTGATGTAACTCTATAGCTCTGTCCTAGTTTACATTGGTCTAGATATATACATCTACACATGTATACATATGTACATACATACATAAATACATACATACATACATACATACATACATACATACATACATACATACACACATACTTACATACATACATACAAACATACATACATACATTAATGCCTACATGGATACATGCATACATAAATACATACATATATGCATACATCTATCTACATACATACACACGCATACATACACACGCATACATACACACGCATACATACACACGCATACATACATACATACATACATGCATACATACATACATACTTACATACATACACACATACTTACATACAAACATACATACATACATTAATGCCTACATGGATACATGCATACATAAATACATACATATATGCATACATCTATCTACATACATACACACGCATACATACACACGCATACATACACACGCATACATACATACATACATACATACATACATGCATGCATACATACATACATACATACATACAAACATACATACATACATACATACATATATGCATACATCTATCTATATACATACATACATGCATACATCTATCTACATACACACACACATATACACACATACGCACATACATACATACATACATACATGCATGCATACATACATACATACATACATACATACATACATACATACATGCATACTTACATATCTGCATTTATTTGAGGGACAAGGTGACAGTAGAATAGTCAAAGCTTACTAACTCGTTTTTAGGTTATCGTAAGGTCCAATCAAAACCTCCCAAAATAATTACCACCTTGATGTAGAACCTTTTAGTTTCCCTAAAACATCTGGATATAGACAGGTTGTGAGAAAAAACGAGGACAGTAGAGTATACATGGAGTGTGTCTTGATAATCTGAATAAGCGAATCTCAATTAGCAGGGGCGTAACTAGGCATTTGGGGGCCCGTAGGGATTGACCTCTTTTGGGGGCCCCTTGCATTTTGACATTGGACATATGACATGGGATAATGTACGCAAAAATATATAAGCCCCAAATCAAATTGGTTCAGTATATCAGTAAACTTAACAAAAAGTAATCAAGACTCTTTTAATGAATAATACCTTTGTTTATTAGTTAAATAATGCACACGTGACAAATCTAAATTGATATCGCTTCACTTCGTGCATTCTGTGCAGCAAAGACATCTATAACATCGATACTTTCTAGTATTTGTGACTTCACTGACATTAAAGCCATGATAAGCCTTTTTTGTGTCATTGTGCTCCTGAGATAGCTTTTTATGAACTTTGAGCTTTGAGAATGATCTCTTACATGACGTAATGGAAATGGCCTGAGTTAGCAGTACTCGGAGGAGGTTGCAAAGTTTGAGCACACGTAATTACCAAATGAAGCCTGTTTCCTCAATATGTCTATTGGTGATTGTATTACTGGTTTGTTGATGAAAAGTGCTCGTGCATCAATGACATCATTGAAAAAGCGATTCGCCATTTATTTCATCATACAAACAGGAAAAGTAGCACAGTTTGTCATAAGCAGGTCTTCATTTAACAGGTGTCTTGGTTCAAGAAGAAACCCAAAGGTATCCATTTTCTTTCCAGCCTTTGGAATCTGTCCAGCACTTCTGTCGTATTACGTTTGAATTGCAGTTCTATTGACAGTCTTACATTAGAACTCAACTTCCCATCAATTTTTTTTTTTTCTTCTGGTTGTTTTGATTACAGGGAATCCATAGTATTCACTACCTTCTTTTGCTTTTTCGATGGATTGGGTTTTTGTCAGTTTCTCATCATTTTGCAGAAAGCATGAAAGGGTACTAATTTCTTGCAGTCTATGCAGTCCAGACTTTTGTAGTTTCTTCTGAACTATAGTAATTGGGCGCAAGAGCTTTGACCAGAATTCAAGAAAGGCAAAAAAATCTTAATTTTCCACTGCATGAAGAAGATTCTGTGCTAATATTATATGGTATTATGTCATTGTTGGTTGTTTATGTTTTCTGCGCAAGCAAAAGGATTCAGAACATACAAAAGTGGGAAAGATCCATATCTCGTTATGCTCGAGTATAGAAATACTCCGATAAGTGGACTGCCGTATTCACAATCACAACTGCTGACGAGTAGAAGACTCAGGGAATCATTCCAACTGATCCCAAACTATTGAAACCATCGGTAGCTGAAAATGCAGAGACATTACTCAACGAACGACAGATGAAAAGCAAAGTGAAATGCAATGTAAAAGCAAGACTACCTAAAGATTATTCTGTCGGAGAGTTCGTCTAGGTCAAACATGGCAGAAAGCAGTTGTCATAAAAAAACATTCAGCACCCAGATCTTACATTATAAAGACAAACGGAAAAACATACAGAAGAAATCAACGCTTTTTGAATGAGAGTTTCGATGAAGACATCTCTGGGTACTATGATACCGATGGAGACAATGAACTGCCAACGGTTGGAACAAACGAAACTGGCAGTTATAGACCAACGTCTAGAGAACTTGTTGTGCCAGTCAAGACAACCAGAAGTGGACAAATTGTTAAAGTTCCTAGTAGACAGGGCCGGCCTTAGGCCACTGCAGCCTATGCGGTGGCAGTGGGCCCCGCGCTTTCATAGGACCCGCGCTACTTCTAAGTGTACATTATTAAATTAAACCATTATAACGTATATAAAATAACAGGGTTTTCGCGACCCCCTGATTTTCCAGGGCCTCCAGGAAATCTCATAAAAGGCAAAATATACGATAAAGTTCTGAACTTTTTTTTGAATTTATTCAAATCTCCTGAAGAATAGACGAAATTGACATTTTGGGAGCCTAGAAATAAAAAGTGACATTGCGAGCTTCCATTGGATAAAAATTTATTGCAAAGACGAAAATAGGCCTATTTTCTAATAAAAAAAATAATATTGACATTATGCTCATCCCTACCCAGACTAGGCCTCGCGCGATCCGTTTCGCATAGGGCCCCGCAAATGCTAGGGCCGGCCCTGCTAGTAGATATCACTCTTAAGAGCTTTAAATAGAAGGGTGTGATAATAACTTCAAAAGAAAGGATGTGCTAATATTATATGATATTACGTTATTGTTTGTTGTTTATGTTTTGTGCGAAAGCCAAAGGATTAGATGGAAATAAAAAGAGAGTTTCCATTGGATTGAGGAAAGATGAATAGAGGGGTAATAACTCGAGTGTGAAGTTTAATTCTGAAATTATAGACGCCAAAACCGAATAATGGACTATTCTAGCATTATTAAGAATAACTTTTGGATCTGTTAAACTCGATTCTGTAAATTTTGCTTCAAGGTTAATTAGTGTAGCCATAAAATACTCGCCATTTAGATCTATAATTAGTAAAGGTAACAAGATACCTGGAATTCGCTGTAGATCATGCAGTTTTATTCGTGGCAACAAAGTTTAAAATGTAAAACAGGCTATTAAAAAAACTTTGATCTCTGTGGGAAAAAATATTTTTAAAAGTCAACAAAGTCAACGTACTGATAGACCTAGATCTAGGTTTAGTCCTTGTGATAAATTTAATCCATAAATGTTAAAAAAAAAAAAGACACCCGTTGACACTATTTGTCAATCAAATATATTAATTTATGTATTTACAAATAAATTTCGGACACCCATTTGGGGGCCCGGGGGGATTTTAAAATCCCCCCCTTAGTTACGCCACTGTCAATTAGCAACCCTTTCAGTAGACTGGGTCTTGGGAGGGGGCCCAATCCTAACTCTAACTCACCCATCTGTAGACACTGCGTTCACCCTTACTAACCAGTCAATCAAAATTCCTTTGAATGCTCCAGTTAAATTCACCTTGGTCAGGCCCTATTACCACAACGACCTTGCATAATTAACACTTTGAAAGGGAAAGCTACCCCCCCTCCCACACACACACAAAAGCATTCCGTTTTTTCCTTGGCAATGACCGCAATAGAGTTTACAGCCCAGCAGCAAAAATCTGGCTAGAAGACAAAGAACACCGCGCCAAAGATCATCATAATGATTGGAATAGATCAGGGGTGGGCAAATTACGGCAAGCGGGCCTCATGCGGCCCGCCAGAGTGTTTCTTGAGGCCCGAGGACACCTACATAAATCAGGTGTGCCCATAGTAAATACATATAAAATGCTAACATATTTAAAAATAATTCTAAATATCTCTATAAATGATTGAAACTGTCTCGTTATAAAAAGTTTCAAGTAAACGAAGATTATTCTTATTGGCTGTACTTCAATACACTCTAAGACACAATCTCAGGCCAGTAGTTATTGAATGCTATGAAGAACTGTATTGAGTGTTGGGTATGCTCGGAACAAGATGGCAAGTATAACAATTAATGGAGCTCGTTCTTTGTCTGAGAAAAACATCGTTTTTGTTTTGTGTTTGTTTTAAATAAAGAATATCCTGACCATATCACTCTAAACGGGAACGTTTGCACAAAGCTGTATAAAATATAAACATATTAGTGACCCACATATCTCAGTGATCAAACTTAGAGCTAGGGGTCTTAACCACGGACAGTTCCGAAAAGGACTTAAAGATTTAGAAACAAAATATTCCGATGTATCAGCTGGCTTGGCATGGACGATGTAATAAGAAGAATATAAAATCTCAAGGAAGAAATGTTTATGTTCCTTGAAGGACATTGACTGTGACTTCGTTATAAATGTTACTAAGGAAGAGTGGAAAGCAAGACTACATGTTTTTCATAAGCCACAATTGCAATGGGTTGTTTGAATATGAAATGTAAGTGAATGTTTAATCTTTTCAAACAGAGCTTTCCAATTTCTCCATGCAAGCTTTTTTTGAAAGGTGAAACTATTTCTAGTGAAAGGTTAAAAGTACAAGACTCCTTGATTTTGAAATTTATAAAAGCAAGTTTTAAGACTTCAGGAAACTGTTGTCAATAGCCTCAGCTCACCATTTAGCGGAGATGGTGATTCAGCTTCTGAGGACATACCTTCATGCAAACTATGACGTGTGCATATGTGGTGAAATGTGATGTAAAAAGACAATAGCAATTTTTTTTAAATCGTAAAATTGGTTTCAGAAATTTCTAACTCTTGTTGTAGTTCCTCAATTGGTAGTGTGAAAAAAATGAAAAGTGAATGTATAATACAGTATAATTATGAATTAAAGACATTATACACAGCTAGTGTATTTTTCTAAGTTGTAAGTGCATATATATATAGGCTATACATATGCGGCCCCCGTTCCTTAAATTTTTTAAAATGAGGCCCTTGATACAAAAAGGTTGCCCACCCCTGGAATAGATGATAATAATAACTATTAAAATTATGTTATTTATAGAGCTCTGTTAACAAACAAAATGTAGGCTCAAGGCGCTGTGATAAAATTCCAAACATAACCACAAGAACTAGAATACCAAACTAATCTAAAACAAAGTTTTAAACAGATAGGTCTTAATGTTTTTCTTGACAGTAATGTAGCATTGCTGTCTGTCTGAGATCAATGGGGAGTGAGTTCCAAATAGATGCCGGAAAGGCTTTCACAAGTCCTAGTTTATAAGAATTTGTTTAAATAAACCCAGCAGATTGTATTCTAGACTTAAACATAATAGCACAATACGTTAGAATGCAAATTTGTTTGATGGGCTGAATTCCAAAAAAAAAAAAAAAAGAATCCCCATTTCGCTGGGCCAGTCCTCAGATGAGGGAGCTTGGTCTGTCGCCCCTGTCCGCCTGCGAAGACCGCCCCTGTTCTATATCTATATAGATATCTCTCTATCTTCAAAATCGCACATTTAACGCACTGAAAAGCTGGGTCTTTTCTATGAGTACATCTGTGTCTTTCTTTCATTAGAACGTGTACAATTTGTTTCTATTACACTTTCTTATAGTTATAATAAAGAATAATGATGAGTCAGAACAAAAAAAAAAAAACACCTTTACTACTAATACAGAAAAAAATACATACTACACTATAACAACACCATGAACGATCCACGTATTTCTCAGCCATAGCAAGAAAAAGCCAAGTACATGCATTATTCCGCCATAGCTCAGACGAACTCTATGAACTAGATACTATTGACGAATGAGCCCTAGGGACTTTTTTGTCATCTTTGAGTAGATTTCCATATCCCAAGTGACACATCGCTTCATTTTTTTTCGTATTCTTCTTACAGTGACCTGAATCTGGGATCATCAGTTTCCAGCCGGTACTACTTCTGATGAACATAAATTCTTTGCTATATTATGGAGTTGCTCTTACAAGCTAAATCAATTCCTTTTTTTTTTTAAATTCTTTTAACCTGTCTTTCGCTATATTCATGTCCTGATATTTATATTTATGTCTCGTGGCTTTCTTATTACAAAAATTTATAATGGACAAAATATTGGTTGAGCATTACATACAGTCTCATACATAAGAGGCATTCATATCAGATGAACTCGATATGGTCAAGATAAGAACATTATTAATAGCTTTACATTACAGGAGAAAATTTGACTTCTATAGAATTATTTTTTATTTTGAATTTTAATTTATGGGTTATCTAGATCCTATTTTACTGCTGAATGAAACCAAACTCAACTTTACGGGTTTAAAAAAAAAAGTTCGTACATATGAGCATGATTAATTAATTTACTTTTTTTTTTTTTTTTTTTAAGCTTTTGACTTCAGTTGTCGAGTTGTTTACATCCTAGGAATCCTTGGGCTTTTGCCTCTCTTTCTTTGCCTCTTCCCCCTGGTCATCAGAGGTAGAGGACAGAGAAAGAGTCATTTTCCTGCTTGCTTTGTTTGGAGAGCTAGGCTCTTCTTATCTTCTTATCTTATATAATACAGACGTTACTTCAAAAAAGAAGATGATTACGTCCTACGCGTCATGCATTTAGTCATGGATATTAACCAATGACTTAAATTCTGCCAAGTCACTGGTTTTTCTGGCTAGCTCAGGCAACCCATTCCATGCTCTAATAGCACTAGGGAAGAAGGAGTATTTGTACAAATTTGTCCTAGCATAGGGGACGAGGAATTTGCCTTTATTTTTGTGTCTTTCAGAGTATTTTATTAAGTTTTGTTTTTGTATTTGAAGATTATGGTTCAGTGTTTTATGTATAATTGCTACTTTACTTTTGAGTCTTCTGTCCTGATGGCTTTCTAAATTTAGTGATTTTACTAATGGTGTTACTCTAGTCAAATGTGAATATTCGTTTGTTATGAATCTCACTGCTCTATTTTGTGTTTGTTCCATTTTCTTAATGTTTTCTTGAGTTGAGGGGTCCCAAACGGTGGATGCATATTCTATTATTGGCCTAACCAAGGTTAAATAACATTTTAGTTTTATGTTCTTATTTGATTTATAGAAATTTCTTTTAATAAACCCTAATGCTTTGTTGGATTTTTTTGTAGTTTCATCAATATGTGGATTCCATGACAGTTTTTCATTTATTATAACACCTAGGTATTTTGCGTTTTTAGTCTGTGTTACTGGTTTGCCATGAATAAGATAAGGGGAATTAATTTGTTTTAGTTTTTTTGTTACTCTTAACAACTGACATTTTTCTGGGTGGAAAGACATGCTCCAATTTGATTCCCATTTCTGTAATTCATCTAATTCTCTTTGTAAAATATCTGTGTCTTGTGTTGTTTTTATTGTTCTATATATTATGCAATCATCTGCAAATAATCTGACTTTTGTTTCTGAACTAATGCAATTTGGTAAATCATTTATGTAAATTAAAAATAGTAGTGGACCCAAGACAGTTCCTTGAGGTACACCTGAGTTTACTGTTATTGGTGTTGATTTAGAGCCATTTATTATTACAGTTTGTTCTCTCCCTATCAGAAAATCTTTAATCCACTGAGGCTCCGATCTAGCGTGTCCGGTGGTTTTCATTTTTTTGTGTGTATTAGACGCTGTGCTACTTTCGCCTTTTTGTGGGGGGGGGGGGGGGGGGGGGGGGGAGAAAGGGTACCCCTCCCACTGTCTATACGTTTTTCAGGTGTTGTACCTTTTTTTTTTTTTTTTTTTTACTTTTTACTGGTTCGAACCCATTTTCATCTACCTCAGGGGGTATAGCCTTTTCATTATCCTTTTTTAAGACCGACGCATACGTGTTTTTTTTAACTTCCAAGGACCTCTCAACGTCTTTTTTGGGACCCCTTGGGGCAGCCCTGTTGGGACATTGGTTTGACCAATGATCTTCCTTCTGGCAGAACCAGCATTGCTGCCTTCTCCCCGTTGTAGTAATTAAAACCGTGTAGGTCCTGGGGCTTCCTCATACTTCAGCTGTATGTAGCGGGGAAGCTCGGTACCCTTGCGGGGTTTAATCCAAGCCGCCCACTTGTCACTAACACCTAGCCTAAAAGCTTCTATTTTGGAGCCTTCTGCGGCGAGGGTACTGAAAATCTCTTCAATTTTTTTCTTTGAAATGGTGGGTGACACCCAGTGAAGCGTTACTTTTATTTGGTGGAAGTTACCACCCTGAAATTTTCTTCGCTACCAAAGACCTTTCCTATGATCCTGTTTCTCACCACCGGTGAGGAAACACCCAAGAACCATAGGAAAGGGTTCTCAAACCGATACAGGGAACCCATCTCCTACAGCCCGAGCCTCAAGGCGGCGATGATGGACGCCATCAAAGCTCGAACTGCTCCCTGTCCGGACATTTTATTAGTAGAGTACCTGGTTGGTGGACCAAAGCACCCTCCAGATCCTTTCTTTCTATAAGGAATATCTTTATAGACATAGTAGAAAGAAAGTAGAGAGAAAGAGAAAAAAGTAACTAACCCCCCCCCCCCCCCCCCCCCCCCCCCCACTCCTTAAGTAGTAAATTGGAGACACAACACTCCGAAAGAAAACACAAGAAAGTAACAGTAAATCCAAATGAAATGAAACTAAAAAAAAAAACAGGAAACAAATACTTCCCATAGATTTAGATTAATCAGTGGAAACAGTGGAAAATTGAGCCTCGACCTGAGAGAACGGCTGCAGTTTAATTCTCTAGTTCTCAAAACAGACCGAGGCTATAAGGCCATTTGTGCCTTTATGGTAATTTTTTTTTTTTAAGGAAACATCAGAATTTGCGCTATTCAATTTTAGCTTTATAATCATAGGAATCCTTGGGCCTTAGGCCTCTTTTCTTTTCTTTGCCTCTTTTTTGGGCTTAATGTGCCTCTTGTATGGGCCATCTTGCCTCTTTTGTGGGCTTTTTTTTTTTTTTTTTTTTTTTCCAATATGTCGTACAAACCTGTCACATAGCAACGAGCTATTGGTCTCCACTGCACACAGGTTTGGACGTTGCAGGTCAGTGTTCAGGCCTTCTATGGCGATTGGACTCGGATGAACCCCCTACAACTGGGAATGTGCAGTGGAAAAAAAAAATCAGCAAAAATTAAATTACAACCGACACAAGGGAAATTACTAGAAAATTTTATTGTGGAACTTGGCAACGAAAAACGTTCTTCTTTTATGCTAAACCATCTTTAGGCTTCTTCATTTTTCTGTAGTAGACTCTGTTCTTCTTCCTGAGAACATATTTATTTTTTTTAATCCAATGTTTCGGTATATCAACAAAAATGTCCCCCGGATTATTTTGTTTTGTTAATTATTTAGTTGAGTATTTTTGTTTTAAAGAGAAAGCTTGTTTGGAGAAGTGGGGTGGGTGGGGTATGTTCAAGTAATCAAAAAGATAAAAAGATTTCAGAGCTGGGAACATTTTGTGGAAGGAACAAAACGTGGCTGTTTGACTGGATGAAACAGACGTAGTCACTGGACTGTGTCCAGTTTAGCTTCATTGATTTTTTATGGGTCACATTTCCGTTTCTCATTTGACTTACCAACTTACCTGGAGAAAGAGAGGGTGGAGCTGAGGGGAACGAAGAGAATTTTGTAAAAAACAACACTGAATGGCCTGGGCATGCTTGATTAATAACATAGAATATATTTGTATTAATTATTTCTTACAGTTCAGCTCAGTTGTTATTTGGTAAATATTTTTAAACGTTTGTTATGAAACGGTAAATAATGTTTTGGTTTGGGGCAGGAATGGAGAGTTATTGTTTTTTCTTCACAACCCTAACAATAACAACCTATACCTCGGACACGTCTTCCATGTAGATAGTTTTAGTTTCTTATCTTCCAGAACATATTTGAGGTAATAATGAAAAATAAATGGGGAGGTAACTCGATTTGTTTCAGAAAGAATAAAAACAGAGTTCAATGCCTTGTCTTCTATCAGGCGGTAATTTTTAAAATTTAGACCATCCTTCAGAAATGAAGATGAATCGTTCATAGCTCTGACCTACTGCAAAACGGCAGAGGATGACAGCGAGCAGGATTTGAACTCATGACGACTAAAAAGCCATGCCGAAAGTCGGCACTGAAACCTAGAACAACTAATTATATTTAGAACAAATTGGCTTGCAAATACATAAAAAGTGGCCCGGTGGTTGCTGGTGGGAAAGTTTCTGTTGCTTGTAAGGGAAGTGTAACAGTTGTTTTTCTTAGTTAGCAGCTACTCACTGGACCTAAATGTTGCCATTGACAATTGTACTAAAAAACTCAACTATCACAAAGCAATATTTATTTTAGTATAGACTCTGAACAATTCGCCTTCACTACTACACTCAATAAAAGAATTTAATCCAGGGGTTTCCCAAACATTTCTTTAACGGAACACTTCGCATATTCGGAGTATTTAGCGGAACACTTTGCTGTTGTTGTTTTTTTTAAATAGAGAAATTCATTCACGTGGTGGACTTCTAGTTAATTACTCCAAGTAGTTCGTGGAACACCTAGTCGGGCCTCGCGGAACACAGTTTGGAAAAGACAGGGCTAGTCTATGTAGTGAAGTGTACTTCTTGTTCAACTTGAGCAGATTTAAGGTAAATTTTTTTCCGATAAACCTTTTTTTTTTTTGCGGTAGAAAAGAAAAAATACAGAAAGTAATTGAAAGTAGGTCATGTCAGATGACTCCTGAGTGAGTGCTACAGAGTGCAGTCGTGAGCGCCCTATTAACGCCAGGATGTATTGTGCCATCGACTCACGTGACTTGAAGACTGTGTTGGTACATTGTCTGTAGGTGGACTGTATAGACGGATACTGAAGGTCAGGGGAGGATAAAGTCTTGATATTTATGCAAGCGACAATTAAAGGGAAGTGAATGTATCAAGGTCAACATGGTCAAGGTCACGTCATTCAGTTATATCGTCTGCTTGACTTCGGTTTTGTTCTTGCATTGACTGTCGACTGACAGAAGTAAAAGTATAATGATGATAGATTTACTTCTCTAGTAACACCTGACTGACTAAACAGTGACTCCTGACAGGTTGACATCTAACCTTGACATATTTACTGGCGAGTGATTCTAAATATCTAATGACTTCGAATTAGTCAATTTTCTGATTAGAATGAATGACTATTAAGATGAACTTCGAAATGCGTGGGAAGTGACAGACTTCTGTTGAAAAGGAAAGTCTGTGACCTGACATAGATGTTGACCAGTTGAAAGACGTTAAAACGTGTACATTGATGAAGACCTAAGATAATTGACGACATTACAAGAATGATGCCATTACACAATTATAATTGTAAATTACGGAGTCAATACTACTGGGATGTACAGGCAATAGTGTTAGACGTGCGAGAAAGAGAGTTGAAGGGGAAAGGTTCGAATCCTTGGCCAATGACGGCATTTTTAAAATTATCTTTCAAAGAAAAAAATATGGCATGTTACCAAACTGACATGGTTCCTTGCTTTCTAAATATAGCTGAACCATTTGTTTTTACAATACTTCTATTTAAGTCACTATTTCATGGAGGAACCTGTGTGTAACCTGCACACGGATCTCTATAACGTCTCCGATGATTTTCCAATAAATTTAACAGTTGATGCATATCGCTGAAAAAAAACAAACTAGCCACATGGGGAAAACTCTAATTTGACCGTTGTAATTTTTTAAAGTACCAAAAAAATATAAATTTGGCATCGTTACATATGGAATATGTGTCTCACTATATACATGCTTCATTAAATACACTCACTAAATACACGTGTCTCACTAAATGCTTGTGTCTCACTAAATACACTTTCATAGAGTTCGACACAAAAATGAATTATGAATGTGTCTCTGTTAGTACACGTATGATTATATTACCTGACACACGCTAATGTACTGAACACCTTCCCTTTCAAGAGACCAGGCCTAATCAGATATAGAAGCCTACTACCCCAGATGTTTACACCTCTGACCATTGTCCTCTGCTTGCATTCCGTAGAAACCGGAAGTCTCACCTGGGGAGACCGGAGCTATCCAGGTCCTCCTAATGTGATCCGTCCACTTCCTCGAGACTTCTCACGAGAAAAACCTCCCAGCCACGTGGTCAGTCTCCAGGTAGATCAGTACATTGTCACTGTTAGTGCCCTACCATCATATGAACTGATTGCACGTAGAGCACGTACGTTGGGCCATATATAAAAGTTTTCTTTGGGAAATTCAAAACATTAAAAATAAAACCACTGTGAGAGGAGGGTGGGGGGAAAGAACTGATCCGTTATGGAGAGTGTGAGGGATATTGTGTGGAGGAAATGTTAGGGGAATGTTGTGTGTGTGGGGAGTGAGTGAGGGGCATTTTCAGTGATGGAAAATGTGTGGATGTTTTGATGCTATAATCAAATTCACTCACAAGTAACTCTGGAGACATGCTGACACATTAATCCAGACTAATGAAGGGAAGAAACGATATTTTTATTACACAAATAATAATAATAATAATAATAATAATAATAATAATAATAATAATAATAATAATAATAATCTTTATTATCCGTATGGAAATTTGTCTTACAATTTGTGCATTACACCAAACAAAAAATATTATAACTATAAGAAACCAAAGTGTACATTGTTACGTATCTAGGTAACAATGCCTAGATACTATTTTTTTTTCTTGACCTGTAGGTTGTCTGCCCCCTTGTGTAATAAGTTTTTTTTTTCTTTTTTATTCGTCAAGCCACACAGACAGTGACCGGTCCTTGACCTGTGTGTGTACCTCTGGTTGAAAGGAGGGTGTTTTTTTTCTGTCTCTTTGAAGAGCGTTCTAGATCTGGGAAATTGATGACGTATTTGGTTCGAGAAATTCCTAGATTTGTCTTGAGATCGACGCGCGGTAGATTATATAAAGACCGCCCGCGTGACGTTGACGGACAGACATACGGAGACAGCCGTGAGACAGAATAGCGGAGACATTGCGCGACCCGTGCGTGGTATACCAATTGATCGTGTAAGTTAAGATTTTTCTTTTTTTTCAAGGCCTTGCTTGTATTTGTAATTATATTTTCAAACTATTGTATTGTAATATTTTTACATGCCATTTTTGTAAAAGGGTTTTGGTCAACCCTTCCATTTTGTATTGAGTTATATTATGATTAAACATTAAGTTGATATTTTACCTTCCGATTTCTTGTGTCATTTTTTGTTATTCATTGTAAGTCTTTGATTAAATTCAGACTTAAGATAAGTGACACAACTACCTTTTTCTATTGTCACGTTCCCCTAGACAAGCCATTTAAAAGTAGAATTCAATTTGTAATACGTGACAAAAGAAGTTTGAGGGCTTTCGTCCCGGATATTTTTCTGAACCTATTTTCGTCTTACTTGAGTAATTTTGTAAAGGCGAAGTTGACTTTAACAAAATTTTTTTTTGTTCAAAGAGTCGGAAGTAAAGTATCAATAGTATTGACCAAACTCTTAAGGTTTTTTGTTGTACTGATTTTGTACTGTATATTTACATAGTATATTACATTTTTTTTTTTTGCTTGTAATAGTTGCTAGTTAGTCATGGATATTCAGGTTTTTCTTGCAAATCCCTCTGTGAAAGAACTTGATGCTTTTACTAGGAAGGAACTGGTCCTTATTTCAAAACATTTAGGGTTAAAAATAAAATCAAATGCCCTTAAACAAGAAATAAGAGATAACATTGTAATCCATTATGTAGACGAGGAAGTATTTTCTGAAGACCTTTTAGAAACCCTTAGACCCGATGAGGGTAAATCAGATTTAGAACTTCAGATAAAATTAAAACAAATGGAAATAGAAGCCCAGAAGGAAATGGCTAGAGAGCAGAAAGAAATGGAAATGAAATTACAAATAGAGTTAAAAAAATTAGAGTTAGCTGCTAATGTAAGACCAGATTCTTCCCCTGCCAGTCATACTGCTGAAGCAACAAAATTTTTGAAAATAATTCCACGCTTTAATGAAGCCACAATTGACAATTATTTTCCACAATTTGAACTTGCTGTGAAAAATTTTAATGTACCTGAAACTTTGTGGCCCACTTTGCTGCTAACAGTTTTGACTGGTAGAGCTGCAGAGGTATTTTGTTCTTTGACCATTGAACAACAAAAAGATTATAATGTTGTTAAGGCCTTAATTCTTAAGGCATATGAACTTGTTCCGGAAGCTTACCGAAAGCAGTTCAGGGATTGTCGCAAATCAGATGGCCAAACCCATGTAGAATTCCTGCGGGAAAAGGAGCGACGCTTTGAGAAATGGCTCACTTCCAGGGAAATCGGCACCGACTTTGCAAAATTCAAGAACCTAATGCTGATGGAAGAGTTCAAGAGTTGTGTGCGGCTGGACGTCCGTACGCATATAGCTGATCGTGGCGAGGAAGATGTGCACAAGGCTGCAGTGTTGGCAGACGATTATATAATATCACATCAATTTGCCAAGTATACGACGGATGTCAAGCCAAAACAAGTCAAACAGCCTGAGTCCATTGCTAGCAACTCCATCAAGAACAGCAGTACAAATGACAGAAAACCTACTACAAGTAAAGCTACTTGTTCCTACTGCAAACGAGAAGGCCATAAAATTGACGATTGCTGGAAATTGAGGAAGAGAAACGAAAAAGCTCCTTCAAAAGTCAGCGCTTGCACAGTACAGTGGTCGGCGAGGTTTACTCCCTCATCATCAAGTCATATCAAGAATACCTCGACACCACCTGTTTCAAATGTATTGACTGTACAAGACTCTCCGAAAATGTCTCCACGGTGTTCAAATGACTCAACAGCGAGTTCTTCAAATTCATCTTTACGATGTTCCAATGACTCAACCAAGAGTTTTTCAAATACATCAAGCCGATGTTCCAATGACTCAAACAAGAGTTTTTCAAATACATCAAGCCGATGTTCCAATGACTCAAACAAGAGTTTTTCAAATACATCAAGCCGATGTTCCCATGACTCTATCCAGAGTTCCCATAATACATCATCCCGATGTTCCCATGACTCTATCAAGAGTTCCCATAAGACATCACCCCGATGTTCCAATGACTCCATCAAGAGTTCTCCAAATACATCCACAAGATGTTCTACTGACTCAAGAAAGAGTTTCTCCACTGCGTCTCCTAGAGATGTCAATGACTCCAGCGAGAGTTCGACCCAAGTCCAGTCTGCATCAACCAAAATTGATGTTTTATTAGAGGATTTTAAGCCTTTCATTTCGGAAGGATTTGTATCACTACCCGGTGATTCTACAAGTCTACGACCTATCACCATTTTGAGAGACACAGGTGCTTCACAATCGTTACTTTTAGAGGGTATCTTGCCCTTGTCTAAATTATCATCGACTGGGAAGAGCATCCTGTTACGAGGCGTAGAGCTTGGATGTATAGATGTGCCTCTACATCTAATCGACATAAAGTCAAATCTCATTACTGGACCGGTTGTTGTAGGTGTCCGACCAACATTACCATTGGAAGGCATCTCGTTGCTGTTAGGCAATGACTTAGCAGGTGGAAAGGTGATAGCCGAACCCATCGTCACTCAAACACCCGACTTATCTGCCACACCCGAGGAAGACCTAGAGTTATATCCAGCGTGTGCAGTAACAAGGGCAATGAGGTTGAAAGCATCTCAAGAAGAGAACGTCATCAAAGCCAACAGTAACCAAGATGATGTGGACTTGAGCACCACATTCTTTGCTTCTCTTGAAGAAGAACCAACGCCAAATTCTGAAAAGCCGGCATCAACTCGAAAACAGTTGATTGAGGACCAAAAGAAGGATCCAGAGCTCGCCAAACTCCGAGAAACCGCAATGACATCACAAGAGGCAGAGCTAGCATCAACGTGCTACTACATCCAAGATGATATGCTCTTCAGGAAATAGAAACCTCCAGACGCATCCAACGAAGAAGAATGGAGAATATGCCATCAAATCGTGTTACCAGAAAGATACCGAGCGTACATCATGAATCTGGCTCATGACACACCAATGTCAGGTCATCTCGGCATCCACAAGACATACCACAAGATTATGTCACACTTCTTCTGGCCACGTTTGAAGAAAGATGTCATCCAGTACTGCCGATCGTGTCATGCCTGTCAGATGGTTGGCAAGCCAAATCAAAAGATCCCTGTTGCTCCTCTGAAGCCGATTCCAGCCTTTGAAGAACCTTTCAGCAGAGTACTTATTGACTGTGTTGGTCCTCTCCCAAGGACAAAAGCTGGCAACCAATACCTGTTGACCATTATGTGTGCTTCAACTCGTTTTCCTGAGGCTATTCCTCTAAGGAACATAAAAGCATCAAACATTGTAAAGGCCTTAATCAAGTTCTTTACTCTATTTGGTCTACCAAAGTCCATCCAATCGGACCAAGGAACGAATTTCACGGCCAATCTTTTCAAGCAAGTCATGACTCAGTTGGGCATCAAACACTGCATGTCGAGTGCGTATCATGCCGAGTCGCAAGGCGCTCTTGAGCGATTCCATCAGACTCTCAAGAACATGATCCGAACCTATTGCTTTGAGCACGAAAAAGACTGGGACGAAGGAATCCACATGCTGCTGTTTGCAACCCGTGAATCCGTCCAGGAATCATTGGGATTCAGCCCTTTTGACTTAGTCTTTGGCCATTCGGTGCGCGGTCCCTTGAAATGCATAAAAGAGACTTTGTTGTCACCAACAGCCACTGAAGGACTTTTAGAATATGTAATTAAGTTTAAAACTAGACTTTATGATGCTTGTGTTCTGGCCAAAAATAACTTACAAAACACCCAATCCAGCATGAAACGCTGGTATGATAGAAAGGCCCGTGTTAGAGAATTTTCTCCCGGGGATAAGGTGCTTGTATTTTTGCCCATACCAGGTCAACCCTTGCAAGCCAGATATTTTGGTCCCTATGAAATTGAGACCAAAATTAGTGACCTCAATTACACAATCAAAACCCCTGACCGTAGGAAAAAGACTCAGCTATGTCACATAAACATGCTGAAGCCTTATGTATCTAGGCCAGATCACTCAGAGAAGAGTAATTGTGTTTTAAATACAGTCAAAAGTTGTTCAAATAGCCATGTTTCTCCTATTGATGATGATATTGTAAAGGAGAAATTTGGACAATACAAAATACCTAATTCTTTTGTATTACAGAATTTGGTTGTAAAACTGTCTCATCTGTCTTCGACAGAAAGGCCAGTTATCATGAAACTCATTAATGAATTTAATGACATTTTTTCTGATGTACCAAAACAGACTAATGTTATAATGCATGATGTAGATGTTGGCGAGGCTAATCCAGTCAAGCAGCATCCTTACAGGGTCAACCCTGAAAAACTTGCCATACTTAGGTCAGAAATCAAGTATATGCTTGAAAATGACCTCATTGAACCAAGTTCCAGTAGCTGGAGCTCCCCATGTGTCTTGATACCTAAACAGGACAAGACTTATCGTTTTTGTACAGACTACCGTAAGGTAAATGCTGTAACAAAGACCGATTCGTTTCCTATCCCTAGGATAGACGATCTCATAGATCGTATTGGTGACGCTAAGTACATCACCAAAATAGACCTACTTTCAGGTTATTGGCAGGTTCCCCTGACTGATAGGGCAAAGGAAATCTCCGCCTTTGTCACCCCTGATGGTCTGTACCAATACAAAGTGATGCCATTTGGCATGAAGAATGCTCCTGCCACTTTCCAGAGAATGATAAATGCCCTGCTTGCTGACATGGAGAATTGCCACGCATACATAGACGATGTAGTAATTTTTAGCCAAGATTTTTCTAGCCATTGTAAACAACTGCATTGTCTTTTTACTAAACTTTTACATGCAAAAATTACTGTAAACCTGAGTAAGAGTGATTTTTGCCAGGCTTCCATCCAATACTTAGGCCATATTGTAGGACAAGGCCAGGTGAAACCTGTAATGGCCAAAGTAGAAGCTATCCAAGCTTTCCCTATTCCTGCTGATCGGAAACAACTCCGAAGATTTTTGGGAATGTCTGGATATTATAGAAAGTTTTGCGAAAATTTTTCTGTCATTGCCAGTCCTTTAACAAACCTCCTGAGAAAGAACGTCCGATTTACTTGGACGGATGAATGTCAGAAAGCCTTTAACCAAATTAAGCAGATATTATCTAGCTCCCCTATTTTGATGGCTCCTGACTTCGGAAAACCTTTTAGGTTAGCTATTGACGCCAGTGACACAGGTGTTGGGTCAGTCCTTTACCAAGAAGATAATTTCCAAGTAGAGCACCCTATTTGTTTCTTTTCCAAGAAATTTAATAGACATCAAAGAAATTATTCTACTGTGGAAAAAGAATGTCTTGGGTTGATTCTTTCTATACAACACTTTGATTTTTATATCAGTGGGTCCAGATGGCCACTAGTTGTATTTACTGACCACAATCCCCTTACATTTATCCACAAAATGTCTGGCAAGAATCAACGACTTCTCAGGTGGAGTTTATTTTTACAAGAGTACAACCTAGATCTTAAACACATAAAAGGCAGCGAAAATGTTATCGCCGATGCCTTATCTAGATTGTAAAAAGTATTTTGATGTATATATTTTTTTTATATATATCATGATAAATACATTCTGTAATGTAAATATCCTTTTTTTTAATTATTCTAAAAAGATTTCCATTTCGTGGAAATGTAAACTTTTTATTTTTAGGAGGGAGGTGTTACGTATCTAGGTAACAATGCCTAGATACTATTTTTTTTTCTTGACCTGTAGGTTGTCTGCCCCCTTGTGTAATAAGTTTTTTTTTTCTTTTTTATTCGTCAAGCCACACAGACAGTGACCGGTCCTTGACCTGTGTGTGTACCTCTGGTTGAAAGGAGGGTGTTTTTTTTCTGTCTCTTTGAAGAGCGTTCTAGATCTGGGAAATTGATGACGTATTTGGTTCGAGAAATTCCTAGATTTGTCTTGAGATCGACGCGCGGTAGATTATATAAAGACCGCCCGCGTGACGTTGACGGACAGACATACGGAGACAGCCGTGAGACAGAATAGCGGAGACATTGCGCGACCCGTGCGTGGTATACCAATTGATCGTGTAAGTTAAGATTTTTCTTTTTTTTCAAGGCCTTGCTTGTATTTGTAATTATATTTTCAAACTATTGTATTGTAATATTTTTACATGCCATTTTTGTAAAAGGGTTTTGGTCAACCCTTCCATTTTGTATTGAGTTATATTATGATTAAACATTAAGTTGATATTTTACCTTCCGATTTCTTGTGTCATTTTTTGTTATTCATTGTAAGTCTTTGATTAAATTCAGACTTAAGATAAGTGACACAACTACCTTTTTCTATTGTCACGTTCCCCTAGACAAGCCATTTAAAAGTAGAATTCAATTTGTAATACGTGACAACATTCACACCAGACTCACTCATAATTTACATGTGACAAAGTTTATATCAGATTGTTCTTATTTAATGATTTGATTGCCAGGGGAACAAAGGATTGTTTGTGTCTGTTTGTCTTTGCTATCGGTGTCTTGTATCTTTTTTGTGATGGTAAAATCACAAAATCCTGACCCAAAAGGTGATTCTTTATTTCGAGGATCTTGTTAGCTTTTTTATAGATGTTTGTCTCAATAACTGCCCAAATGGTTTGTTTTTTTGCCAATGATTTCACCAGCAGCATTTAGGATTCTATAAAGTTTATTTTTATTTTTAATGCTCAGATTGCCATACCAGGCAGTGATATTGAAACTTAAAATATTGCAGATGTGAGCGTGATAAAACATAGCCAAGGCCTTTTCGCTAACATTAAACGAGGACAGCTTTCTTAGTAATCGTAATCTTTGCTGCTCTTTTTTGCTGATATAATCAGTATTTGCAGTAAAATTTAGTTTATTGTCTAGGATAGTACCAAGGTATTTAAAGGTTTGCACAATTTCAATAGTCTCTCCAGCTACAGAAACAATATCATGTTCTTTCTTGTCCCTACGAAAGTCGATTATCATTTCTTTGTTTTTTTTTACATTTAATAATAAAAAATTATCTTTGCAGTATTTTTCAATGTGTTCTATTTCTTTGAAATACTCATTTACGTCTGAGCTCTCTGAGAGCAGGGCAAGAAGAGCCGCATCATCAGCGAATTTTGTGAAGGAGCAACAAGATTTATCGGATTGTATACAACAAGGAAACCACGTTAAATACTCTTAAAAACACAAACCTTATTAAATGTGTAATTGTATCAATTAGTTTGGATCAGTCATGTAAATTTGTAATAGATCTAGACCGACAACGATAAATCTGTGCGATCAGAAATATTTTTACCAATTGTTTTTTATTTGTGCAATTTTATACTTTTAGCTTGCTCAATACTCTATGATACCATCACTTGTCTGGACCTGTTGGGAGAGGGGTAGAGGAGAAAGAAGGGGGTATCTGGGGGAAGGTTTTAAATGCATTTATTTTCTAAAAAGTTTAACGACCTGAATTCGAACTCGAGGCCTCATCAAGCCAACATACTAACCACTGTGTTAGGAAAGTGCTTATGAAAATAGAAGGTTTTATAGTTGGTTAGTTATTGTTTTCTTTTGTTAGTTTCAAATTTTAAAGCGGCCACCTGTTTCCTTCTAGATTCCTACCCTTAATTAGGGGACTAATTTAACTTATAACACCATATCAGTCAAGTACAGTATCTTTCTATTGTTCAATACCAAACAACATAATTAATTACCAATAGTTTATTAACTTATTGGTTGAGAATTTATATATATATATTTATTCTTGTGTTGACAGGTACAATTAGTAATATATGCAAAGTTTCAGCTTGAACCGAGATTATGTGTGGGAGAAATAACGTATACAGATTTTTTTACCAAACAGACAGCCAGACAGAGTGAGTTGATATAAGCTTTGTAATAAAAATACAACCAGTCACATCCAGAAATCATTTCAGACAAAGTACAAAAGCATCTGGATATTTGTTCTATGATAACATTTTTGAGTCAATAAGAAACTAGATCTAGATTTCGGAACATTTGTAGAAATAAACACAATAGAATAAGAGCACTATAGCGTATAGGGTAGCACACATTTAACACTGTATAAGTGGAAGGTGCTATCCCAAATGTTACGTGTCTTTGAGCAGACAGGTGAATAACTACACTGGTTCAAAACGAAACTGTAACATCAAGAGGGGGAAATAAAAAACAAGACAACTAACAAACTATTGACCGCTTTCTAGGTTAGCACTCTTCAACCTAAAAGGTCTACATCTCAGCGAACAACAGGGTGATCAAAACTTGGCTTCGATAGGATATCGTACCGGTCTATCCGTAGAATGTTTATCTACTGATAACGTATTTACAAGTTCGGAGTGACAGGAGGAAATGTAACACCGGTCTATTGTGAAGCGTACGTGACGCAATGAAAGGGTTAGGTAACTCCTTTACAAGTAGGTCATACTTTGGTCTGATTAGCGCCCTTGAAGAACACAAGGAAAGTGTATTAATACATTTATATATATAACTACTTATAATACACAGCACACTTATAAACATCCAAAGAAATGAGCAACACACTCATAGACATTGTAATGAGCAACACATTTTAAGATAGATTCTAAACATGTAGTTGTTTTTTTTTTTTAATTTTGAACATTGCTAAATTAATCAAGATACACAATAAACCATTAAAGAGTAACAATAAAAATTGTCTGCAGCCGACAAATGTAACACAGAACAGCCAACGATAGTATAATACTGAATATGTGCCTGCACATGTGTTTATTTGAGGTGCCTCGTGAAATCAATTTTCTCAAAGACACTATCTTATTATTATATACATAGATCCCTATAAAATGTAACGGCCCTTTAGTCCGTGGTCTCATAGCGATGTAACTACTCGTTGCTTTCTTCCGCACTAGTCTGCACTCATCGAACGAGCAGACCTCGTCATATTGCTTTCTATTGTCCGTGTTTCCGGTTGTTCTAGCATTCAACTTTTGAACGCAGAGGTGTGGGTTTAAATCCCTAGGACGGCTTGAATATATAAAAAAAGTTGGTTTAAAAACTCCCTTTAGTCAATCCTAGAGATTAGTACATATCCATCGTCTATACTAGTTGTGGAAATCAATAGCAGATGGTTGCTGTGCTGGCCACATGGCATCCTCGTTAGAAAGCGAACGTAACACTGTCTGCGCCATAGCAAGGTCTGCAACAGCACTCTCTTGAAGAATGGAAGCACATGCTCCTCAGAGCATGATCTTAGACCAGTGTTTTCCAAACTGTGTTTCGCGGAACCCTAGTGGCTTAAATGGTGTTCCACGAACTGCTGCAATAATTAACTAGTGTGCCACCACGTGTATTAATTCCTCTAAAAAACTAAGCAAAATGTTCCGCTAAATACTCTAAATGTGCGAAGTGTTCCGCTAAATACTCTGAATGTGCAAAGTGTTCCGCTAAATACTCTGAATGTGCGAAGTGTTCCGCTAAATACTCTGACTGTGCGAAGTGTTCCGTTCCGGTAAAAGTTTAGGAAGCACTGTCCTAGACAATGGCTTGATGTTACGTTTACTAACTTTCGACTGTACTCTATAATACGCTTCTTTTTAGGCACCCCCTGCTCTTCCCCCCCCCCCCCCCCCACCTATCTACTTTTCTTTTCTTTATCTCTCTAGATGTCGTAATAGATGACTACCAATGATGCCCCCACTCCCCTTCCCAGCCCTTGTTGATGTTTACCACCGTGCCAAATAGAAAAAAACAAAAACACTGGCCCACATGTCAGACATACCTCTCTCTGACTTACTTTTTAAAGGGTTAAACCAATGATTCCCAAAGTGGTCTATATAGACCCCCAGGGGTCTACGACGATTTCCAAGGGGTCTACGAAAGTGAAAAAAGGAATTGGAGGTCTATGAGATGTAAATGGGGGTCTACGAGAGTGAATCTCGATTTCAGTAGGTCGTGATTTTAATTAAAATCTTAAAATAATGGAATTAACAATTATCTTGTACAAATATAAATTATATGAAAAATTATTTTAGAACCTTATTTAAATAGCTTAATTTAGTCTACAGGGAATTTATATTTAACATAGTTATATTTAATTACGAAATTTCACAGTGGTATTTATGTTTAAAAATTTAGCTTCTTTACATGTTGAACTTAAATTGTCTATCTGTAATTTATGCAACAAAGTGTTATTTACTGACACTTTGAAACCACCGAAGTTGGAGGATTTTATCTATCTTTATAAAAAAAAAGATGTAGATTTGAAATGCTTTTGAAAAATCAATAATATAGTTGAGAAAAGATCTATAGTGGACAAAAACTTTGCTTTGGCATCAGAAAGAGAAGATGATGGTCTGCAAGTGTCTTTCTTAAACAATCTTTTACTTTTAGCGAAATTTGGAGAAAAAAAAAAACACAATAGGCGAAAAAATGATTTTGGGCATGCGATGAAGAAGTTTTTAAAACTAATATGTCCACAAACCTACATCTGATAGTATTACAGAATTCCTCTAAGCAACCAAACAATGTAAAGGTCTATTGATGAAATGAGTTCCTAATACAAGCGAAACGAGTCAATATTGCCTGGTAATAAAATAATTTTATTGGCGAATGTTTGTTTTATTATAGATAAAGAAATCCACTAAAAGCTTCTTTTTGCAAAACTGATAATCAATATTGAATGTTTTTGAAAGACTACGATAAAGAAAAAGCACTCCCTTTAACTATAATACCAGTAGCAACGAATCGAGCACCTTTCATGGTTGGGTCTTATTGTGGATAGTGAAAAAACGGTAGATGCTTTGAATATCTTCAATTTGTTATTAACGCTGTTAACCCAAGCAACACATTAAATAACTTGCTCAAATGTGTTGAGAAAATGACCAGAACTTTCATCAGTTTTTCCTTCACACTGAAGTGTGATGGTTGTCGAAAAGCTTTATTTTCTTTTTTTTTTAAATTTTTGACAATGTATCAAAGTTCTTGGATGTCAAAGATCTTATTTTAAAACGAAATTTAGATTGGGAATAATTGTCCCTTTGATTTTTTTAACAGACTTGTTTCATAAATTCTATTAGGTTAACTTACATGTGGTCATAGGCGGGGTGGGGGATTTTTGCAACCCAACCTCACCCCCAGCTACGCCCATGCATGTGGTCACCTAATTCCTAATGTCCATTAGACATTGTTGAACAAAAAACAACACATTGGAAGTTCATCAATCAGAAAAAAAATTAATTCAGCAATATTACCTAACCAGGGGGTCTACCGAATCCTGGAAAACATGTCAAGGGGTCTACGAGCCAAAAAAGTTTGGGAGCCACTGGGTTAAACAGATCGGACAAGAGTTACCATGACATCCCGGTGGTTGGTCACAGAAGTAGTCTACTTAAATAGGTCATCAGGAAAGATACTCGACATTGGTACACGCAATGATTCCCATTAGTCAAATTAAAATCTCATAGTTTTCTTACCGGTTTATTCCCCACCTTAGACAAAATGTCTATCAATGTGCAGCACTGCTCACTCTTTCACAACTTTTTACCATTTGTCTTATTGTCTTTATTCTAATGAGATGGACAAGAATACATAGGTTCAAAAATGTGATGTCATCCCCACAATTATCTTTTTTTCTTTAATTATTTATTTCTTTGTTTTACCATCTATGTATCATCTAATTTATCATTTACATTATCATCTATTTTGTTGAGTCTCATTCATTCAATCTGAAATTTAGAATATAAAACAAAGCACTTAGCGACAAGATCAAATAATACGTTTATTTTGTTTCACTTGATTGCGGTTACTCTTAATGACAATAATAACCCGGTGCAGCCAGATTTTATCATTAAGAAATGCCACATAAGAAATATATGATACTCTATTTCTGTTTAAATGGGTGGTTTTAAATCACATAGGCCAAAGTCATTAAGTCATTTTAAAATCACATAGGCCAAAGTCATTAAGTCATGCATCTGATGTTTCCATGTTTTAGACTTTATCGAATTAATAACATTGTCTAATATAATGTGCCTTGCATTGCGTATGCATCAACCTTTACAGCAAGGTAACTTTTATTGTAATCATATTGTTCGACTCCGGGCCACCACATCGTGTCTTGCCTGGCCCTGCATGGGAGGTCCAGTATGTCCACCATATGACCTATTCTCTCCATACGCCACTTTATAGGATCATCCTGTACACATCCTGTCAGTCGTCTGCCTGAAGGTCAAGGCCCCTTTCTGATGATTTTGTCAAAGTTCATTCAAAACGAATCCGCAGACCAGAGATTCTCAAACCTCTAAATTTAATAAGTCAGAAATAAAGCAGTTGTTAGTGAAGGGAGTGAATCTCTAAATTAAGTTTTTACTATTATACTAACACAGCGGTTCTCAACCTTTTAAGCTCGGCGACCCCTTTTTACAATACCTCACTCTGTCGCGATCCCCCACAACCACATGCACATACAGCAATAGAAGAATGGACAAAAACAATCCATATTTTCGATGGTCTTAGGCGACCCTGAAAAATCGTCAATCGACCCCCAAGGGGGGTCGCGAACCACAGATTGAGAACCCCTGTACTAACATGATCTAATAGTCATGTTCTGGATTGTCAGCACCAAGATTTTTAAATAAAGTATATAGTCTTCCATAATCCATTGTGAACTGAGAAATTTTTAAAAGGTTAGCAAACTTCTTAGGTCTATTCAGGGCTTAGAAGACGCCTGGAGAGTCATTTGTTACCACCCCTGTACTGCTTCAGCTGTGATATCACTTTGAAAACTAATGGAAACGTCAAACTTTTTAAAGAAGCATCACTTCTAGAAAATTCATTGTAAAAAATGCTCTCAAGAACATGACCTAATTTAGCTTGATCTAATTTAACTTGACCTAGTTCTTTTGACTCTCAGTGGAGCATAGCGTCACTACAGTGCTTCGCCAAACGGGACTCAGTCCTGGGCCAATCCTTTCAATTTGGGTTCATGCTCATCCCACCGCCATTGCTTCTTGCTCTACCAAACTCCTCCATGTTTGTTTTGGTCTCCCAGTCTTTCTCGTGGGTTCCAGTCCGGAGTTTGTTTAGCATTTCTGTTCAGAGCAGGGTAAGGGCTACCAAAATCTGCTCAAAGAGGCATGTGCACATCGCTTGTAATGATAATATAGGATGAGTATAATCTCTTGTCGAAAGAATTATTCTCATCTCTGTTCTTGATTACACATACTTTCGCCATATGCTAGATCTTGAGTTTTCTTTGCATGTCTGTCTGTTCGAATAGCTTATTAACTTCTCTAGGTCTGTCTATTTGGATATAGATCAAAGACCAAATTTAGATTACATACCATTCACTGACTGATATATTGTTTTTTCTTTCTGTTATTCGTACATAGATAACGTTACAGCCGTTCCTGGACGCCGAGGACTGTTCTCTTACCTAACTGGTCTACTTAAAAGGGTTGGAACCAAAAAAAAATAAAACAAATAATAGCCCAGTGCAAAACGGTACACTATTCAAAAGGTGAATACTTTGCACAACGCCATCCGAATTTTGATGCCCACTGCCGACACTTAAGAGTCAGTGGAGACAGTGGCGCATGTCTTGCATGAGTGTCCTCAGCTCCGAGATCTGCATGGAGAAGTATCTACTGTGTCGATAGACCTATATGTGAGCTACGAGACCGAACGGCAGAGTTTATTTCCAATCTAAGTTCATCTCAGGTACCTCCACATGTGACTTCTGAGGATTATTTCAGCCCGGAATACTGTTGTAGCTGGTGTGTGTAGCTAATGTGTGTAGATGGTGTATGTAGCTAGTGTGTGTGTGTGTGTATATAATCTGCCGTTACTACGTAACAACGAGACACCTGTTCATTTTCTAAGACTTTCAGCAAAACGCTGGCCTCGTTTTCAGAACGAAGTCGATGTGTAAATAACTTTTTTTTCCCCTAGCGATTTTATTATTAGCATGTAAAAGCTCAAAGCGTTAGACACACATAACACAAGGCTCTATCTAGTAGATCTGAACTCATTCACTCGGGTTGAGAATCACTTGAACTAGATGTTTCAAGCAGAAACCGCTTCGGCAATCAAATCAATAATTTAAAACAGCTTTTGATGTTAGTAATTAAATCAGAGAAACACGCTAAAAAAACATGGGTACACACACATACGTACACACATCACACACACACACACTCGATCTAATCAAGATCTCATCAGTAGAGCTGATCTAGATACCTGGGTCACCAAAGTGCACAAAAAAGGTGAGTCGGTCCACATACCCCAAGAGTCCACGTCGGAACCGCCTCCTTGAAGTTTGGAACCGTTTCCTGTTTGATCTGCCAAAAATCAAACACACTCGAACATATCTATTTTACTTTCTACAGACAATCCCCCCTCCCTTTCGTACTTCCCCCCTCCCTCCCCCCCCCCCCCCACTTCTATATGTCTTGTTATCTTTTACAAACACAGCCAGAACGAAAACATTTTTTGGCACACAAAAAAAAATAATTTAGCATAAAAAAAAAAAAGCTAATCTCAAAAGCGTTTTTCTTGAATGAACGAAGACATGCTTTAAATAATTACATTAAGTCGTGTGGGGGGGGGGGGGGGGGCATATAACAGAGCCCACTATCTGATAACATGAAACATGCGGTTCTTTTTAGGAAACACAAAACACGAACAGCGCATAGAAAAACAGACCAAGGAGAAAAAAAAAGGTTTGAAAGATAAGCCGATAGTCTATAGAAGTAAACAGAACAATTTCACTTTTATTTTGTGGTCTTTTCACTAGTTTAACTTCGGTTACCGGATATAAAGTCGAGTCAACACTTTCTTCTAAACGATTCAAAAACAATGCCGAAGTTTTGACATTTCGTAGTGCATAGCGTCAACAGACCCTAGCTCTAGATCTACATGTGTTTATCTGACATAATCAAATGCCTGTTGCGAGACATTTGTATACAGTGATATACGCAGCAGAGTAGGTGTGCACTTAGGGACCCGAATGTCTTGCCTATGTCAGCGATGCCCTTAGGCACCTTGTTTGCCAAGCACTACGTCAGTCTGTTGCCATATTGTTGGAAGACGAGCAGCTCGGACGAGATTCTCGGAGTACTGTGTTTTGTTTTATAGATGAACCCGGACTCGTGTCTATTTTTAGCGTGACCCCTTGGGGGTTATCGGGAATTTCCGTTGTCAACACTGATCAGCGGATGAATGAAGTAATGGGGAAAAAAAAACAAAAAAAAAAATAAAAAATAAAACCGGGTTAACAAATGCAGCGTCCTTCTACATAGACAACAAACCTGAAACTAGATCATGATCTAGAAAAACGCACGTAACAAGTAGGGGAGAAAGTAAAAGTTCCCCTTTCAGACCTTGCGGTCTATAAGAAAGGCGCATGGATTCTCGACACGGACGTGGAAGCTCTCTTTCAACTCCACACCGTGCAATGGGACAAGCTCTCGCATTCCCTTGGACACTTCCACAGGAGTTTTGTTTTGCTATTCATTTAGCCTAATCACTTCCTCAAGTAATCGTTTCCAGCCGAGAGCCACGTTGAGGCAGAATAGCGTACCCTTGACCAGGTAACCAGAGTCGTTGTTTGTACAATAGACTTAAATTCTTAATGAGAATCAATGTTCAGACAGACTGGTATAAATTACATATATAATAAAAACAAAACTAAACTCAAAAGACACCAAAAAAAAATTCATATTATTCAATGATAAATCTTAAAGAACCCACTGTCATCTGGATGGCTGCCTGGTTATATGATATGCGCTCTGGACTGTAGTATCCTTCCGCACCTTCCGCCACCATTTACCGCCGCCCTACAGTGAGTTTTCGTTCAGAGCACATATCCAACATAATTCGACCTGCGGGCTGTTTTAGCTTCCAACACTCTTGTCGCGGGCCACATTACCGAAAAGGTCTATCTGTCTGTTTGTGGCATTTTACGCCTCGAGAGATGATCTTTTCCCTTTGCAACTTCTTGTATGACTAAAGAGGCCAACGCTTGATACACAGTTTCGGTCACAGGTAGACCTACAAAAATGAAAGGAAATGGATATAAAACTATTTTATTAGATAACCCGTGGGGATCTAATACATTGATTAATGGGATATTTAATGAGCGTCATTTTAGCTATCTTTACCACCGACTCATTTTCTTGTCTCTTTTTGGTAAATACTAACCTCGATCCTCCATTCTCTGATGTAGCTCAACTATCTTTTATTAGCAGCTAAGATCTAGAACGCAGCCATATTTGTTTCATAATGCTGTTTATATATGTTGTTGTTTTTTCAAAACATCCAAACATGATGGCTTATTATCACGCAAAAAAAAAAAAGTAAAGATCCGCTCAACTTTTCCAGATAGACTCTATAGTGCTACTTCATAAACGCACAATGATAAAGGTCATGGTACCAATCCATCAGCAAAAAGACATTAGACCCTAAAGCTAGGTAATTATACATTTTTTTCAACCTTTCTTTTTTTTTTTGGAGAAGGGATTTTCTATACTTTGTGGAACCACGTCGCGGGCCGAATCTTGCCCGCGGGCCGTATTTTCGTCATCACTGGTCTAGAGCGTAATACTCATCAAATGTGAAGAAATATCCGAAACATAAAAAACAAATTATGTTTCAAAGACATTATACCTATAACACAGTCGCCCCGGAGTCGTTATGTAACTCTTGACCACACTATTTGGTACAGAACAATTTCATGACCAACTTGTTATAAACACATCGACCTTCAGTGTGACCGGCCTTGAGTAATGTGATCTTATCTTGTGGAGAATTAAAGAACCATGGAATTATTTTTAGTTATCTCCCTTTTGTTAAGTCTCCCAAAATAGATTGGTTTCAAAGTGTTCACCAGCCCGTGGTTCATGCCAGAACTAATCTAACTCGATAGATCGTTACATGGTAAGAATCCTTTAATGCAGTGGTTCTCAAACTTTTTTGACCCGGGGACCACTTGATATAGTCTTTACTCGCCCACGAACCCCAAAGTGAAAAAGCTACATAAATGCATAGTAATTACAAATGTAAAAAAAAAAAAAAAGAAACAAACACAAAAAACACAAACACACACACCAAACATTTTCTTGATGGAGTGTTTATTGAAACTTATAACTTTTGGCTAAAATAAAATTTCAAAAAAAATCAATAACTTGATTGATGTTGGTGAAAATGTTATGAGTGTAGTTATGTCCGGCCTTAATGTTTGTAAGTGGCCACCTCCAAATCGCCACGTGCACACATTTCTTTTAAAGTTTCTTCTATTTGTCAGGATGTTCTTTACGGCAAGGAATCCAGTTGGTACCAACCAAAGAAGAATGGAAAAATAGTCAACAACTTCTCTACAATGACCCATAATGCAGGACATAAAATTGGGATTTTTTACATGTGTATTTTGGTAATTAGAACTTTTGGTATCCTCGTTCAAACGTTGGACTTAAGTTCCCCGTTTGGGGATATTTGATCCGTGATTGATATTTGATCTTGTTTACGTGCTAAAGGGTTCAATACCCAATCGGGAATATCCAAGTGAACAATTTTCATCTTCTGCTGAGCCCTTATGATCGTCTCGCGGACCCGCTCCACATTCTGAGAACCACTGCGCTTGTGGCTCAGTTACTCTTCTTTCAGACCTTACTATGTGTATGGCAGATGATGGTTAAGGTCATCTGTTTCTTTGGTTGACAGTTAACGCGCAGGGTTTCATGTGGCCAGCACAATGACCAACCGCCTTTACTTTCCTTAACTCAAGTCAGGTACCCATTAGAGTTGAGTTGACTCACTTTAATTCATAAGTTCTGAAGCCAAGTGGTTAACCACTTAGCCACCGCGCTCCACCCCACCCCCTTTGCAGTAATGACTGAACTAATTCGTCCAGCCCTAATCACGTTCTTAACCCCCTCCCCCCATTATGTTCTCTCTCAACCAAAGGCTAATCAGTACATCTGTACGTGATGACCACCCAGAAGATGTTTGGAAGAAAATATAAATTACTTAGATCAGTGCAAACACGTCATTAGCTTCGATTGTAGGAACTGGGTAAGAAAGTCTTCCAATGCCCCTGATGTTGTGACGTAAGTCAGGGGGAAATAACAACGAGGCTAGGGCTTAATATATATATATATAGTATGAACAAAGTCAATAAGAGTAAAAAAAAAATAAATAAATAAAAATAAAAAAAAAAAGGAAAAATAATTAGATCTAGAATCTAGAACAAAGTCTAATTTTGATGATAAAATAATGGGTGTAATTGACAATCAAAGTAATCAGAGTAACAAATATAAACAAACTGATTAAGTTATTCTATATATATATATTTGCACTGATAGGGAAACAACAAGTGGACAGTTGCTCGCTAGATTAAGTCAAGAGTAATTGGGGTACATTCTACTACATTGTAATACTAGTTTCTAGAAATAAAAGTAGTTTTTTTTTTAGATCCTTCATAAAGAAAACAAAGGCATTGCCCCACTGGGAAAACTTTAGTCTGAACGTTATAATTTGTCAAAGTATTAAAATAAATGAATTTTAATTCACCCAGAGAACTAGAAAATATTAATCTTGTACAAACTTCACGATTTCGTGTATTTCCGCATGTAGGCCTTCTTGATTAAAGAGTTGGATAAATTAATGTTCAGGAACTTGTTTGCACATTGTCTTGGTATAAAGACCAATCTATCGAATATTACAAAGTCTTTAAGATTTATACTTTTTTCTCGGGGGGTGGGGAGGGGCATGATTTGGGGAGGGGAAAGTTAAAAAAATGTTCCAATTATTAAAAAATCTAACATTCATTAGCTTACTTATTTAGAGTGAAATAATCGCTCTATATGTTGTAGAAAGGAGGTGTATATTTGTAAAAAAGTATTTTTTAAAAATGTTTTTTCATGTTGTGAATGTAATGTTTGTCAAATATTTGACATGTTTTGGGTTAAAGATGACTTTCTCCTTACCCCAATCCCCGCAGGAAGACGGAGGGATGGCAGCCAGCAGGGTTTGAACTCGAGATCATTGGGGGCCACACGAATGTCAGTCCAGTATTTATTCCACACGACCAGGCAGCCATCCATGGTACATAGAGGATAGTCAATTAGTCCGTGACCTTCGTAATTAAAGATGGCATTGAGTTGTCTCGATTATGAAGAGTTGGAGGAAGTACCAACCATCATAGTCTTTTGTAGTGTTGTGTCTGTTCTCTTTTGTAGTGTTGTGTCTGTTCTCTTTTGTAGTGTTGTCTCTGTTCTATTTTGTCATGTTGTGTCTGTTATCTTTTGTAGTGTTGTGTCTGTTCTCTTTTGTAGTGTTATGTCTGTTCTCTTTTGTCATGTTGTGTCTGTTCTCATTTGTAGTGTTTTTATCTGTTCTCTTTTGTAGTGTTGTGTCTGTTCTCTTTTGTCATGTTGTGTCTGTTCTATTTTGTCATTTTGTGTCTGTTCTCTTTTGTCAAGTTGTGTCTGCTCTATTTTGTCATGTTGTGTCTGTTCTATTTTGTCATGTTGTGTCTGTTCTCTTTTGTCATGTTGTGTCTGTTCTATTTTGTCATGTTGTGTCTGTTCTATTTTGTCATGTTGTGTCTGTTCTATTTTGTCATTTTGTGTCTGTTCTCTTTTGTCAAGTTGTGTCTGCTCTATTTTGTCATGTTGTGTCTGTTCTATTTTGTCATGTTGTGTCTGTTCTCTTTTGTCATGTTGTGTCTGTTCTATTTTGTCATGTTGTGTCTGTTCTATTTTGTCATGTTGTGTCTGTTCTATTTTGTCATTTTGTGTCTGTTCTCTTTTGTCATGTTGTGTCTGTTCTATTTTGTCATGTTGTGTCTGTTCTCTTTTGTCATGTTGTGTCTGTTCTCTTTTGTCATGTTGTGTCTGTTCTATTTTGTCATGTTGTGTCTGTTCTCTTTTGTCATGTTGTGTCTGTTCTATTTTGTCATGTTGTATCTGTTCTTTTTTCTGAAGCGTTGTCGTTGTTGTTGTTTTAAATGAAAAAAAAAAGGTCCTTGCAATCACAAGCAATTTCTAATAAGAATTAAATAACGCAGTATTAGTCTTAGATATATTATGATCTAGCCAAATTCAGCTAATACGTCTCTAAAACCAAAGTTCACTGTTGAATAGTGGACTACGATTGTACCAGCAACATGCCAAGATCTAGAAGCCTGAATGAAAGGGAGTCGTGACGCGCTACTAGGGCAATACATTCACACCAGGTAACCCCAGCGTCTGTTCCCGATACACCTTTGACCTGCATGTGAATGTAGGTACAGTATGGTGCGAGAGGACAGGTTTACAGGCGGTGTAGGTGTTAGAGATGGGGGGTGGGGTGAAAGAGAGAGAGAGAGAGAGAGAGAGAGAGTGATCGGAAAAAAAATGAGTATTGTGTTTCGTGTCACGGGGTACACTTCAGAAATAAGACTTGAAGCTAAGACATATAATACGCACATTGTCTGCCAGATTTCATTTCATACAAGATTTTCATTAATACAACAGGACTTAGAAAAATGCACTAGCGTAGCTTACAGTACTGAGTTCATTCTAAACACACAAGTTTTATCCCACCTTGTAGGGTGCGGGTTTTGGGTGCGTGGGAGGGGGGGGGGGAAGGGGCGGAGGGCGACAATTATCTGTCAACATGTCAAACATGGTGTTAGACGTGGATGGAGCGCCTTACGACGGGCTGTAATTGGTGTGGGGGGGGGGGGGGGAGGGGGCATTGCGTGAGGCGCGTCACAAGGTGTGAAAGTTTTAAGTACCCGCATTATTCCACTCTGTTTTACAGCCTATTCACCATTTCTGAACAGCATGGGGGGAGGGTCAGAGTAGGACATATCTATTAGTTCATGCAAATTAAGTCTCGGGTTTTATGTCAGGAACAATACAAGAAAACTTGAGAGCACGGCGAAATGGAACACCTAAACATTGTGTGGGTCAATGTTATGTATTTCTTATAGGCTTGATCATTTCCATGTGTCCTCGTGACCATATGTCTGTTATTGTGTTGTTTGCCTATGTGCCTGTTCATATGTAAGACAGTTTGTCCGACCATCTGTCTGTCAGTTCTATATGTGAGTTTGTCCGTCCTTTAGTTTGTCAGTTCTGTCTGTCAATTTGTCTGTCCATGTGTCTATCAATTTAATGTCTTTCAGACGTTGTTTTTTATTTAGTGCTCTTCTGACCATCCGTCTACTCATTCGTCTGTTTGCCTTTCTATGTGTACGCTTGACTATACCTTCGCTCTTAAATTCGTCTAATATACTGATTAACAAAACAGGGGGGGGGGGGGGAATCATCAATTAATAAATAGATAAATGTTAATGATTTAATTAATAAACGTGTTGGGGGGGGGGGGGGGGAGGGAAAGCAGTTATTGCCCTTGTTTGTTGAGGGATTCATTCCAGTTTATCCATGGGAATTTATTTTCTCATTTCAGATGTTTCTATAGCAACACTCAAACATCACAAACACACTCAAAGTTAAAAAGTAAAGTTCACCTTTCAAATCTTACGATCTATAGGGAAGAGGAGGTAATGGTCATCTGTTTCCATGGCCAACGGTTAGCGTGGCCAGCACAACGACGCAACTAATGTCAGTTAATCATTACAGCTGGATGGACTCAGATGCGTCCAAATATCCCGAAACGTAAAATCACAGATTTTGAACCCGGGACCCCCAGTTCAGAAGACAAGCGCTTTACTACTTAGCCATCGCGGCTTCCAGAAACACATTAAGCCGAGATTATATAATGTACATGTAGCACTAGGGAAGAAGGAGCATTAGTACATATATTTTCTAGCATATGGAACAATAAATATTATTTTATCTTTGTGTCTTTCTGAGTATTTTATTAAGTTTTGTTTTTGTGTTTGAAGATTATGGTTCAGTGTTTTATGTATAACTGCTACTTTACTTTGAAGTCTTCTATCCTGAAGGGTCTCTAAATTAGTGATGATGTTAAGGTCCTCTGTTTCTCTGGCCAACAGTTATCAAGCAAGGTGACATGAGGCCAGCACAACGACCAACCGCCTTTACTTTACTCAAGTCAGGTACCCATTAGAGTTGGGTAGACTCAGGAGCGCCCTAAAATCCCGAAATTCGAAATCCCAGTCTTCACCGAGATTCGAACTTAGGACCCCAGGTTCGGAAGCCAAGCCAAAACCACTCTGCCACCGCCCCCTTTACTTTAATCAAATGTGAATATTCGTGTCTATTAGTATCAATCTACTATAGCGTGTTAATATTAAAGATTCGATGATGTTTCTGGCTGATTAAGACTACATGCTTGTAACTCTATTGACACAAGTGGAGATTGAGAACTTATTCACTTATTCAAATTATCTCTTGCATAACTAAGAAAATTAATTATGTCTATATCTTTGTGTCTCTCTGATTATTTTAATCAGTCTTTTTTTTTTTTTCTATGTGTAGCTTATGGTTCAGTGTTTGAATAGTTGCTACATGATTGCTACCTTTATCTCTCTATTTTGTTCTCTTCTCTTAAACACGTGAGTATCATGGGCGTATCTAGGATTTTATTTGGGGGAAGGGGATTTTTTCTCGCCCATGTAAACATAACCTATGACCTTCAACCCAGACACTACTTAAACTTGAGATAAACACTGTAACCAAATGACTGCTATAGTGAAGTGATAGTGTAGCTATGTATAATTGTCGAGTCTTGCACAGCAGAGATTGCAAAAACAAAAACATAACGTCATAGGTCAACGTCCCAAAATGTGTAAGAGGGGCTGTAGCTCAAGTGGTAGAGCGCTCGCTTAGCATGTGAGAGGTACAGGGATCGATACCCTGCTGCTCCATACTTTTTTTTTTCTTCTTAAAATCATATATATATTTTAAAATTTGAAATTAAAGCATTAAAAAAATCAACTTGACCTTAATTTTCAAAATAAAATTATCATTGAGTTGTTTGTTAGTTTTCGATTTTAACATTAAATGATAACAATTTAACAATTTATAAATAAGAGAAGTCGATGTGGATAGATGGGACCGAGATAAGATAACCTACAAGCAAATGTGAATAAAGGAAAAAAAAAAACCTTCAAGAATGTAAACAACGTAACATGGAGAAAGGGGGGGGGTCTGTCTTGTGGAATACGCTCTGGACTGTCCTCTTAAACATTTCTTTAATTACCGCTGCTAATCCCCGCCCGCCCTGCTTGAGGTTTTAACGAGGGTGTAGAAATCTCCAATTCTGAAACAACATTCTAAACGTATAGAAACTTCATTTTATGGTGCTAAAGAGTGCTAAAAAGAAAAAATACATAGCTAGATTATCTGTACTGTATTAGTAATAGAATGTAATCTAGAAAGACCAAAACAGCAAGCTATTTATAACTAGTTCTCACTAATTCAGTAGTTTTGATTGTTAATTTTTCATGGTCTTAAATTGTTTGACCTTGGATTATGTAGTGTAATCTACGGTCCGACAGTAATTGGGTTGACTTTTAGGGCATTAGTACTTTCGGGTTAATGTCCAACTAGGACAATTTTCATACGTGATCGATACCCTGCTGCTCCATACTTTTTTTTTTCTTCTTAAAATCATATATATATTTTAAAATTTGAAATTAAAGCATTAAGAAAATCAACTTGACCTTAATTTTCAAAATAAAATTATCATTGAGTTGTTTGTTAGTTTTCGATTTTAACATTAAATGATAACAATTTAACAATTTATAAATAAGAGAAGTCGATGTGGATAGATGGGACCGAGATAAGATAACCTACAAGCAAATGTGAATAAAGGAAAAAAAAAAACCTTCAAGAATGTAAACAACGTAACATGGAGAAAGGGGGGGGGGGGTCTGTCTTGTGGAATACGCTCTGGACTGTCCTCTTAAACATTTCTTTAATTACCGCTGCTAATCCCCGCCCGCCCTGCTTGAGGTTTTAACGAGGGTGTAGAAATCTCCAATTCTGAAACAACATTCTAAACGTATAGAAACTTCATTTTATGGTGCTAAAGAGTGCTAAAAAGAAAAAATACATAGCTAGATTATCTGTACTGTATTAGTAATAGAATGTAATCTAGAAAGACCAAAACAGCAAGCTATTTATAACTAGTTCTCACTAATTCAGTAGTTTTGATTGTTAATTTTTCATGGTCTTAAATTGTTTGACCTTGGATTATGTAGTGTAATCTACGGTCCGACAGTAATTGGGTTGACTTTTAGGGCATTAGTACTTTCGGGTTAATGTCCAACTAGGACAAATTTCATACGGGATCGATACCCTGCTGCTCCATATTACTTTTTAAAGTTTTTTTGTTTTTATACACCTAAAATACATTTTGGCTACATGAAATACTTCTACAACGTGGCACCGTTCCATTCTGTACAGGCTCCCACATTCACTATGTCTGTATCAAAGTTCATTGTCAATAGATCATGGTCAAAGTTCATGGTCACTACTGTATCGATTTCCCGCATTGAAAAAAAAAAGAGACTGTGGAACACGCTAGATGATATCTCTGTCTTTAGACAGGATGATATGATAGTGAATCTCTGGTTTTAAGCGAACATTAAGAATGGAGAGTTTCAAAGAAACCTCAGCCACAACAAATTCTAATACTCCTTCTTCCCTAGTGCTATTAGGGCATGGAATGGGTTGCCTGAGCAGAATTTAAGTCATTGGTTAATATGCATGACTAAATGCATGACGCGTAGGAAGTAATCATCTTCTTTTTTAAAGTAACGTCTGTATTATATAAGATAAATTGTGGTTCGGAAACAAAAGTGGAAGAAATCAAGATATAAACAGACAACAGACACGCAGAAATATTTTACAATTTGATGATCAAGATGGAGATGGAGTTCAATTCTAGAAGTTGATCGCCTTTTTTTTTATGGGTGATGAACACAAGATCTCCGAAATATAAGGCTCCCGTTTGAGAATTTAAATATGGGCCTTGCATTTGATAAACTATTAACCTTATTAATTGTTGGGGCTGTCACGTGACTACTTTCAAACGTTGATTTTTTAATATTTTTAACCTAACCTCGTTCTGATTAAGGGTCGAGCTGACATCGTGTCTCTTTTAGCCGTGACGCTATAGTTGAAGATGCTTTTAGGAGGGGAGAGGCAATTCCATGAAGACGTCTTCACATTGTCTGGTTCACTTCCTGGCCTGGAGCAATGGGTCATTAAATTCTTACCTTGCCGTCTGGGAGTCTCAAAGCAAGCAGCACGCACTACTAGGGTTGACATATCAGGCAGCTTGGGTAATAACTATCTTCACATTACAATTATAGCATGTCTAAGGATATTAAATGACCTTTTCATGTTTCTAAGTTTGTTTTGTATAGTCAGATGGGTTTTCTACCAGACTTAAACAAAAAAAAAATAGAAGAAAATACTTTTTGAAAACAAAAGCTTGTATTAAGTGTAATTGTATCAATTAGTTTGGATCCGTCAGGTTATTAAATTTGTAATAGATCTAGACTAACAGTAATAAATCTGTGCGATTAGAAATATTTTCACCGATTGTTTTTGTTTAGTGCCATTTCATGCTTTTAGCTTTCTCAATGCGTTATGATCCTATTGAACCAATAGGGAAAAGGGCGGGTGTGGGAGAGAGAAAGAAAGTCGTATCTTGTGAATGTTGCCGTGATTGCTTTTTAAATGCCTAATAAAATTATATATTTTAAAAAGTTGCACGACTTCAATTCGAACTGATGGGCTCAAGCCTCCTCAAGTAAACTCATTAACCACTCTGTCAGCGAACTGCTTATGAAAATAGAAGGTTTTATAGTTATTTATTTATATTTTCAAACTTATAAGGGTTCCCTGTTTCAAATTTTTGATCTACGGAGGTTGATGTATTAAGGCCGTCGGTTAACGAAGGTGTCGTGAGGCCAGCACAAAGACCAACCGTCTTTACTTTCCCATCGTATGTCAGGTGCCCATCAGAGTTGTATGGACCCAGGGCCGTGTCAAAAATCGCCAAATTTAAAATGCCTCGAGACGCCTCTCTGGGTTCGAAAGCCAAACGCTCTGCCTCACGGCATCTACACCTCTTCCTCTTTGTAGGCAAAGTTTTCATTTAAAGAGGCTGAAATAGGAAAGTAAAAATGAAAGAGACAGTAAGAGTATACAAGTAAGATTTAATTAGTCAGAGTTTAATTTTAAAATTATAAAAGCTAGAGTCAGGGCCGGCCCTAAGTAATTGGCAAAGGCAAAGTGATTTTGATGGCACCATATGAATGAACACCAAATAATAATAATCTATATAATAAAGCAGAAAGTAAGGAGTTTGTATGTATATATGGGTGTATCTCCCGCATAAAAATCAAAACCGTTAGACCGATCTTAGACTGATCTTAATAAAACTTGGCATAAACGCTCCTTGGGTACTAACTGGAACCGTAACGTGTGTATAGTAGTCCTATAACAAACCATCGAAAAAAAAAGTTGCCCAACTCTATCAAAGTGTTACTATTTCATGGATCCAAGCCATGTTTACAGAGACAAGATCGAAAGGATCTAGATCTATATCTACTTTTAAGAACTAAACTTGGCACATGTAGTTTTTTTACTTTGACACATGAAAATACTAAATATAATCTACTGATTTCATTATTAATAAAATTAACCTTCAAATTTGTGTTTCAAAAGCATTTTTTACATAAATTCGTTCCTTATATCTGCGAATGTAGACGTCCTGACGTACTTTATAATCCCCTTCAATTAACAAATCTGGTAAACCCGTTTTAATTGTACTTTATATCCCATTCATCTCGCGCTACTTTCATTTTAATTGCTACAGTCATCTCTATTCGCTTTTAACAAATCGGGTAAATTCGTTTACATATTATTTTATATTTGATATTGGTGCAAAACCCATTTTCACAAAACAAATTTTATGGCGAAAGAGAAAAAAACTTGAAAGGATCATTAACTAAGTTTAACATACATCTAAATCCAATCCACTAGATTAGTTATACATAAACTAAAGCCCGCAGGCCGCGGGTAATGTCCGGCTAGAAATAAATAAAATTACGCCATTCATAAAAAAACAACAACAACAAGCGTAGTCTAACAAATAGATTTGTAAATAAACCTTGAGTCACAGTAGTGAACTAGAGTTAGGCTAGAAGCAGACACCTAGTGTTCTGAGATATTTGCGGTTTGATACATGTATTGCAATGTTTTTAAGTCCTGTGCGAGGCCCCACTAATCGGAGTCCGAATGCCGCTGTCTAATTTGCCTATGTCTAAGGCCGGCCCTGTTAGAGTTTAATAATAAAGGATAATTAATAAGGGTTAAGCAGTCATAGTTAAAATGCAAGACTATTATAAGAGTTAAAAAGTAAGAATTCAATAGAAAGAGTTAATTAGTAAGATTTAAAATTGAGAATAGTCAGAATTTTATAGTTAGAGAAATAGTGAGAATGATATAGTTGGAGTGGGTGATAGAATCTACTAAAAGAAAATATGGTTTACTTTTTGGAGATGCAGAGAGAGTGTGTGTTTGTGTGTGTGTCTGTTTGTGAGAAAGGGAAGGTAGTCGGCTTGGTGATTTGAGGCTAGGGTTTATCCCAACAAAAAAAAACGAAGCTTGTTTTCTCACAGTTGTGAGATATAATGCGCTTGTATTTGTGTGTTTGTGTGGGTGTGTGAAAGTGAGTTATGCAAACCAAAGCATGTCACAGGTGAGAAGCTTTCCAGACAGGTGAGGGAAACAGGTGAGCAAGTCCTGCTTCTATGAAGACAAGGCTTGCAAAGAAATTTGATAAGTTTTGAATGACATGTTTGTATATGCATCTGTGTGTGTTTGTCAAAGTACATTGCTGTGTGTTCATGTCTATGTGTTCCTGTTTATTATGGATGCGCTCCGGACTGTCAGCATTGGTTCCGAGTTCGAGTCTCGCCTGTTGTCATATATTTCCGTCTTATAGGAATTCTTGTCTTATATTTTATAGACGTTATTTCAAAAAACAAAATAAGATAATTACGTCCTACGCATTTCATGTATCAATCTAGTCATGCGTGCTATCAATGACTTAAACTCTGCTAAGTCGTTGGTTTTCCAGGCTGATTCAGGCAACCCATTCCATTCTCTAATGGCACTAGGGAAGAAGGAGCACTTGTACGCATTAGTTCTGGTGTATGGAATAAGAAATGTGCCTCTATCCTTGTGTGTTTCTGAGTATTTTATTTGATTTTGTCTTTACTATTTGTAAATTATGGTTTAGTGTTTTATGTATTTTTATTCTTCTGTCCTGAAGTGTCCCTAAGTTTAGTGATTTTAGTGGTGTTACTCTAATCAAATCGGTCTAGAAATGATCTTCTTTGCTAAAAGTAAGTCCGAAGTTCGATCTAAGTGGAAGGCACACAGAAAGGTGTGGGGCGAAGTCTCCCCCCTCCCCCCTCGGCGTCTAATTAGCTCCTAAAGCATGTGAGAACTGTCGAGACGAGTGTAGTAGCTGCTCAATAGAATACTTTGTGGAAATTAGCGTGACGCTTTCACTGTGCCAGTCAGACAAGAGGTTCTCAAAGTCTGCTCATGTGGTTGATTTTGATGTCTTCAAACATCTCCCTTGCGATTCTGGGATATTCACTGTGCAAAATCTATGGGCTTTTAAATTTTGCTATGCAGCAAGGCATATGAGGCCCATCATTGATACGCAAACTGCGGTCACAGGCTTGGCTTCTAAAATCAACAGACGCTGACACACTTTCAACTATCTTTCTACTTCTGGATTGTACGCCGTCTAAAATCCAGGACCCTTCCTTTATGCTCGCTCTCCATGTGGAACTATCCAGGACCTTGCCTTTATGCTTGCTCTCCATGTAGATCTATCTGATCTATCTAGGACCCTTCCTTTATGCTCGCTCTCCATGTGGATCTATCCAGGACCTTGCCTTTATGCTTGCTCTCCATGTAGATCTATCTAGGACCCTTCCTTTATGCTCGCTCTCCATGTGGATCTATCCAGGGCCTTGCCTTTATGCTCGCTCTCCATGTGGATCTATCCAGGACCTTGCCTTTATGCTTGCTCTCCATGTGGATCTATCTGATCTATCTAGGACTCTTCCTTTATGCTACCTCTCCATGTGCATCTATCTGATCTATCTAGGACTCTTCCTTTATGCTAGCTCTCCGTGTGGATCTATCCAGGACCTTGCCTTTATGCTTGCTCTCCAAGTGGATCTATCGGATCTATCCAGGACCTTGCCTTTATGCTTTCTTTCCATATGGACCTATTGGATCTATTCAGGACCTAGCCTTTATGCCTGCTCTCCATGTGAAACAAACTAGGACCTTTCCTTTCTGTTTGCTCTCCATGTAGATCTATCCAGTGAAGCGCCTGGTGTGATCAAGTGTGATAAGCAAATTACAAGAAAACACATGATCTAACATAGGGTGAGAACCAATGAAACAGGGGACTGCATGCCGACTGTATTGATGCACCATCAACTACTTCTTGGACAATTACTCAACATAAAAAAAAAAAATCCAGACGGTTCATTGATCAGACGACATTAAGAGACAAAGGAGGAATCATCGTTTTTTAGAGGAATTGGTAAGAAATAAAAACCTAGATAAACCCAAACATTTTCGTGATTTACGTGTTATTCAAGTTCGACAATAACAATATTTAAGTAACAGGATAACCAGTTCTTTTAAATGTCACTGGCATTCATGTCATGGTGTGACTTTTGACATTAATCTAGAATTATATTTTTACGTTTAGAAAACTTGTCGTGAAAACATTCTTCGTGGTGCATTATTTACGCATTTTTAGAATATCGTTTGAAATTAATTCTTAAAACCCTATCTGAAATTATAAGTCTTACAGTCTTTTCTTTTAAAGTCAGAAACATAAGTTCCGAAGAGCTCACTTCTGCAAAGGTTTTCATTATATATTAAGCAGATTGGTTGATATCCTTCTTGGTGTTGCTTTCGTAGTTGTTGTTGTTGCTGTCATTGTTGTTTTTTTAATGTCATCGTTGTTGTCAATGATGTTGTTGTTGCTGTTAATGTTTCTGTTGTTGCTGTCGTTGTTGTTAATATTGCTGTCGTTGCTGTTGTTGCTGCTGACAATGTTGTTGTTCTTTAAGTTAATGCTGTTGTTGATGTTGATGCGGTATTGATGTTTTTGATGTTATCGCTGCTAATGACCATGTATTGACTAAATAGTTATAAATACATCTATATTCACTCTAAAAGTTTAAATAGCTGTTAACTGAGCTAAAAAAAAACATACATAAGAAACAGAAAGTTTGACGTTGTATTATTGCACGTTCGACCACTTTATCATCACTCTTTAATACTTTCTTTTTTTAACCTTTTCTTTTCTAAATCTTTTTTTCTATATATTCTCTCCCTCTCTTTCTTCTTCCTCTTCTTTCTCTGTCTGTCTCTCTCTCTCTCTCTCTCTATGTCAGTCTGAGATGTTATTCACAAGAGAGGATTTCAACATCCTCAATTATCAATTTGTTTGTAGACTGTCTCCAGCCTTTTTCCCCACACTTCCAGCACCGTGATTCTGTCCTTGTGTACGTATGTCTCGGCGTATTGGTTTGTGTGTATTTATGTGTGTTTGTATGTGCGTGTGGATATGCATGTGTATGTATGTGTCTAAGTAAGTGTGTATGTGTGTGTGTGTCACTATTTTTATTAATTTTGTTTTTGTTGTTGATTTGCTTTTTCACCTGATAGTGTTTTGGACTTGCCGTGTATGTTAGGCCGGTAAGACATGTGACAAATCTAATGTGACAAGTAACTATTCGCCTGGACATAATGACTCACGCGCCGACCATGACCTACCACTACAGCACTCCTTCAACTTCACGGGGGTTCGCCTAATGCTCATGGTTGCTAGGTAACCGAGTGACATATCGCACTCACTGTGACATCATACTCTCTGTGTGACACATCATATTGTCTGTGGCATCGTACTCTGTGAGACATATCATACTCTCTGTGACATTGCACTATGTTTGACATATCATTTGCTCTGTGACATTTCATTCTCTCTGTGACATCATAGTCCATGTGACATATCATCCTCTCTGTGACATCATAGTCTCTGTGACATATCATTCTCTCTGTGTATCATAGTCCTTGTGACATATCGACTTCTCTGTGGCATCATAGTCCATTTGACATATCATTCAGACTATGACGTCATAGTCTCTGTGACATATCATCCTCTCTGTGACATCATAGTCTCTGTGACATATCATTCTCTCTGTGTATCATAGTCCTTGTGACATATCGACTTCTCTGTGGCATCATAGTCCATTTGACATATCATTCAGACTATGACGTCATAGTCTCTGTGACATATCATTCTCTCTGAGACATATTCTCTCTGTGACATCATAGTCTTTGTGACATATCGATCTCTCTGTGATGTGTATCTTGCAAACTAGAGTAGTCTCCCTGGGGATCAATCCTGTAATTAGGAATCACTCTCGTGTTAATATCGTATCAAGTCCCCTGTGACTGTAACTTATCAGAGGTGTCAACAGTCTCCGTTGGTTTTTACTGGTGAGTGCGACTGTACTTTCAGCAAGGAATAAATCTGTTTCAGAGATATTTCGCGCTTCACACCCGCATCAAGAGATGATGAAGCAGCCAGCACACTGCAGTTCAGGCTTTTCATCTAGATGTTTCAAGCGTATTTTTTGACACTGGGACTTAAAAGTCATCCACATTGGTGGCTACCTAGTCGTCCGGTATGTGACTTCCATTACTATGGTCCCAGGTTTGAACCTTGCCCGCTGGTATCCTCTTCCCTCCAGCAGGAAGTCTGAAGGAACGGCCGAAACAAATGAGCCACCAAAAGACAAACAAGCTGATCACAACAGTAATCCAAACCAAATAGCCATACCAACCACTCACAGTGACAACCCTCGTTAACCATGTCTAATGACCCTGAACTCTTCTGACCAACCATTCTTAACAATTCGCAATATACTTTATTCCCATCACTGGACATACTCACTGACCAAGACTAATATACATGTAACATAAACATAGATTTAACACATTTAACATAAATGTCGTAGACCTGGGTGAAAGGTGGAGATATGCATTTTCTTGTCATTAGAAAGAAGAGCAAGTTCTCCAGCGTGTATTTCCCTAGAGCTAGTGAGAGGCGTCACAAAAGTCTACCCTGTATCTGTATACAGTTCTTTTATTAATTATTATATGGTTCAATTACGCAGAAACACCAATATTCTCATCTTCCTATAAGTATAAGGGATGTAATTATTTTGCTGAAATATCACCTAACGAAAGGTTGCTCCTTTTCTATCTATCTATCTATCTATCTATCTATCTATCTATCTATCTATCTATCTATCTATCTATCTATCTATCTATCTATCTATCTATCTATCTATCTATCTATTTGTCTGTCTGTTTTTCTGTCCGTCTGTTGTCTGTCTGTCTGTTTATCTATCTATCTCTACGAAGCGATCGTATTATTTGCGAACTAATTTAGCTCAGCACTGTATCTTCAGGGATAACGACTGAACAGACTTTCTACTCGACTGGTCATTCCACTGGTCATCAGTGGTCTAAATGAGGATGAGGAGGGGTGGGGAAGCCTATGAAAGAAAAGCTGGGATTTGTATAAGTTCTTCAGTCAGCCGCTGGTCAGGAATAGTTTGGACCATAGTCCGCTCGGTCAAGCGGATTATACTCATTATGAGATGACAGAGCAATGCCATTAGTTGACCGACACACTGACCAGCCCAGCCTCACCAAGCCTCGTGTCTGATCACGTAGCCAGTAGCCATCTTGCGGCCCATAATCCTTTTATAGGCTTTAATAAGTCACATAAACACGCTGTAATCAATGCAAGCAAAATAATGTTAAAGTGTAAGCGAGTTATTCCTGAGCTAGACAGGCCAATAATTTGTTAACTATGATAGTAGTACATATCAGAAAAAACAACAACACATAGTCGATGTCCAGAAATAAAACGCAGATAATACGTCACATGTGACGTAGATTATCATTTTATATTTAACCAATCGAAATGACAATGTTAGACTTTTTTTTTCCAGCAAAGCAAAATTTCCTAAATAAACAAAAACTATAAAAAAGCATAAAGGTTTGTTTGCCAAGCAAATAAACATTGATCGCTATAAAACGTTTGTCAATTTCATGCAGTGCTAAAAATAAACTACCAGTTACCAACTTAAAAACTTGGTTCACATGACGAGAATCTCTTTTTTTTTTGTCGCCAATAGACTAAAAAAAAAAAAAAAAATCAAGAAAAACATAAAAGAGCGAAAGTTGTGAGCAGTTTTTTGTTAAAAATAAATGAAGAAAGGGGAATAACTGAAAAGATATGTGACCAGATAAAAGAAGAGAGAAAGGTGAGAAGTGGTAAAGAAACTAGTGAAGAGATAGAGTGAAGTAAACGAAGAGCTAAGTGAAGATAAGTGAATATTTTGGTAAGGAGATAATAAAAGAGGTAAATAAAACGAGGCAAAGATAATTGAAGAGATAAAGGAAGGTTATAAAGGAAGGACGATAAAGGAAGGCTATAAAGGAAGGACGATAAAGAAAAGAGATAAGTGAACAGATAATTAGAGAGATAAAGGAAGGAGATAACGGAAGGAGATAACGGAAGGAGATAACGGAAGGAGATAAAGGATGAGATAAAGTAAGAGACAAAGGAGGAGACAAAGGAGGAAATAAGTGAACAGATAAATAAAGAGATAAATAAAGAGATAAATAAAGAGATAAATAAAGAGATAAATAAAGAGATAAATAAAGAGATAAATAAAGAGATAAATAAAGAGATAAATAAAGAGATAAATAAAGAGATAAATAAAGAGATAAATAAAGAGATAAATGGAGAGATAAATGGAGAGATAAAGGGAGAGATAAAGGGAGAGATAAAGGGAGAGATAAAGGGAGAGATAATGGAATATATAAGATAAAAGATATGTGAAGTAAAAAGATAATTGATGAGGCCTGAAGAGATAAAGGAAGAGAAATGAAGAAAAGAGAGATGCGAAGACAAGAAAGATGAATAGATCAGTGAAGTTGTGAACACACTTGAACACTTCTAAAGTACTGTGTTATATTCTAGTCTCTTCTTTACCCACTGACCCCAGAACCCAGTATTTACCTTTTCACTAAACACCTAGCAAATAAACACAAAAAGGTGAAGGGAGTATTATTATGTATGTTCTTATAAATGACAAGTTTCCCTTTCAAAATAAAAGACCATTTCTCCTACATGTTAGAGACTTAAAGCCGTCGAGTTATTTGACATTGAAACCAATCGTTCGTTCCATTCTGGTACATCAGGTCTGGTAAGGAAACTTTTACTTTCGAAACTCTAAACTCTACAAGTCACCTACGTTGTACGTAAAGGTAGGTTTTGTTGTCTATGGCCTTGAGATTTACGCTGGCAGATGAAAAAAAAAATAAAAGCTCATCTGTTTTTATGACCAACGGTCAAACGAAGGTGTCATCACGCCGGAACAACGACATTTAAGTTGAATGGAAACGGTTCAAAACCCCATTCTTCACTGACATTTGATCTCGAGATTCCTTGACTCTGCTGCCTTACTACATAGCCGCCACAAATACTCCTTCTTCCCTAGTGCTATTAGAGCATGGAATGGGTTGCCTGAGCTAGCCAGGAAAACCAGTGACTTGGTAGAATTTAAGTCATTGGTTAACATGCATGACTAAATGCATGACGCGTAGGACGTAATCATCTTCTTTTTTGAAGTAACGTCTGTATTATATAAGATAAGAAGATAAGATTCTGTTTTTATCCAATACCTTTGAATTATTTGGCGATAGAAATATTATTCTGAAATACAGAGTGCTACAGAGTACTTTTAGTTCGGGTTTTTGAGCCTAGACAAAAACATAGAAATGTTAATTTAGAATGTAGAGCTAAGTTTTCTGTACTTAATACTGTGGTTGTTTTTTTTTATTCAGGTAAAATCGATGTACATGTTTGAGAGAACATTTCAACCAGCTTTTGAGGTAGATACAATTTACAGAAGCAGAAGCTTCTCCCCACCTATCCCTTTTTTTTTTCTCCATTCTCCTTCTTGTCCGCTTATGTTATAATTAAATAATAATAATTAAATAATTCAATTTATTTTATATCTTTCACGTCACTTTCTACTTTTATGGTTTATTTATATTTTTTTCATAATTAATAAATATGCACATGCCTATAAACTATATCCGCGACAGCACTAAACACAATTTTCAACGCTAGTCCGTAGTTATAAATACTGTAATACTAAATGTACCGTCACTAAATTATGTATGTTTGTTTGACGTGATCTCATTTTAGTTATAAAGTTGGCATAAAACCTTAACATCTATATTTCAGGAGATTTTTTAATGAGTTTTAGTTATATAGTTGGCATAAACCCTTAACATCTATTATTTGAGGAGATTTTTTAATGAGTTTTCAAAAGATTTACAAATTTCCGATGATTTTCAGATTTTCGTATAGTTTGCAATTTTAGGAGATTTCCAAGAGCTGCCGGTAAATCAGTATGCCGCGGAAAATGTGTTTTAAGTTATAAAATGGTTTTATTTAATAATTTACACCTAGGATAGCGTGGGGCAGATGAAAGTGCGGGTCCCACTGCGGTTGCATAGGTTGCAGTGGCCTAAGGCCGGCCCTGCAAAATAGCGGTGTATGCTGCGCCGCGGGTCGAGTAGTTGTAAGTAAGGGCAGTAGCTCAGAGTCAGAATTTAGATTCTAACTGTGTACTGTCGATAACGCTGTGTGAGATATCATAAATGTAATAACCACGACTCTGTTAACTCGATAAGGACTCGTCAAGGCTGGCAATTTTTTTTTTTTCTTAAATCACTATATTTTCAATGCTGTTATATTTAGTTCTTTCCAACAACACGAAAAAAAAAGTTACCACATGAGTTGTTTCCCCTACATAGGGTGATAGTGTACAGTTAGATCTAAATTATTTTTTTAAAGTCGATTCTAAGGTAGACAAATTATTCATGAAGTCTTTGTTTCTCTGAATTGTAAATCAAGTCATAATTTTCTGGCTCAATAACAAACCTGCATTTTAGGATAAAAAATAAAAAAAAAAATTTACAAGTTACAAAACGAGAAAAAAAAATCTTTAAAAATATGCAAAATAATTTGTAGGCCAGAATAATTAAATTAATAATGGCGAAATAAGGAAAAAATAGCGTGTCAACAAACGTATGCTCCTCCATGGGCTGGCGGTCTCCACCGTATTAAATAAAAATTTACCTTGCATTATGTTTGAAAGGCTAAGAATAGTTAACTCGGAACACTTTAAACTCAAAAAGGTAAAGTGCAATGCCAACTTTTCTATATTTAGAACTAGCGCACATCACGACATGAGAATGTAATATTGAGTTTGACAAGTAGACTGTAAGTAATGAAGCTTGGTTGGTTTCCACTTTTAAGCTAGGGGCCTTGTTATAAGACTACATATCTTCGTATATCACATTTCAAATTAACCATCTCTCCCTGTAGACCATCTTCCATTACTAAAGGGTTCAATTCCACAGTATTCAAATCCTCCATCTTACAGTACTTAAATCCATTATTCCACAGTATTCAAATCCTCCATATTACAGTACTCAAAGCCTCTAGCCCACAGTACTTAAATCCTCTATCCCACAGTACTCAAATTCTCCATATACAGTACTTAAATCCTCTATCCCACAGTACTCAAATCCTCCATCTTACAGTACTCAAAGCCTCTATCCCACAGTACTTAAATCCTCTATCCCACAGCACTCAAATCTTCTATCTTACAGTACTCAAAGCCTCTAGCCCACAGTACTTAAATCCTCTATCCCACAGTACTCAAATTCTCCATATACAGTACTTAAATCCTCTATCCCACAGTACTCAAATCCTCCATCTTACAGTACTCAAAGCCTCTATCCCACAGTACTTAAATCCTCTATCCCACAGCACTCAAATCTTCTATCTTACAGTACTCAAAGCCTCTAGCCCACAGTGCTTAAATCCTCTATCCCACAGTATTCAAATCCTCCATCTTACAGTACTCAAAGCCTCTAGCCCACAGTACTTAAATCCTCTATCCCACAGTACTCAAATCTTCTATCTTACAGTACTCAAAGCCTCTAGCCCACAGTACTTAAATCCTCTAGCCCACAGTACTCAAAGCCTCTAGCCCACAGTACTTAAATCCTCTATCCACAGTACTCAAATCCTCCATCTTACAGTACTTAAAGATGGAGGATCACAGTACTTAAATCCTCTATCCCACAGTACTCAAATATTCTATCTTACAGTACTCAAAGCCTCTAGCTCACAGTACTTAAATCCTCTATCCCACAGTACTCAAATCCTCCATCTTACAGAAAGCCTCTAGCCCACAGTACTTAAATCCTCTATTTACAGTACTCAAATCCTCCATCTTACAGAAAGCCTCTAGCCCACAGTACTTAAATCCTCTATTTACAGTACTCAAATCCTCCATCTTACAGTACTCAAAGATGGATGATCACAGTACTTAAAGCCTCTATCCCGCAATGCTCAAAGCCTCTATCCCACACTACTCAATTTCTGTCTCCCTTAGTTCTGAACTGCCCTATCTTACAATTATTAAATGATTTTTTTCCCAGAATTGTACACCGCTACATCTCAAAGTAGGCCTACTTGGAGTTTCTGCTCCGAAGTCAAGCCTCAGAGTCGTTGTCAATTATATCACCAAACACAGTGTCTAAAAATAGTTCTGGGCAGTTTAGACCAATAGCTCATCGCCACGTCACAGGTCTGTACGGCATGGCAACGACCTAATGGTCTAAACTGTCCACAGGTTGTGACGTTGCAGGTCATGGTTGAGGCCTTCTAAAACGAATAATCTCGCTCCAAGCCCCCCACCCCCACCCCCTCTTTATGACCAGTTAAAATCTAATTCCGTATTAAGACTGGCAGGTCTATAAACATGTCAGAGACTGTATTATGCTCTTTCATTCAACTGTGACCAGTCATCAAGTCAAACCACAGAAAATCAAAACGCCAACGTGTAAACTAAGAAAAAAAAAATACAGTCGAAATTTAAAAAAAAAAAAAAAAAAAAGCCTCGTTTTGAGTTCTTACATTGACACCATGCCGTCTTCCAGACCAATAAAAGGATCTCGGAAAGGTTTTGAAGGGAAGGGGAGAGAAAGGGGAGAACTAAAATTAAAATAATATTTAAATAGCAATAAAACCGTGTCACCGTGACGGACAGAAAAAAAAAATTCATATTCAATGGCCTAGTACCTAAACAGAAAGCGGATATAATGATGGAAGGTTATTAAGAACCATTAAAAGTTAACACCAAATAATGTCCATGACATTGAGAGAAAGGGCACGTCTTGAGCAGACTCCAAATGTTCTACACTATCAAACAACTGATCTGAGACGTCACATCCAGTGGGCAGTTTAGACCAGAAGCTCGTTGCCAATTCACACGTTCAATAATAAATTCAATAGGCTTAACATGAAGCTTCAAACTTGTAGACTTATGAACTGCACCTCTGAAACAAGTCTGGTAATGCACCGGAAATGTCTCGAGACTTGGAAGAGCTTGGCGGAACCCTTTCATTTCTCAGGACTTCAAGTCTTACATGTTCCTTCTTGAATTTTAGATTATTACATTCAAGCCCCTCCCCCAAAAAAACAACAACCTTACAGGACGCCATGGGATAGCTCGGATGTCTGCTGCCATGGTTCGAACCCAAGCCCGTCGTAAGGACAGTCCACAGCGCATACCGCACGACTGAACAATCATTTTTAAAAAGAGCGAATACTTTGTAAACAATAACATACAATCGAATTGTTGTGTTGTCTTTATGTGAGAAAAGAAAAGTTCTTGTAATCACACATTTGCACAGGATCAAGAATAAGGGATAAGTGAATATGAATAATGGCAAAGTCTTCGATTCCGAAGATTAAAAATGAGTGCAGTGTTTCACATGGCTACACAAAGCCATTTGTGACCTGCATATTTTCCCACAACTGATGCAGGCAAAGCAGTTGTCGCCTTCACCTATCCCTTAACCTGTTGGACCGAGACCAATCGTGGGGAGTTTAGACCAATACCTCTTTGCCACGTCACCGGTCTGTACAACGTGACAACTAGCTATAGGTCTAAACTGCCCATAGGTTGTGACGTTTCAGGTCATTGCTGAGGCCTTCTGTTACGATTGCTTCCAGTTGAACCGTTGTCTAGATTTTCCTTACGACTTCTACGCCTGTCCTCAACAGAGGCTTTCCTCTGGGCCTCAAATGTATGCCTCGCGGCCTTCGTGCTAATTTTACTTACAGTGGTGCCAATGCCAGTTTCTCATCAGTGTAACATTATTAGAGACCCATACCTTATTTATACTTGGGAATTTTCAATGCATTCGTTTTCCATTTGTCCTTGTCACTATGCTAGTCAATACAACACGTTTCTGAAACGCTGGATCAAGTGTGACCTTTGACCGTTGAACTGTTGCAGCGTGATTGCTCGATTCAATTTATTGTCAACATAAAAGTTCGGCGAGGTAACGTCACATTTAGAATGTTATTAATTTTAGGAATGAAAGACAACTCCGTGTCGCTAATTCTGCGGAGTTGCGGGCCTTAAGGGGATTACATTGTCCATTTAAAGATAGTTACAGCGGAATAAATTATGGACTGTGATAGCTCGTATTGCTATATGTTATTGCAATCGGAGACGAAGGTCTAAAAATAAACAGCAATATCCGGGATTGAAACCTAGGCCTATCTAATTTACTTGAAACTGGCGATAACACATCACGATACTGACATTGTTATACTCCCTTAAAGTTATGACCCTAAACCCCATGAGGACATACAGACACCTGATGCTTTGAACGTATGATCTCTTGAACCCCAAGATCCGTATATTTTCCATGTAAACCAAAACAGGGTGCAGGTTACGATAGAGGCAGGTTACAAAAGAGACAGGTTACATTAGAGCAGGGGTTCTCAACCTGTGGATCGCGACCCCTTTGGGGGTCGATTGACGATTTGCCAGGAGTCGCCTAAGAACATCGAAAATATGGATTGTTATGGTCTATTCTTCTATTGGTGTATATGTGTGTGCGGGGGGAGGGGGGGGGGGGGTCGCGGCAGAGTGGGGGATTGTAAAAAGGGGTCGCCGAGCATAAAAGGTTGAGAACCGCTGCATTAGAGTATCATTAGAGGCTGGCTGCTATAGAAGCAGGTTATAATTGAGGCAGCTATAGAAATAGATAATTAGATAGATAGATAGATAGATAGATAGATAGATAGATAGATAGATAGATAGATAGATTAATAGATAGATAGATAGACATAAACACACACACACACTTGTGCATACACATAATCACAGAATAAGAGCTCTTTTCTCCAAATAATTATTTTGACTGGCCCCAAGTTTAATCACCTCAAAGTTTCTGAAGACTCTTATCTCTCCCGCCAGTCCATGTATGAACGCAGAGGCACTGCAATAGCAGCGTGTCACATGGTGTCACTTCCGTTATCGTCTGAGCCTCTTTCTAGCTTCCGTTTCTCCTAGCAAGTCATTCTCCCGATACCAGAGAAAAGATGTTCCTTTTGTTGCGCGAGTCTTCTTTTGTCGCCTGCTCTTTCCATTACATTCGCTTATTCTTTTTGTTCAATTCTGCAACATCTAATTGTCTCTCTAAAAAAAATAACAAATTCTGCGTTTAATCACTTTTATGGCCTTTAATTAATTAGGCTTTTATTGAATACTTCGTTTTTGTTTAAAAATGTTTTTTTTTGATAGTTTTGTTTTCAATGCAAATCAATTTTATCTGTAGGGTATCTGTGTGTGTGTATATGTGTGTGTGTCTTTTATATAATCACAAATTAATATCATTTCTTTTTTTTTTTTTGGCACATCTTGAATTTACGAGAGTATTAATTATTACACAAAATGAGGTTAAAACATTTTTATGACGCCTTAGTCTCATACATGCAACAGATTTATATAACAGCTTCATGTAACGAGAATTCAAGCGATCGTTGTGAAGACACTTGATAAGTCTGGTTCATGAGACAGGTTTAAAGGAAAGTATATGCAGCAAGTTTCTGAGATAGGTTTAAGAGATAAGTTTATGAAGCCGGTATCTGAGACAGGTTCTGGAGATAAGCTTATGAAGCAGGTTCAGGAAACAGGTTTAAGAGAAAAGGTGTAAGCTTATGAAGCAGGTTCATTGTTTGGATTTCGGTTCAAATTAAAGCACAATCATCTCATTACAGAGTGGTAGAAGAGGAATACGAACATTAAATTTAAAAACAAAAATAATATTGAATTGTCACCATCTGATTTAATCTCTTAAAGAAATGGTCACAACGTTTGTATTGTATGACACCAGTACACCAGTACACCAGTACATCTACATAGTGGACAGATATTGAGGCTCAAATGTTTCTGTTGATCGATAAATATTATCTTATATTTATAATAACAATATTTTCATCTAAATGCCCGAATCTTAAGCAGTAAAAGATCAGAACATGCCCACAGACCTCTCTCTCTCTCTCTCTCTTTCTCACTCTCTGTATATATATATATATATATATATATATATATATATATATATATGAGTGTGTGTGTGTCTATATGAGCTTGTCATGTTGAAGTGTGGAACAATCGTAAACTTCAAATGCGAAAACCATGAAGGAAACAAAAACCAACGAATTACATGTATGTCATGTCATACAAGGGGAGGGAAGACTGTCTTTCATTGTAGTGATACGGTAAGTTCCTTATATAATAGAAACTGATAGATCGCACTTGGTCGGCTGCTAGTCACTGGACTTTATCTCAACATGGAGACTTTCCAGGGGTCAGGGAACACCATCGATCAGGTTAGTAGAGTCAATTTGGCATAGAGCCAGGTGAATATGTTCTTCGACTTAACGCTGGATATAATGTTGTAGGCCTACATCAATAGTTCTCAAATTAACAGCGAAAAAAAAGACATCTTTTTAAATAACACATATTAACCACTCGGTAATAAAGGGTCAGTGGTCAAGCGTTTGGCTCCTGTACCGATGGGTCTCGGTTTCAAATGTGGGTGAAGATTGGCATTTTTTAGGGACGCCTCTGAGTACACCCAACGTTTTTGGGTACCTAAAATTAGTTGCGGAAGTCTTTATTAGACTTCCGCGGCGTATGGTATGCAAATAAATGCCGAATAGAACAACAAATTATGACCAATAGACAACAGGGCTTTAAAATCACTATTGGGGGTGAAAAGCTGACTAGTGTCAGTAGCTTTAAATATCTCAAAGCTATTGCCTCAGATGAGGGAACGAAACCTGAACTATTGGCCCGAAAAGTACAGTCCACAGCAGCCCTTTCAAAACTTAAAATATGGAAAGACAAAGGCTTGCCCTCGGCACTAAAATCAGACTGATGCGCTCCCTGGTCATGACCACATTCTTATATGCTTGTAAGTCTTGGACGCTGACTGCAGAGCTAGAGAATAGGAATTGAGATGCTACAAAAGGATCCTATGTATCACATTTAAAGACCGCATCACGAACCAAAGGATTATCGAGACAAGGTTACTGCAGCGATTGGACCTTATGATGACCTGCTATCTTTAAAAAACGCGAGCTATAACTCTATGGCCATATTACAAGGTCTTCGGGGCTCGCAAAGACCTTCCTTCGGGAAACAGTATCAGGAAAAAGAAGAAGAGGCAGACAGAGAAAGCAATGCGAGGACAACATAAAAGAATGGACGGGATTGCCTTTGAAAGATGTTCTATAGTCTAGACTAACAATAAAAAAAAGCATTTATAAAAAACAAAATAGAAGGGGGGGGGGAACGACCTGAATTCTTGGCTCAGGTCTTATCAGGCTTCTCACTCCAAAAGGGTAACCACTCCGCTAGTGGAGATCATATGAATATGGAAGATTGTATTTTTATATATCATACCTATAGTCTCGACCTGTTTTTCATTTTTCAGATATGTGTTCACTAAGACTCAGACGACGACCTATAAAGTGGACTAATTCAGCTTATACCACCGCTTCAGTCAATTACAAGTTCATTCCCTTGCTCTAGATGCCAAACAAATTAATTTATTACTAATAGTTAATGAACTAATTGGTCAATTTTTTAAAATTGATTCTTGTGTTGTCAGGTAAAAATAATTATTGTGCACATTTTCAGCTTGATCCAAGATTGGGTGTGGGAGAAATAACATGTACAAAATGTTTACCAGACTGACAAGCAGACAGAGTTGATAAATTAAGCATGAGATTTAGATCCCTTGCATTCAAGGAGAAGGAAGGACAGGGGTGGGGGGAGTGAGATCTGTTTTACGAAACACGTGACAATATCTCGGATAAATCTTTTTCTAAGGATTATCTTTAGCGGCGTTCTATTTTTGTGCTTTTTTTGTCCTTCGCTGAAGCCATTACTCTATTTCCTTCCTATTTCGTGCGAGTCTTACACTAGGCCATTGTTCAACAGATTTAGCTTGCTGTTGGCAAGTATGTTATGAAAGTTATCTAATGCTCTGAACAGGACAAGTGTGTGCAATACGCTTTGTTCATTTTTCCATTTTAGGCCAGTATGCTGCTTTTTCACTGCTTCCTAATTCAACGTGTGCTGGAATTCATTGAAGAACAGTTTCCTTTTCTGTTGACGCTCATTTCAATAATTTCTATTGTTTTCATTTTTTTTATTTGTTCACTTTTGCTGTAGTTATCATGACCATGACATTGTTAATGTTATTAGTAAAAGAAAAATAGAGTACCCTTTCCAGACATTGCGATCTATGGGGCAAAGGATGAATTGGTCACTTGTATCTTTGGCATCATCTGATTCTTTGGCTAACGGTTAACGAGCAGGGTAGCATGTGGCCAGCACAACGGCCAACCGCCTTTACGTTCTCCGAACAGGTACCTATTAGAGACTCAGGGGCGTCCTACAAATCCCGAAATTCAAAATCCCAGTCTTTACCCAGATTCGAGAGGTAGGAGACTAAGAGTTTTAATTTCGGGAGCGTTAAGGCGCCTCTGAGTCCACCCAACTCTAATAGGTAACCGACATTGGTTGATGAAAAAGTAAAGGCGATGGGTCCTTGTGATTGTTCACATTTGACCACAGAAACTGTTGACCTTTACATCATCTGTCCATAAATCGCAAGGTCTGAAAGTAGTACCATACTATTTAATAGAGATATAAATTAGAATACGAAAGATTTGGTTTTGCTTTTTAATTAGATTGCAAAATAAAAAACAACCAAGTCATAAAAGATAAATATATTAAATAAACAAGCACTGTATCACTATAATGAAAAATACCAATTATCTAAAATGTTGTAATCTACTCTTATATATTATATTTACTCTGATATCTTATTTACTATTAAATCTTCATTTGAATGACATAGATTTGAAACTACTGAATACTTGATGCTATGTTCCTGGAAATACTAGAACTACGACGCCCAGGTCTGATAAATCAATTTTTGTAAATGTATCTGATTATCATCATGTGAATTCGAAGCTCTGGAAACACAAGACAACTTTATCCAGTTTTGAATCCACTGGGTCACAAGTGGTCTAAACGTGTGTCGACATTTAGGACAGGGATGCAAACTCGAGAGCTTCAGTGTCGAGGCAATACGTCCCACCACTTTGGCCAACACGTCCACGCTATGCAAGCAAGAATTATGAGCTGCGTCCAGTTGGATGGACATCGTCTCACCTTCGAAAATGTCCATCGGGGAATCGGAGCGTTCGACGTCTTCGCCATCCACAGAGAGTGACGGATTCAAACCTGATATCCTCGGCTAATGATTTGTGGCATACGTCTGACATATATTGTTAAAATTAAAACGAACATTTGTCATATATAGCAAACACATGAAAATTTGATGCATTATAAACAAAGATCTCAATATTATGATAGAAACATTGGTATTAAAAATGAGACCCACATAATTCGTAAATGACTCTAATTTGTATTCCATTCGTCTAAAAAAATAATTAAAAAAAAAAAACCAATTTTCCCAGCTTCGTCCGATAGAAGAGTTATGATGGTACAGTACATGCGATAATGGTCAAAACTTTAAAAAAAAAAAAAGACTTTCACCCTCCTTGTTCTCTATTAGAGTTCTAATCCTCACAAACACCCCCCCCCCCTCCTCCCAGCCGATCTAGAGAGGCGAAGAACGCGATGACCTCCTTGTCCCCCATGCCTGATGAAACTGGAACTAATTGATAGGGAATTTCAAGTGCTACATTCATGTCAGGCTTGTAGAATAGGACTTCCCTCTCGCCTCACGCACACACACGCACACACGTACACACACACACACGCGCGCACACACACACACACACTCGCGCACGCACATATATACACACACGCAGCATGAACTTTCTCAATCAATTCTGTCGACCCACCCCTTTTTCTTTGCTCACTTAACTAGAGATTATTTTGATAAAGCTTATATTAACTCATTCTGTCTGTCTGTCTGGTACAAATTGTCGCTATTTTTCTCCACTTCCCAATCTCAGACCAAGTTGCAACTTTGCACAATTATTGATTGTTCTAAAGAAAAATGAATCGATAAAATATATTTATTAAAAAAGTCAATAAAATTTTGGTAATTAATTAATTTTGTTTCATAGTAAAATGGTAAATAAATAGTACTGTATTGAGATATATATGTGCAGTGGTGGAGTTCTTTCCCTTAGATAAGTGTTTTAAAAAAGTATTTTCTATTTTGATTGTTTTTATAATTTTCTTGTTCCTTCTCAACTTAATTACTGTACTAGGACTTTTTATATTTTAACTTTCTTCTGCTAAACTGAATCACATAGAATGCTTTTGTTCACTTAGCAAACGATCCCTGGACAAATTAATTCTCATTTTGTTACTAGGCAACATAGGGTTGATACATTTTGAAACTAGTGTCTGTTTTTGTAGACAACTTCTGAGACCGTTACAATTTGTGCTTTTCACATAACTTTATAATACAATGTAAAGCTGATTATGACTATAGAAGTAACCATAAATATGACATAAATTTTTAGGCTTAGTACTTTCGTTTTCATTTACATTCCTGGTTATATAGTGCACATGAGCTCATACGGTACATTCATTATACATGATGTCTTGTGGGCATGCGTCGTAACAGCTTTTGCTTTTGTATGTGTGTTTAGATTCCTGGACCCAAAACAACTGTTACAATAATAAGAATTTTTTTCCTCCACCTCTATTTGCATAAATTCTATATATTTTGTTTTTGCAATTAAAAATAACAACAACAAAAGAAGAAGCGACTGAGGAAATGCTGATCGCCCAATTGTTTGTCTTATGTTTCATATATCATAATAACGCGTATAACAGATGGAAGGCCATTTCCAACAGCGTGACGTCACGGTGACTAACAGCTGTCCATCTCATAAAATTACTTCCGGGTTGACTGACACAAAGTTGATGGACACAAGGAAGACTAGCCGTTGAGCTCACATAGGTAGTCTTGTTATGAGACCATTCCGGCGTCCTGTGGTTTAAATCTTTGGCAATGGATAGCGCTCCCTATCCTAATCCACTATTGGATGAGTGTGTGATAAAAGCATGTGATCCTCTCAGGGTTAACTTTCTTTACAAAACTAATATCAACTCACTCTGATACACATTCTGAACACGTTTCCAATCTGGGGGTCATGTGGAAACCGCGTGCACAGTTATTCATTGTTCCAAACAAAACATGAATAAAAAAAAAAAAAAAAAAAAGGAACCAGTTAGTTAATCATACAGTGGTAATTAATTAATTTTGTTCCATAGCAAATTGGAAATTAAATTTTGCAACATTGAGATATGTGGCTTTAAATATGGACTTATTCCCTTTAGAAAAGCTTTTTTTAAAAAAAAAAGTATTTTAAAAAATATATTTTGCTTTTTTTTTAAATTTATTTTTGATCACATAGGATCCTGTAGGATAGATGTTTAAATCTAAGGTTGACTTAAATAGAAAAATAGTCCTTGTAGGTCGAGCTCTCTGTGAATCTTTTCGGCAGCCATTTATTACGGGCTCCAGCTGTGGGATTGTAATCAGCCGTGGCTGGGTCACGGCTATGATACCTCTAATCTTTATACCGCAGCTCTGTTTATTACTGAGACGAAAACTTTCGAGACTTTAGTCCATGGACCCGAAATGGTAAATACCGTACTAGTGCGTGCCCCTCTCCCTAATTATCCTCCTTGGCAGTTGCCCCGTTTACCCCCCCCCCCCCCACTCCATTTTATTTTTTCCTTCCCGATTATCATCTTTTCCTAGGAGTCACTGGACCGTGAAGAGGGGGAAACACTAGAAGGCGGTGTTGAGTGAGCGTGATGGATGACCGGTGCTTAGTAAGACTTTCACCCATCATTATTTATGTCTCCTGTCTGGCTGCGCCACTGGCTCAAAGGATGGAGCCGAAACAGAAATTACACACGATGGACCTAAGGCACTTGTAAGATTTCTTCCAGGTCTGCAACTCATCCATCCTTGATCCCTCGTACCGCTCTTCTAGTCTCTTGGTTTCCCTTTTTAATGTTTACGCTTCAATGATTAACCTTTAAGAATAACATCTTGAATATTAGTTCACTTCCTACAAGATAGTAAAACTGATGAACGTAAGAATGTGTGTTTTTGGTTCATATTTTTAAAAGCTGCCCAGGTTCTAGATCTATTCCTTGGTTAAATATAAGACACGGGATGACAGTTAATGAACTATGGGGCCCTACTGAGCATACACAACTCGGTACGAGACTTTCTTTTATGTTATTTAGATGTGTTGTTTCCTCAACACACACACCACTCAGACACATACACACACACACCACTCAGACACATACACACACACACACACCACTCAGACACATACACACACACACACCACTCAGACACATACACACACACCACTCAGACACATACACACACACCACTCAGACACATACACACACACCACTCAGACACATACACACACACCACTCAGACACATACACACACACACACCACTCAGACACATATACACACACACCACTAAGACACATACACACACACCACTCAAGCACACACACACACCACTCAGACACATACACACACACACCACTCAGACACATACACAGTAATTCTTTTTTTTGGGGGGTGAGGGGAGGGGAGGGGTCTTAAACCTTTAATTAGAGGTGAGGGTAGAGTTCAGGGCTTACAAATGGATTGTCTGGAGTTCTGGTTCCATAGTTTGTAATTGCTCTGTTATAGGACGCCAGGGTTGTTTTTTTTTAGAATTAAGAGGTGTTAGGTCGTTGTACTGGCTACATGCAAATCATTGCAAGGCATGTTTTTAGGATTTCAACCTAAAAGGGGCGTCGAAGAAAAGATTTATGTTTTTTTGTTATTGAGAAATTCTCTAAAAGTCAATACAAACATTCTTTTCTATTCATATAATAGATTTATACTTATCTTATAGATTACAGACGTTACTTTAAAAAAAAAAGATAATTACGTTCCTACGCATTTCATGTCTCAACCTAGTCTTGACAACCATGTCAATGACTTAAACTCTGCTAAGTTGTTGGTTTTCTAGCTGATTCAGGCAACCCATTCAATTCTCTAACGGCACTAGAGAAGAAGGAGCACTTGTACGAATTTGTTCTAGCGTATGGAATAAGAAATGTGCCTTTATCTATGTCTCTTTCTGAGTATTTCATTAGGTTTTGTTTTTCTATTTGTAAGTTATGATATAATGTTTGATGTTTTATAGCTACTTTACTTTTTTTATTCTTCAGTCCTGAAGTGTCTCTAAGTTCAGTGATTTTACTAATGATGTAGTACTAATCAAATTGGAATATTCGCTTTTAATATTTATAACATTAAACGTAACAATTTTTTTTTTGTCTATTTGCTACAAATCGGTCCGTACTGTAATTCAACAAGCCAACATCCTTCGAACAATTAATACAAATATTGATACATGAGCCATTTTGTTTGTGTTCTAATTGACGACAATGGACATTAATTAGCCACGTAACAACCCTATGATGCAATACTATGATTGGTGTGACTCTATTCACTGAGTGTGTAGTCCCCGTGTTTTCTATTGAAATAAACAATTTTTTTTTCAAACGAGCAAAGTCAAGTTGACCGACGTTAGTTAGTTATTAACTTGTTAATTGTGTTTATGCTTTAAAAACAGAAATGACGCAATATCCGGTTTGAGTCACGTGCTATTTGTTTTTTAATCATGCACGTAAAGTCGTGAAGTAATTAGATGACAATTGCAGCAGCTTTCAACTCGCCTGGGTTACCCCGACCTGGGACAGAGGAGAAAGAGGAGGGTGAGCTGCATAATGACAACTCACCTGGAATAGCATCACGTGATGTTCGGGTCAGTCGCAGCAGGGACTCAAGAGAACGAGTTTCATTCCTGTGATATGTTTTCCTAGTTAATACACACCGTCTAGGCCAGGTATTTCTATTCGAAGTCATTAACGAAGTCTTGAAAATTTAAAGAGCTCTTAACTGTTTTAAGATTCAAAGACTTAACCCTAACACCTCCCCCCACCCATTTCAGAATCCAGGTACTAACCTGATCTGAGGCCACAACAGCACAACAGAAACTTTCTTTTATTATTATTATCAACACTCAGGACTCAAGTATTTTAGTCAAAAGGGACTAACAAGTCATATAAAAAAATCAATACCTACTTTATGTTTCAATATTACAGTAAACGAAAACTGAAATAGACCACCGTCGGACATGGCTTCGTCTGCATCAGATGTGGAAAAATGTGTAGGTCGCGGCTGGGTTTGCATAGTCTTGTTAAACACCGCACTCATCTTTAATCTTCGGAATCGAAGACATTGCTATTATTATTATTATTATAGCTTTTATATAGCGCTACTTTCAGCTTATAGCATGCTCAGAGCGCTTTTGGTCCAATCTCATTTGTTGACCAGTGGGGGGAGGGGGTATCTAGGAGTTCAGTAAACACAACTCTGCCAGAGTCGGGTGTCGAACCTCGAGCCCCCTTCTAGCTAACCAAGCCAAGCCAAGTTCAAGCCTCTCGACCACGCTTCCCACCAGAGACGAACGATTATTCATTCTTCGGCACTGCCAGGGTCGAGTTTCGTTAAAGAGAAACAAAATTCATTGTAGTCTCTTTATCAGTTTCCACAGAGGAATTTTCTGGTGATGTGGCAGGTCTGCAGCAGTACCGCCCTCTAACAGGCAACGAGCATATTCCTAAAAATATTAAGGGCCTTGAAGGTGTCTGTGGGGTCAGTTGTTACTATCCCCTCGGTTGATATAACAATGGGGTATATTGTTATTTTGGATACTTCCATAATCGCTTAATCTCCAAGCCTAGGTTCCCATATTTTCTTTCTTTGTCTATTTCAGTTTTTCTTAAATTATGAGTCAGTGGTACGGCGATGTAAATACGGCGGATGGCTGAGCGCTTGGCTTACGAACCGGTTTCCTGGGTTCGAATCCTGGAGAAGACTGGGATTTTTAATATCGGGATTGTAGGGCGCCTCTAAGTCCACCCAGCTCTTATGGGTACCTGACATTAGTTGGGTAAAAGTAAAGGCGGTAGGTCGTTGTGCTGGCCACATGACACGCTCGTTAACAGTGGGCCACAGAAACAGATGACCTTTACATCATCTGCCCTATAGATCGCTATGTCTGACAGGCAAACTTAAACTAAAATTCATATTTTATTCGTCATTAAGAAAAGGGAAAGAAAATTAAAGTTTTTTTTTATGGGGATGGAACCTACGACATTCGCATTATTTGCATGATGCTCTAACCAACTTAGCTAGACGTCCAGACAACAGTGGGTCAATAGGCTTAACTTACGAATTATCAGAATATTATTTATCAACGAAAAATTATTTTTTTTTTTAAACATTTAACCACTTTACAAAGTGGACATTTATTTTTGTGTTGGGGAACCTTTGAGTGTTTAATTTGAGAATCTTATGAGGTAAAAATTTAGAGCCTTTTCAATACCTGATTGTTGTTACCGGTCATTGTCTTGTAGTACCAAACGGCTGGTAGACAACTAAACCGTTTTAGGTGCAATGCATTCTAACTAATAAAACTTCAGATAACTGGAATCACTTTCTTGTCAACAAGCCCAAGTAGAACTTTATTTATAGTATAGGCAAAATCAACTTGTGATAAAATGAAATAGTTGTAGCAGACTTTAGTAATAATATATTTAACAAAACCTAACTCACTACCTTAACACAACCTTTCAGTCTCACGTTCTGGAGTCGTCTCTCCTTACTAAGACAAAGTGACGATAATGCCACATATGTTGCATCATTCACAACCAATCGCTACGCTAATCTCTTCCCATCGTCACCATAGAAACACACACACACGTACACACACATTCCATTACACTGGTATTAGCTGACAAGCCCCCTCCCCCAAAACCCAGATCTAGCTTAAAGCAGAACGCACAATCCAATTCACTAACAATCTGCTTGTTCAACAAGTGGGTCATTAAAAAACTAATCTAGTCAGATAGAGATGGAACAAAAAAGTATATTCTCGCTTATGTCCTTGTAAAAATACACTTCGACCTTGACAAGACGAACTCATTTCAGGTAAGTCAAGTTGACCTGTAGAGGGGGGAAAAAAAAAGTAAAGTTTATGACGTCAGACCTATAGGGTTGTGGCTTCAATAATAATAAGGGTCTACAAATAATTAAGTTATTTTGAAAAAGAGCAGCAAGTTCAAGGTCTCGAGCACTCAACAAATAAAAAGCTCCAGATTACGATAACATACAAGATATAGGAGACAGAAAGAGAGGCAGACAGACATACATATAGACAGACGGACAGACAGATAGATAGATATATAGATAGACAGACAGACAGATAGATAGATAGATAGATAGATAGATAGATAGATAAAAACATAATCACTGAGACAGAAAGAGACAAAGAGAGATAAACAGTTTGTGATACAAGAGTAACCTAACATTCAAATAGAAAAATAAGGAAAACGTCGAATAGAAACACAAAAAAGAGTAACCCAAAAAAGAGTAACCCAAAAAAGAGTAACCCAAAAAAGAGTAACCCAAAAAAGAGTAAAACCCAAAACAAAATATTAATAGTTCATCTCATCATGCATTTGTTTATGGTGAACAAATGAAAAGTATCATGTAAATAAATAAAGCTCTGCTGGTAAGTCTAGTCTTCAATAGTAGAGTAGAGGAATAACAACGCTCAATTTTCCTCTGGGTACATATACTGAAAAAGAAGTTATATATCAGCAGTATAAAACCGGGAGTAGGCTATGTAAATGTGCTTGTGTATCCACAAATAAATGCATATAAAAGTTGTATGTGTACTGAGTTTTGCTTTATTTCCCTAAAACTTTCTCTCCATCTAGTTTCAATGTAACTGTTGCTGCAGTTTTACATTTTTGTGTTTCACTTTCATCTGAACGAAAAGTTGTATTTCTATTTCTATTTCATTCCGAAAATATCGTTTCAGTTTCTCTTCTATTGCTCAATTCAATTTTTAAATTGCTCTTAATCATTTTTGTTTATTGTTCAAATATTCCTTTTATTTCCGTTATCGTTCCCGGCATGCCTTAAATACACAGTGATATATCCCTTACTTTAGAACAACTGTTGATGGTAAAGAATGGTTGGGTTTCGAACCCTTGTGGGACCGGAGGTTGGCGGATAGATACAAAAATCGGTAAATGCTTGAATAGCTGCGTGCATTTCTTTGGATAGTATGTTTAACTGGGGTGCTAACAGTGGCGTAGATAGGGTTTGGGAGGGGGTCCAAATTTGAAGCCCCCCCCCGGGCCCCCACTTGAGGGGGAGGCCAAATGTGTGTCCGAAATTTGTTTTTTTCATTAAATATTACCGCCATCACCTAATGTCATGATGTCCAATTCCAAAATGCAGGGGCCCCTAAAGCCCCCTCGCCCACAAGTCCCTAGCTACGCCCACTTTGTGATAATTATATATGATGATTTTTTGTTATTTCCCTTGTTTTCATCATAACTAATGCACTTTAAGCAAAGGGCGGCTATTCGGGGGTGAGCAATGCGATAGCGTTCACAGTTATTATTTTAGTTTGAACGATGCAGTTCTATATTCATGCCTCCACGTCCACCAATTGGCGCCTCAATGTTAAAATAATACAGTATTCCTCTCTGTTCGTAAAAACAAAAATGTTGGAAGATAGACGACGATCGATGTTTGGGTTGGCCTTGACCCCATGACGTCAGCCCCTATAATAATCTCGTAATAAGACTTATTAGAAACAAAGGACAAGTGTCATCATGTATTTCTGTAGGATCTGTTTCCGGGTTTTTTCCGGTCATGCAAGGACCCTGGTTACCTCTGTTCCCTCAAAGCCGGTCATAGGGTACGAGGCGTCCTTTTCTCTCTCTCTATTTACGACCTCATAACTGATCTCAATGTGTTGGAATGCTTATGTGTTTTATCCATCTCGTATGTGTGTTATACCGTGTAGATGTGTGTGTGTGCGTGTGAGTTTGGCAAGAGGGATCATAATGTAGATTCAATTCAACTCAGCACGGAATATTTCACTTTTATCTCCCTTGACATATCATTTATTACCTCCCCTTCATCAAGCCCATTGCTTATCTCCCCCTGCCCCTTCCTTGTCCCACATCCTTTTGACCTTTGGATATTTTGTAACTCAGTATGCAAGCCTTTAATAAATCAAGATTAATCAAGGAATAATTACATTGTAATGGACAACATATTTTTTTTTAGCCTTCATGTTTCTCTCTCTTGTTGACATATTTACATATCATTATACACATCTTTTTCATTGGTATGGTTGCTTCTTTTTTCCTTATGTGCTCAAGTGTGACTAAGGTTTTGATGCAGTCATCATAGAATCTGCGTTTGTCTGTCTGTCTGTCTGTCTGTATGCATGTATGTATGTATGTGTATGTATGTATGTATATATGTATGTATGTATGTGTATGTATGTATGTATGTATGTATGTAAGTGTGTATGTATGTATGTATGTATGTATGTATGTATGTATGTATGTATGTGTGTGTGTGTGTGTGTATGTATGAATGAATGAATGTATGTATGTATGTATGTATGTATGTATGTGTGCTTTGTGTACTTCTGTATGTATGGATGTATTTATGTTTGATTGTTTGTATGATGACATGCATGCATTCATACAAATGTTCGTATGTATCTATGAATGTATTATGCATGTGTATGTATGTCTCTAAGTTTGTATGTGAAAATTCCCTTCCAGACCCAACCAATGTGATGGACATTTCACTTGTCTCAATGGCAAATGATAAAACTGTGAATGGGGCAAACTGTGGACAAAGCAAACATACATTTATTTTATTTATTTTAAAAAGCTATCTGTATAAGTGCATATGCGTCAAGAGTGTACGGTAATGTAAGCTACCATCGCATGTTAGAACCATACTATACGACTAATTGTAAGAATCATTATAAAATATCTTTGTCTTTTGTATGTAAAACTTATCATGCTATTTTAACATTCAGTTTTTTTAAAAATAGCATTATCTCCCTTGAGCTTAATATAGAGGTCACAACACTTTGTTTATTTGTATTGATATGTCTTTATGTATTTTTTTGCATTCCCAATTTAGCTGTGTATACAAAATAACGTCATCCCTTTTAATGGCAGCACCAGCATCTGGTTATTCTTGACGTCACTGCTTATGTCAGTGCTGAAATAAGAATGATCGTTAGCCAAAAAAACAATGATTTTTGTTCTGTGTCTTGACAGACCCAAAAGAAGACCCAGAGGTCCCCGTGTTCTGCCAGCGGTTGGACAATGCTCTGTCGTGTTATTACCTGATGGATGTTACACTGCTTAACTTGACTTGCATATCATCAGAAAACTGACTGATCTACAACAGTGGTTCTAAGTATTTTGAGCGCATCTGTGAGTTTGTGTGAGCATGTGTAAATGTGTGTAAAGCCTGTGTGTGGCTTTGTGTAATAAGCGTGTGAGAGTGTGTGTGGGAGTTAATGTGAGTGTGTGTATGAGAGTTTGTGTGGGAGTGTGTGTGAGAGTGTAAATGTGAGTGTTTTTAAATTTTGTATGAGTGTGTGTAAGTGTGCGAGAGTTGCAAAAAAGTGTGAGAGTTGCGTGAGTATGTGTGGAAGTGGACGAGGATGTGTGTCTGCAAGTGTTAGGTTGTGAGAGTTGCGTGTAAAGGTGTGCACCTCTAAATGTGTGTGACTGTGTGCAAGTGTGTGAGAGTGGGCTTTTCTGTAAGCGTGTGGGTAAATTCGTGAGTGTGTGAAAGCGAATGTTGTTTTTTGTCCTACCGGCTCTTTCTTGTATTGCTGACCACAGGAACAGGCAAGGTTATCGTGGCCATTAGGCACGGTCACTTCTTCTGCCTCCAATTATCTTTTTTCGCGAGCTCTCTTTCCTTCCCGTCCTCGCTTTCTCTCTTTCATTCTCTCTCTCTTTTTCTCTTTCTTCCTCTCTCTCTCTTTCCCTCTTTCTCTCTCTCTCTCTCTTTCTTTGTCTCTCTTATTCTCCAAATCTCTCTCTTCCTCTCTCTCTCTTTCCCTCTTTCTCTCTCTCTCTCTCTTTCTTTGTCTCTCTTATTCTCCAAATCTCTCTCTTCCTCTCTCTCTTGTTCATTCTTTCTATTCATTAACCCTTTCAGACCCTCAAAAGTAACTTAGTCACTAAAACATAGTCACTAAAACATAGTCACTTAAACAAAGTCACTAAAACATAGTCACTAAAACATAGTCACTAAAACATAGTCCCTTAAACATAGTCACTAAAACATAGTCACTAAAACATAGTCACTAAAACATAGTCACTTAAACATAGTCACTAAAACATAGTCACTTAAACATAGTCACTAAAACATAGTCACTAAAACATAGTCACTAAAACATAGTCCCTTAAACATAGTCACTAAAACATAGTCCCTTAAACATAGTCCCTTAAACATAGTCACTAAAACATAGTCCCTTAAACATAGTCCCTTAAACATAGTCACTAAAACCTAGTCCCTTAAACATAGTCCCTTAAACATAGTCCCTTAAACATAGTCACTAAAACCTAGTCCCTTAAACATAGTCCCTTAAACATAATCACTAAAACCGTTTCCGAAGGGAGAAATAAAAAAGGACTTAATTGATGGTCAGTGGTGTTTCAAGGTCACTAATTCTCTCGTTTTTATCCAGCCAGGCCACAACTCTGTTATCAACTCTGTTATCAACTCTGTTATTAACTCTGTTATCAACTCTGTTATCAACTCTGTTATCAACTCTGTTATCAACTCTATTATCAACTCTGTTATCAACTCTTAACAGAAAATCGGTTTTACAACAAAAAATGAAAAGTAGAAAGTAGGTGACAATGTATTGAACACACCGACATGAACGTGCCAATCCAATTAACAAAAAGGTCTTGAGAAAATACTAGATAGAGTATAACTAGAGACATGCAAATTTATCCATTATTAGTTTGTAAAATTATTTTCGAAAGCAAAATTTTAACCATTCTACGAGATTGGATGGCTGCCTGGTCGAGTGGTGTGCGCTCTGAACTGTCGTCTTGATGTTTCCGGGTTCGAACCCCTCCTGTCGCCTCCATCCTACGGAAATTTCAGGCTAACTCAGAAGGAATATCCAAAAAGACATGAAACATAGAACGAGCTAGAACTGAGATTTCAACGTATGTGAGGACTGTGAATTTTTGTTTTCCATTTGTGGTCACGTGTGATGGTGCTCAGGTCTTATACCTCCAGCGTCGTTGCTGGAGTTTTTAAGATCTCGACATAAACCTCTTGTGTCTCCTGTCATGTTTCATTATGGGAGTCATGGAAGAATGTTTGATGACCACTCAAAGAGCAAAATATACAAAATACTTTAACCAACAAAGCTTACAAAGGAGAAAAAACCGCACTTTCACTAAACATTGCAAGATTTATCTCCCTTTTCTATATGAAACAAAATTAATTGATATCCATTAAATAATTGCTAAATTTTTCCATTGATTTATTTTATGTCGTATGGTAATAATGACTATGTGCATTTTCAACTTCATGCGATAATGGATATGGTAGAAAAAATGTGTACAAAAAGTGTACCCAGACAGATAGACAGACAGAGCGAATTGATATAAGCTTTGTTAAAAGGATCCGCTCCTAGGAAGTCACAAAATGCCTTCACATAAAAAAAAAAGGCGTTTGGGGCAAAGGATGGGGGAACTCAGAGGGTCCTAATTGTGTCCAATGAAAGAGCCCGAAGAAAATTGCAGACGATAGAGCCCACCTAAAAACTTGAGTCACGCAACCTTTTTGAAACGTAGAGGTGAGGGGGTGGGGGGGGGGGGGCAGAGCAGAAGCGGATCTAGAGGTTGAACAGCGTGATGTTTAAATATATTTTATGACTTGGTGTCATAATTAACAAAAGAGTCTCTAATTACCGGACCTGTGCATGTATATGTATATATGTATATGGGCTTTCAGGAGGAGGCTACTCATCTCGGTGTTATCACTACTAAAGGGAGATGAATTCATAGAACTCAAAACTGTATGACAATTGTTTATGAAAAATGTTGAAAGCACTTGCATGGAAATGTTAACAGGTAATATGCAATGGTTACTACAGAGTGTAATACGTACGAATACTTCGTTTACTCTAAATACGAGTGTTGTTGTTTTTTAGTTGTTGTTTTTTAGTTGTTGTTTTTTTTTGGTCTGCGTGACAGTGCTTGATACTATATTTTATACTTATATATGCTTAGATTTATTTGATATGTACACAATCAGTTCAATTGCAAACACCCAATCTACATGAGCTGCAGAGATGATTGTTTGGAGAGTGACTCTGACAAAAGGTGTCAGTGAGCATCACTGTACAGAAGCACTAGACTGCTACAAGTAATACTGGTTGACAAACTGAGAACCATTGACGACGAGAGATAAGTAAAAACAAAAAAAAAGAAAACTTGTATTTTAGAGTCACTGCGGCTCTAGATAGTTATCGGAACAGTTGACACATGCAACAGAGTCACGCAATCATTTTTCTCTCTTTCTGTCTTCATTGTAACCACGCAATTTTCTTTTTTATTATCTCCCCTCTTCAACGTAATCTTTTTTTTTTTTCCCTTAGATTCCCTCCCTCTTTTTTTTATTTCTCTCTCACATACAAACCCTTCTCTCTCATACACTCTCACTCTTTCTCTCTGTCTCTCTCATTCTTAGGTTCTCCTCACCCCTCTTTCAACACATTACACTTCCCACGATTACTGTCATGTGACCGAGACTTGAGATCTTCCTCAAGATTTGAAGACTTCATGACCAAACAAAACATAGCAAAGTTTCGGTTGTAGGTCAAGTTTGAACCCTCAACTGCATTCTGATGTATAGATCTACTTTTCTCATACAGCTCCAGGCATTGATCCAAAAAAAAATAATTAAATAATTAAAAGAGTCAACGCCCCTGTACAATAATTCGTTATGTAATAAGGAGTACACGACGTCACCAGTGTCAAGCAGAAGGGCTAAACGTGGGTACAGCATGAGAGACTCGCCCAGAACAGAGACGCCTGTAGATAGCTGATTTGTGGAATATGCTCCATACCAGTGTTTCCCAAATCTTTCCCTTAACGGGACACTTTGCACATTCTAAGTATTTATCGGAACAATTTGCCTATTTCTTTTTAGTGAGATTAATTCACGTGGAGGCCTATAAGTTAATTATTCATGTAGTTCGTGGAACATCTAGTCAGGAATCACTACTTCTTACTATAGACTGAGAAAAGAGGATGTGATCTGTTTTTTTTTTAAACTCTGCCTTATCAACGGAATCAACAGTGCAGCTGTAGCGACGTCCCCAAGAAGGAAAGGGCAGTATTCTCGCAAGGCAGACCTCGGATAAATGACCTGTTGCCATTTCTAATGATTTCAGCACGCACGCAAGCATCCCCAATTATTTAGACTTAAACTTGGATCCTTCCGCGCCATTCGGCGCATGTGGCGGCGTTATTGAGTGTGTGTGTGTCTATGGTATGGTCAGACGAGCTTGGCGATTGATTGCTATGTAGTTTGGATGATGCAAGAGAAGTGACATTGTCGTCAGCGGTCTTAGGTACGACAGACGACTTCAGATTGCTAGAGTGTTGGGACATATTTTTGTAGTGAGTTAGAAATTGCTCAAAATAGAAGGTATTTTGAGTTGACATGTTGAGATAATACGCATACATCGGTTTATTTGTCTACTAATTGTTTGTGTTTCCAGCTTTGAAATTGTATTTGGTAGAACGAGGAATAGGTTTCTGTCAATATCGCTGCAAGAAAAAAAAAAAAGCAAAATATTTAATGACCATTCATACAACATTACCTCATTAAGAGTTGTGGATCATTCAGGCTCAAGGTCACTTGACGACAAATAATCTGACATTAACCGTTTAGACTCTAGACGCTCTAGTGTTCATGAAGAAAACCGCCATGTTTAGCCCCCCCCCTTCCCCCCCCCCCCCCCAAAAAAAAAAAACAACCACATATTTAATATATTAAATATTACATATTTTAATGTCCTTCACATATCTCTGTTGGGGCACCACATATGATCTGTCGACCATCCTTCTCCGTTCCTCTCTGTGGTTCACCTTGATTACAATGTCATACAATAATAGGCCTATACATTCTCTTATGTTGCCTTTCCCATCGCTTTCCCTGTCTGCCTCTTCCTTTTTTTTCTCTGGGATGTTCCCTGCAGGAAGGTCTTTGCGAGCCTTGGGAACTTCGTGATAATGCAATACAGATAAGTGTGCGTTTTCTTACTGTGGTCAATGGCTATAAGATTCTGTTTCAAATTCCTTGATTTGTGATGCGGTCTTTGTAGGTGATACCTAGCATTCTGGCAGCAAAGCTTTAAGTCGCATTGGCTGAACTATGTAAAAGCTGTAATAGTGCTGGTATCACCACGCCATCGTACCTGTTGGACACGGCAACAAGTGACCATTATCATCTTAAAGTTTTCGAATGGATACTTAACTTTAACTTTTCAACAATGTAATTTTTTAAATCTATTTTTTTTAACCTCAGACACAAGTGGTACAACTAAAATTTATAGTAACTGTGGCTCAAATATTAAAATAAATCAGGGGGTGTTCCGCCATTAAAACAAAACAATTTAAAGCCTAGGAACTAATCTGGTCATAATAAACAATAAAAAGCCTAAGTGTAAGGACGTAGCCAGTTCGTACTGCTAGTAAATTATGTCAACCATAACAGCTTGTCTGAAAATGAAGTTTTTATGAATCTGTTTATTATTAGCAAAAAGTAAATGTTTTTTCAACTCGAGTAAATCGCGCGCGGTCGAGGCGTAACATCCTTTTTTGTCTTGGTATTTTGCTTTAGAAACGCAGTGCAGGATATTTTTTGTGGATGTTTCCGTTGGAGCTTTGTTTTTGTAAAAAAGAACTTGAAATTATTGTTCCTTTATTATAGTTCCAAGGTTTGCTAATTGAATATTTCATTGACATCGCAAGAGTAAATATACACAGGGGAAGTCACTACAAATAATCTGATAATTCACGAGTTACTTTTTCTTGATGCGCTATATCTCTCCCTTTCCATAAAAATTACTTCCTTAGCTGAGAAATCAACAGATCTAGATTTTCGAATGTTCCACCAGAATCGAAGATTATTAAATCCTAATCCAAACCACATGCAAGTCGAGAGGGTATAATACTGGGTAAGGTTTGAGCTTATGACCACCCTAACGTCAGTCCGAAGTGCACACCTTCTTATCCTATCTTTTAAATTACAGACGTATCTCCGAAGAGAATTTAACTTTGTCCATGTGTGAATCTAGTCATGCATGTAGAGACTAAAACTCTACCAAGTCTTTGTTTTCTGGAACTAGCAAAAAAAGAGGACTTCTATGACATTGTCCCAGCAAATGGAATAGGGAAGAACCAAGAAAACAGACACAAACACTCTTTTGTTTCCCTGGCAATCAAAACATTAAATAAGAACAATCTGGTATGAACTTTGTCACATGTAAATTATGAGTGAGTCTGGTGTGAATGTACACTTTGGTTTCTTATAGTTAGAATGTTTTTTGTTTGGTGTAATGCACAAATTGTAAAACAAATTTCCATACGGACAATAAAGATTATTATTATTATTAAATTAACAGGCATGTGATTTTTTTTAAATTACTTACGAATATCTTATTCACAATATGCTCGTTTTGTAAGATGTTCACATTGAAGTTGTTATAAAAATATGGTTTAAAAAAAGATTAACTAAATTATTTCAGGCGTGGTGCCATTCTTGTGATTCGAGTCTTGTGGTGCTTCTGTGCAGTGATAGAAAAGTCTAATAGCCCTTTCATTTTTTTTTATTTATAATTTAACAATGTATGTCTATATGAATATAAAATTGTGTATCACAGGCGTAACACATTTAAACCAAAAATGTTATTTAATTGGTTAACTTAGCTATGCATTAAAGTGAAATTCTTCCTTTTCTTTTAATCAAAAGAGGATTTTAATACTCAACTGACCAAGAGGATTACGAATCACGCTTTCTAAAAAAAAAAAAAAGGGGGGGGGGGGGGGTTGGGAGGAGCGCTTGATGAGGGGGGGGGGGCATTAAGTCTCACATTTGTAGAGCTGTCACAACTGGGTCATTTAGGATAACCCGAGCCTCATGGGAACGTGAAAGACAAGTCGGGTAGGACAAGTAGGAGTTGGTTGTGATGTCCAGTCTAGTAAAAAAAAAAAAGGTGTTGGGGGGGGGGGGGGGTAATTAAACACAGACACACACACACACACACAAAAACGTGACGATCAAGTGGATAGGGCAATTTTAATTTCTGAGCAATGAGTTCAAGGGGAAAGGTCTAGGCTGGGTGAATGATGGGGCATATCAGTTGCCCATCTACTGGTCCAGAGTGATAGCCAATGACCACTAAATCAATGCCCTTAATATTAAAGTGATTTATTTACTTAACTTAGTGTAGGGTTGTTGAATACAGATGTGAAGCACTAAGACATTGAAGAGCACATCTACTCACATTTATTATATAAAGGCAGCACAAAGGACCATAATATCAATACGAAATGATGGTCAATTCAATATTGTAGCTGGAGGTGCGGTGGCTGAGTGGTAAAGCGCTTGGCTTCCGAACCGGGGGTCCCGGGTTCGAATACCGTTGAAGACTGGGATTTTTACATTTTTAGTCGCCTCTGAGTCCACCCAGCTCTAATGGGTAACCTGACATGAGTTGGGGAAAAGTAAAGGTGGTTGGTCGTTGTGCTAGTCACATGGCACCCTCGTTAACCGCGGGTCACAGAAACATCATATGTCTTACAGATCGCAAGGTCTGAAAGGGGAATTCTACTTTCTAAATATTCGACAAAGTTGTCCGTGGTTCCTGTCCACTATTTCGTTATATTATCTGCTAGATGGCATCATATTACTAAATAACCAATGAAAAACAACCCAGTTGACGCTTCTCAATGACCTGAGCTGGATTGACCTATAGGAACATTAACTTAAGCTTAAGGCCCCTACTTGCTTTTAGGGATATTTTCCTTTTGAGGAGAGAGAGCAGAGGAAAGGGCCGTTGATTACAAGGGCCTCAATTATCTTAATTAGCTTAGAGCCTAGTGAAGTCTTAATCTAAGTCCTGTCTAAGACCGGTGATGCCCTGCCCACGGTCCGCAAAGGTTGCTCTCCTGATTTCTCGATACTTAACATAATGGGGCCGCAGAGGCGTAATTCCATTGGAGGCGGCGATTTTCGCGCAGTCATGCTGCTGCTTGTGACTTTAATGTCAGAAATTGATTTGAGCACTAGGCTACAAAAAAAAAAAAGGTTGGGCGCCAGACAATGCAAAATGTGAATGTGACACCGATGACTGGTCACTCAGTGTACCCATGTGGACATTCGGTCAGTACTTTCTTGAGTCGTTTATTATAGAAAAAAGCACTCTCTATTTTCATACATGCTTAGTGCGCTATTGTCCAATCTTTTTTGTCGACCAGTGTGTGTGTGTTTGTGGGAGAGTATTAGGAAAATCTTTAAGATTTTTTTAAGAAATATATTTTTTAAAGTTTTACGATCTAATAATATGTTCCATTACAGTTATTAGTTTGCTCACAGTTATGTATCTCCATTTGCTATAATCTTTAAAACATCTAGCACTAGCCTAAATATTTAGAAATATTTGTTTACGTTTCAAAGAAGGTCAAGGGCATCAAGTAATTAAAATGTTTATTGTTGATTTAACTCAATAACGTCAAAATTCAAGGCTCTCTCTCAACGCTCTCTCTCTCTGACTCTCTTTGACTCTCTCTTACTCTCTCTGACTCTCTATGACTTTCTATGACTCTCTCTCAACGCTCTCTCTCTCTGACTCTCTCTGAATCTCTCTCTCTCTCTCTTCTTAAAATGGACTTTAGATTCCGTGTTCAGTATGCCACCCGTTCAAAACTACCAATTATGGAGCCAGATTTCTTGTTTGGTAATTGATGTAATTAATGTAATTACAATCAATGACCAGACAGAGGAAGAATAATGTGTGTGTGTGTGTGTATTTGTCAGACGGTGGTTATTATTTATAGGAGTCGGAAGTAGAAGATAGTTTGTGAGGTCTTTATTTAGTTATTTCAAATCTGGTCAATATTAGTGTGGACACATACATATAACTCTCTTCTTCTTCTCTCTCTCTCTCTCTCTCTCTGTCCTTTTCTCTCTCTCTCTCGCTCTGTCCTTTTCTCTCTCTCTGTCTGTCCTTTTCTCTCTCTCTCTCGCTCTGTCCTTTTCTCTCTCTCTGTCTGTCCTTTTCTCTCTCTCTCTCTCTCTGTCCTTTTCTCTCTCTCTCTCGCTCTGTCCTTTTCTCTCTCTCTGTCTGTCCTTTTCTCTCTCTCTCTCGCTCTGTCCTTTTCTCTCTCTCTGTCTGTCCTTTTCTCTCTCTCTCTCTCTCTGTCCTTTTCTCTCTCTCTCTCGCTCTGTCCTTTTCTCTCTCTCTGTCTGTCCTTTTCTCTCTCTCTGTCGCTCTGTCCTTTTCTCTCTCTCTGTCTGTCCTTTTCTCTCTCTCTCTCTCTCGCTCTGTCCTTTTCTCTCTCTCTGTCTGTCCTTTTCTCTCTCTCTCTCGCTCTGTCCTTTTCTCTCTCTCTGTCTGTCCTTTTCTCTCTCTCTGTCTGTCCTTTTCTCTCTCTCTCTCTCTCGCTCTGTCCTTTTCTCTCTCTCTGTCTGTCCTTTTCTCTCTCTCTCTCGCTCTGTCCTTTTCTCTCTCTCTGTCTGTCCTTTTCTCTCTCTCTGTCTGTCCTTTTCTCTCTCTCTGTCTGTCCTTTTCTCTCTCTCTCTCTCGCTCTGTCCTTTTCTCTCTCTCTGTCTGTCCTTTTCTCTCTCTCTGTCTGTCCTTTTCTCTCTCTCTCTCTCGCTCTGTCCTTTTCTCTCTCTCTGTCTGTCCTTTTCTCTCTCTCTCTCTCTCTCTCGCTCTGTCCTTTTCTCTCTCTCTGTCTGTCCTTTTCTCTCTCTCTCTCGCTCTGTCCTTTTCTCTCTCTCTGTCTGTCCTTTTCTCTCTCTCTCTCGCTCTGTCCTTTTCTCTCTCTCTGTCTGTCCTTTTCTCTCTCTCTCTCTCTCTCTCGCTCTGTCCTTTTCTCTCTCTCTGTCTGTCTTTCTACGATTGCTTGCCTCTCTCTATCTGTGTCTATTCTTTCTCCCTGTGTCTCTGTCTCAACGTTCATTATATTTGTACTTTTATTTCAATAAACATGAAAGAAACGAAACAATTAGTTAATTTACATTTTTTTTTAATTAATAATTTTGTTTCGTATCTCGAACAAAAGAAAGAACTTGTACTTGACTGACGTGGTGGAATAAGCTGAATTAGTCCCCTTAATAGGTCGCCGCTTTAAAGTAAGTTGGAAACAAACAATAGATAACAATAAAATCATGTTTAGTCACCTCGCTAGTAGAGTGGTTAGTATGTCGGCTTGAAATTGCGTGAACCATGAGTTCGAATTCAGGTCATCCCCCCCCCCCCTTTTTTTTTCTTTTTCTAAATGCTTTTAAAAACAAATTAAGGTAAAAAGATATCCCATTTTTTCTCCCACCCATTACGGCCCCATGTTCCCAACTGGTTCAGATAAGTGATAGGATCGTAGCATATTAGCATATAGAGAAAGCTAAAAGCATAAAAGTAGCGTAAAACGAAAACGATTGGTCAAACTAACCCACAGATTGAACGTTGTTGGTCTAGATCTATTACAAACGTAATAACATAAAAACTGATCCGAAATAACCGACACAATTACACAATTACACTTCGTCTAAGATTTTTTTTGTTGTTGTTGTAAAGTTTGTTTAAAAGTTTTTCTGGTTGAATATTTTAACCCTTTGAACCTGTGCATCAAAGGTATTGTATTGTCTGCAGACGTACTCAAGCAGGAGTAGCCGCTCTCTGTCCACTTGTGTCCATGGTACTTCTTGAAAGCCACATGCATAAAAGTTTCCCTCCTTTCCCCCCAGGGTGTTTAAATCACCTCTCCCCCCCAACCGTCACAATGGGTGTCCCTTCTATTAAGTCTCCAAGTGTTCAGATTCGCTGCTCATTGCCTAACAAAAGCCCGTCGAGTGGCCCCGACCTCAACAAGGCTTACTCATTTATACTTTTTTTTTGAGAACGAAAAAAAATCTAGGTAGCGGGTTCAAATCGGAAAGGATTAAACTGCGCCACGCTGGGTGGAGGGGCATTCAAAATAACGGGGTGGCGAAAGACGTTGTGGGTAGAAGAGAGATCGGGCACTTTGTTTAGGGTGTTGCGGGGGACAGGGGTTATCAAGCATGGGGAGGGGGGGAGGTTGAAGTTTACTATTTAATGGAAAAGTTTTTAAAATGGAAAGGGGAAGGGAAGACAACCTCGGAGGACCCGTAATACTTGTTTCAATTAGAGTTCTCTGCTCTTTTGATCCTTGAAATTTACTGACCCCGAGTCAGGAGCTCTTTTCGACCAACCTATTCCCACCCCCACCACCCAACGCCTCTTCATACATTGTTGTCAGGTTAAATATTGTATATCTTTCCCAGAGGTAGGAATCGCTATCAGAGCCAAGTGTCACCTGCAGGCTACAGGTGGTCTTTCCCCCTTATCGCGTCGTCCACGGCACAATGGCTTTTATTAAGTCGGTATGTATACTCACTTGTTTAATGTTCCAGAGATTTCGAGGTCTCCACGTTAAGACTTGAATAACTTGACAGTTTGGACAAATATAGTTGGACGTTTTTAAAATAACACTTCATGTTCCAGTGTCCACTCGCTTACGTTCTGGAGAAGAGGATTTAGAAGCTGAACCACTTTTACACTTTAATTGTTCCATAGAGAACTCTTTAAGAAGTGGACAGCCCATAGGTTACTGCCCAAGGTCTTTACTGCTTGGCTCAAATAATTGATAGCCCAACACGAATTTCGCAAATATCCTTTATTGAAAGGTTTTTTATCCTACTATGCATTTGAATCTACAGTATAGGACTTTTATGAAGTCGATGACCCAGAGGTTACAGTGCAAGCGTCTAATCTGCCAGACTCACGCAATCGATCCTTTTACTAAAGGTACCAAAATTGGGGCTCCACCTCGCAAATATCCCTACTTGAAAAATTCTGGTTCCTCCTTAGCATTCATGTTAGTGGTTCTTACAAGTTAAAAATTCTGTGAGATTTAATTATGTTCATGGGCATGGAGCTTAACCACCAGGCTTCTGTTTCACCAGACGCTTAGGATGAAAATTAAGATTTTTTTGGGGGGTTGAGGGGGTTTAAATCGAAGCGTATAGAACATAATGAATGTGACTTAGACATTACAATGGAAACAGCGAAGTCTGCCAGTCATAAGTAGTGGATTCTTGATACATTCAGGACAGAGATACAAACGAATTTATTTCTTGTACCACAACCTCTTTTAATACTTTAATAGTAATAATAATAATAATAAAAAGTCTCTATTAGCGGTAAGAGATTTGTTATTATACAGATAAAATACATTCTAAGAAACCGAACCATACAATTGATGGAAATTCACATCCGAAAGTTGGATTTTATTTAATTGTTTCAATCGCCAAGGGAACAAAAGAGTTGGTGTGTATTATATCTTCTCTGCGATGTTAACATGTTATATATATATATACTGGCACTTACCATCTCTTACTTTGATGATCATTACAAGGAAAAAACTCTTGACCAAAAAAAAAAAAAAAAAAATGAACTGAAGAGAACACGAATGTCACGTGACGAACTGACATGGTTTGGGAGATAAACATGTGTAAGTATTAAAGACATTGCTCACATTGAGCCTGCTTGGGCCGCTGGGCGTGAGTTCGAAACCCACAAAGAGTTGGATGCGAATTTAGAAAAACCATGAACTTTGTTGATATGAGCCTTGACCCGCTTCAAGCGACAAATACTCTTAAAAACTTTTTTAACACTGAGAAACTCGGATGTCTCCATAGAACTACTAATGTTTATACCACAAACTTTGAGCACTAAGTCACGCGGGTGTTTGACTTTATTATTTTATAACGGCGAAATGAAAAACAGATTTTTAGGTTATTAAACTCATTTTTTAAAAATGTTTTCTGTAAATAGAGATATTTTTTTCCTGAGCATCTTAAAAAACATGAATTCAAATGACTCTGTCAATCATTGTCTGACTTGATCTGTTACAATGTCCATCATGTGTAGCATTCTCTCAAACATTTGCAGTCTCTGTCTCTCTATTTCTCTCTCTCATTCTCTCTTCCTGTATGTATTTCTCTTTCTCCATTTCTGCCCCTTTATTTCTCTTTCTCTCTTTATTCCACTATTTCTTTCTCTCTCTCTCTCTCTCTCTCTTTCTCTCCCTATTTCTATTTCAATCTTTATTTTCTCTCTCCTTTCATCTCTCAATCTTTCTATCTCTATTACTCTATATTTTTTCTCTCTCTTTCTCTCTCTCTCTTTCTCTCTCTCTCCCAGTCTCTGTTTTGCTCTCCTTACTTTCTCTTATTCTACTTCTGTATCTCTACATTAAATTATTTTTTTTTAAAAGTACTCATTTCCTATCTACGTAGATAGATCTCTTTCTCAGGCAAACGGCTAACGAGGATGTAGTGTGGCTAATACAACAACCAAACGCGTGTCAGGTACCCATTTAAGTGAACAGTTGGAGGGGATGAGGTCCTTGAAAATACCGAAGTTCAAAATTCCTGTCTTCGATGAGATTCTAACTCCAGACCCCTCGGATAGTTAACCTAGAGCTTTACTACTCTGCCACTACGCCCTGCATCTACCTCAATCAATATTTTCTTTATTTTATTTTGATTATCAAAACATCTTTCTGAGAGCTCTTCTTTTTATCTTACTCAGTTTTCTCTACTTTCTTTTTTCTCTCTTTTCCTCCTTTCTTCTTCGTCCCTCTCCTCTATCTCCCTGTCTCCCCCCCCCCCCCATGCCTCCCATTCTATGTCCCCCCAACTCATTTTTTTCCACACTTTTCAGACATTTACAGAATTGATTTAAAAACAAGCAAAAGAAAAAAAAAAACTTGCTTTAAAAAAAAAGACAAAGCTTATCTAATAGAAAGAACCGCTAATTACTGCTATTTTTTCTGAAAATGGCAGGGTTTAGCTCCTTTTCTGCTATATAAGACAAAATTATTTAAATAGTAGGCTACTAATTAATTAACTGTTTAGCAAATTCGTGTGTTGTCATAATGACTCGATAATGACTAGCTCTGCAAAAATTTAATTTAATTCGAGAATTGAAAGTGGGAGATAAAACGTGTACAAAATGTAATATGGGGATTAAAACCGTAAATACATCCACATCTCTCATTGAGAAGTATTTACTCCCCTTATTTTGATATCAAGCAAAATAATTAATCACCAATAATTAATTAACTGATTGGAATTTTTTTTTTTTTATTGATTCGTGTCTTGTCAGCGACAATGAATAATTGTGCAAAGTTTCAGCTTGATTCGAAAAAGGGAAACGGGGGAAAAACATTTTCAAACGTTTTACCAGACAGACAGACAGAGCGAGTCAATATAAGCTTTGTAAAAAAAAAATAATTGGAGATGCAGATGTTTTTGTTGTGCTAAATACATTGGGCGTCTACTGAATATTTTGTATGGATGTCATGTGTGGATGTGTGAATGTCATTGTGCCAGGGGTTTTGGGAAGGATTCCAATGTCAAGGTCAAGATTACTTCTCCTCATCGTCTGTTTTCTTTCCTCTCCTTATAATTTGCAACCCCCCCCCCCCCAAAAAAAAATTATTTGACCACGGCAACAGGTCAATGGCTCCCCTGCCAGGCGTGACCACGGAACACCCACAGCGACTATGTTTCGACCGAATCAATGAACAGGACCGTACGGGGGAGTGAAAGCTGCACGTGGACAATAAGGCCTGGAAGATCTCAGTGTAAAACTCGGCAGACACTGCTAGCTAGGGTCAAGTTACCAGTTTGGAGAAAGGCCTGGTCACATCAGTGTACAACTTGTTATTTTATTTTAAATTGAAAACCTGAGCATTCATCTCTGACGTAGTCGCCTAGTCACGTGGTACCAAAAAAACAGGAACAAAACAAAACAAAAAAACAAACCCACACAATATCATGAAATTTCGCTTACACTTGTATTTTGAGGGTTTTTGATTGAAAACACTTAATTTTTCATTTTATTAATTTTTGTGAAGACAATTTTAACTTTTCAAGATTTTTAATTGAAAAAGAACAAACCTACTGATGTATCTTAAAGTTGCTAATGAGCCCATTTTATTGTCATATAGATGTATTCATCACGGATCAACATAAATGACCCATATACGCATGTCTGCTGTGGAGATCTGAGATAAACTCCGATTGGTGACAAGGCACATATATATATATATATATATTATATATATATATATATATTGAACTGTTATGTAGTTCTGTCCATTGCTTTACAGTTTGAGATACACTATCCACTTGCGAACACGTTCCCCTTGCAGACACTTTCTCCTTGCAGACACTTTCTCCTTGCAGACACTTTCTCCTTGCAGACACTTTCTCCTTGTAGACACAATCTCCAAGCATCTTGGGATACGAGCCATGGGTGAAAGTAAAAGGGAAGCAACTAATGTAAATTTGCTTTGGATCTTTTCCAGACAGAACAGTGGTTCAGACAGGGGGAGGGTAGAGGGGAACGTCTGTGGAGCTAGAGGCTTATATAGCGTCAACTCTTGTGTTATTTATGGAAATGATATTATCTTATCTTATCTTATACAATACAGACGTTACTTCAAAAAGAAGATGATTACGTCCTAAGCGTCATGCATTTAGTCAAGCATATTAACCAATGACCTAAATTCTACCAAGTCATTTGTTTTCCTGGCTAGCTGAGGCAACCCATTCCATGCCCTAATAGTGCTAGGAAAGAAGGAGCATTAGTACAAATTCGTCCTAGCATATGGAATGAGGAATGTGTCTTTATCTTATTATTAAATTTTGTTTTTCTGAAGATTATGGTTCAGTGTTTTATGTATAATTGCTACTTCACTTTTGAGTCTTCTATCCTGAAGGCATTCTAAATTTAGTGATTTTACTAAAGGTGTTACTCTAGTCAAATGTAAATATTCGTTTGTTATTAATCTCACTGCTCTATTTTGTGTCTGTTCCAGTTTCTTAATGTTTTCTTGAGTTGTGGGGGTCTCTAACAGAGGATGCATATTCTATTATTGGCCTAACCAAGGTAAAATAACATTATTTAGTTTTATGTTCTAATTGGATTTATAGAAATTTCTTTTAATAAACCCTAATGCATGAGTAGTATATATAAATCTATGCCCTAATGCTTAGTTTGATTTTTTGATATGAAGAAGTGTTAACATCTAAGTCGTAACGATTATTTTCCCAGCATGCCTTATTCACTCAGCGTCCGACGTAATGATGTCATATTGCCCAAAGAAAATAGAATCAAATCCAGGCAGTGTTGTGCTTACCCGTGAGAAGCAGGTTACAATGAACAGCCTCATTGGCTAGTGATTGCGTCGAGTGGTCAATGGCCAGGGTTAGTGAAGTGGTCAACCAAGCACACAGAGAGGAGCGCAAATATTTTCTTTAACGTTTTCACGTTTCCCGCCAATTAATCGCTGGATATCTTAAGTCCATTAGGGCGTCGATCAGAGAATTGATTGAGGCCATTGAATGGATCGCTTTCTGCTATACAGCTTATTACAAATCAAGCACAATTAGAAAATTAGGGCGCGTGGTGCTGGAATGGTCAGTGCTTTAGACTACTAAGCGAGGATCCCGAGATATAATTGGAATTTTAATAAGGGATCTTATCGTGCGTTCGAATGTATTCAGCCATAATTGCAAGCAGACAGTCCAATACAATAAAGTAAGACATTGACCGCTGTCACTGTTTAGTGAACTTATAGAATTTTTATTTTGTTCATTATATAAAAATAAACTTTAGTTTCCGAAGACATCTTATCTTATAAATTACAGACGTTACTTCAAAAGAGAAGATAATTACATCCTACATGTATTCGTGTGTTAATCTTGTCATACATCTTAAAAGTTGCCAATTGATTGGCTTTCCCTTTCGGATGCAGGCAATCCAATCCATGCGGTAATACCTCTAGGGAAGAAGAAGCACTTATATTAATCTATCTTAGCCTATGAAATAAGAAATGTGCTTTCATCTTTGCCATTAACGTTATTTTTGTTATAGTTATCAAAATGTGTGTATTTAAAGCTAATTAATAATCACTCTCTCTGTCTGGTAAAAAGTTTACACACATTATTTCTTCGACACCCTATCTCTGATCAAATGTGAAATTTTGCAAGATTCAATAAAAAAAAACAATTTGTTAACTAACTATTGGTAATTAGATTATTTTGTTTGATATATCGAACAAGTGAATGACTGAAGAGGTATTATAAGCTAAACTAGTCCCCTTTTAAAGTAAGACTGAAACAAGCTATACATATCTATACAATCTTCTCTATACAATATTCTCCAGTTATAAGCACCTCACTAGCAAAGTGGATGTCAGTTTGAGGAGGCTTGAGCCATGAGTTCGAATTCAGGTCGTTCTCCCCCCCGCCCCCTCCCCTGTCAGGGTTCATTTTATATGCTTTGGCTTGTCTTTCTTGATTTGGCTCACTAGGAGGGTTTACTTGTACGAATAAGTATTACTTGAGACAGTTTGACTCCAGATATCCACTCAATTAGAATTACTTATTACTAAACACCATTAGTAAAATCACTAAATTTAGAAAGCCTTCAGGACAGAAGACTCAAAAGTAAAGTAGCAATTATACATAAAACACTGAACCATAATCTTCAAATACAAAACAAAATTTAATAAAATACTCTGAAAGACACAAAAATAAAGGCACATTCCTCGTCCCATATGCTAGGACAAATTTGTACAAATACTCCTTCTTCCCTAGTGCTATTAGAGCATGGAATGGGTTGCCTGAGCTAGCCAGAAAAACCAGTGACTTGGCAGAATTTAAGTCATTGGTTAATATGCATGACTAAATGCATGACGCGTAGGACGTAATCATCTTCTTTTTTGAAGTAACGTCTGTATTATATAAGATAAAATAAGATAAATAAACTCCAACTCTTGATAATAACAATGAATAACTTTAATATTCAATAAATGACATCGACTCTCAAATAAATATTTAATTCACAATCACTAGTCCATCAACTTAATGAAATATATAAATACATAGATACCAGTCCAGGAAGCAAACGTCCAACCTTCCTGGACCGGGAGCAAGACCTCACTAACTTAACACACTCTCTCGCACATTCAACGAAGACTTAATCACTCAGTTCACAACACGTGCAATACTATTCACATTCACAACAAGGGGATATAACAATCATACCAAAATATCAAAGTAACATTCATGCTATCCATACCTCCCCATGACACTCCCTTTTTTAAAAAATCCCATTGCGGTAACATTCACACCAATATTCCCTTTCTTTCCCCCCCCCCCCCCCCCCCCCCGAATATTCCCAGCCGTATAAGTGATAGAATCCTAGCATATTAAGAAAGCTAAAAATATGAATTAACGCCTTTGGTAAAAAATATTTCTAATTGCATAGATTTAACCCTTTAGACGCGTTTGGTAGTTTAGCCTTTAAACACGAGTATTGTAATTCCATTTTGAATGCACTTGTAAAAAAAAAAAAAAAAAAAAGCTCAGCACTGTAAGGGTTAATGTTGTTGGTCTAGATCTATTACTAAGTAAACTACGTGAAGGATCCATTGATACAATTACACTTCGTATAAGATTTTTTTTTTGGCTAAGTTTTTCTTGTCTTCCTTTTAATTCTTATAATCCTGCCAGGTGTTAGTTTTTTTTGTTAGAATGTAATTATAACTATTCTGAATGTCAGATGAAAAATAGCCAATCAGGAATTTGCGTCTTTTAATTAACAAGGGTTCTTATTTGGAACCGCACACCCGTTTGAAAAATTAGCGTGTACCATCACGTGGCGGTGTAGGGAACAATGTTTTTTATTAGGCAATCCAACAACCTCTCAATACTGCAAGATTTATCTCTTGCAATCTCTTGGACATTGACAATAGGTTTCAAAACCTGGGTTTACCAGATACGATGCTACTAAAGCATTCAGTGTCCTGTGGAAAACAGAAATTAAGAGTTCCAACTTTAAGAGCTCAGATCATCAAAAGAAAGAATGTAGACCCCATTGTAAGCCCTCATACACACCCACCAACATCCACACGTATACTTAGGCTATACGTATACACATACACATTGCCGCTATACCATTTCTAGCATTCTAAGCTAGCATTTGTATCTTAACTCTTTCTCTCCTAACTGACTGACTATACCAGAGTTGATTCCACCAGAATGTGGTAAATAATGACGGAGAGAAAGACTTATTAAATAGTCCACAAGTCTTGAGAGCTAAGAGTGAATCCACGGAGTCGCCAAGTTTCTTGTTTCCCCAGGACGAGTATGACAGCGGGACACAGCAGACGTAGACTTAAGCACTCGGGAGTTAATTAGCGTAGAAGGATTAAGTAAGTCACATTCTTTGTGATTCAGAGGCGTATCTAATAGACGGTTATAAGCAGGGCTATATTTCGTTTGTGGGTGAAACAAAAGATGGGATACAATGGGATCTTGAGCCTTCTATTTGTTTTACTTCGACGATATAACTCAAATACTGCTGTAGTGAATGGAACTATTAAAATGTCATATACCAGTGAGGCCCAAAAAACTACGGCCGTGGACCATATTCGGCCCGTGGCTCGTTGCTATCCGGCCCCACAACTTCTGTATACCTACACCTCTCCTTGACCTATCCATTAGTCTGATGAAACGTTGGGGCACTAAGCTTGATCTGTCGACCGTCTATCTCCAGTCCTGTCATTTGCCTTTGATAATATCTCTTTCACTGACATGAGCGTCCATTATTTTATGTTATTTTCCGAAGCTTTTCTGTGACTGATTAACTAGAATTTAATGGTGTGACTAGTCAGTACTGCTCTGTGACTGGTTAACCATAATATCCTGAAGTAAGTACAATCATAGCCTCGACGATGAATCTTTGGCTGGTATCGCAAAAAACACGTTGGGTGTGAATACATGATCACTTCGGATAAGGTGGGACTTCGGACAGGGAGATTGGTGAAGAGCCGTTGTCTCATCCTGGCCATGGATAAAAGCCTTTCCTTGGTCAAGAGGTCCGTAAAAGGGAACCGGACGTTCTTTGACCTTAAAGACATCTGATTCAGGTATCGCAATAGGACATAGATGGCGCTTAATCTCTACCGCGTAAAATTTTTAAAATTCAATTTACGGCTTTTCGAACTTTGAATTGAGCAATAAATTGTTTGATTAGTCATACCTTTTTAGAACATTGAACATTGATGAGGTGGGACAAGTAGAGGTTTTACGGATTTTTTGCATTATGTTTCAAAAAAGAGATGGTTCTTTATTACTATCAAGTTAGTTTTGATTGATGCCAGAAATAAAATATGACTGGGGAGTGGGGTGGGGGGGGGGTCTAAAAAAAACACTGTCCTGATTTTAAAGCTTTAGGGATTGTTATGAAGCTGATATCAACCCTCAAAGCGTCTCTGAAGTCGTTCAGCTTAGACCCAGCCACCTGGGAGAAAGAGTCACATGACAGAACATCATGGCGGCGCGTTGTAAGAAACTGGCGCACAGGTTGCTGAGGAAAAGAGAACAGCGCTGGCAGAAGAAAAAAGCCAGAGAAAAAAACAAACAAGGCAAATGACACTAGCTCCAGCTGGAATAACCTGCCCAGTGTGCAACCGAACATTCCGAGCTCACATAAGTCTTACCAGTCACATAAGGAGGCATAAAACCCCAGTGCAAAGCCCTCAGCCCCCTGGATGACAAAGTGGTCATCAACGAGCCACGGTGGACGAACTATATATATATATATATATATATATATATATATATATATATCAACTCACTCCTTCAGTCTCTCTGTCTGGCACACAATTTGCAGACGTTTATCTCCCATTCTCAGGGTCACATTGACATTGTCCACAGCTATTCATTTTTTCCTAACACAGTTTGAATATAAAAAAAAGAATCCGATTAATTAATCAGTCGTAATTAATTAATTAACGGCTTGATATAGAAAAGTAGAAATAAAATTTAGAGTATTGATAGATGTAGCTGTAAATGTGCAGTTCTCTCCGTTATATAATTTTTCTATTATTTTTTTTTTTGAGTACTATTCATATTTCGCTTGTTCTTTGTTTTTATTAATGTAGCAGCAGGTTCGGCTACCTCACTACTGCTACCTTAGTAGTAGATATGGAAGCCCAGACCAGCTCCAATGAGCCCAGCAAGTCACTAAATTTAAGGGGCCTTCCGGCACATCCCCGCCACAAACAGGTGACACTTCTGCCGTTAAAGTTTGAAACCAGATCTTTTAACTATTACTTCTGAGGCGGGAGGAAAATTGAGAGAGAGAGAGAGAGAGAAGAGGTGGAAGTAGAGAGGGTTCCCTTTAAGTGCCAGTCATGGACACTATTTCCTAGTAGACACTCTCATAAAATATGTGTGTGTGTGTGTGTGAAGGATAAAGTGTGTTTTAGTTTCAAGCCCCCCACGCTCCCCCCCTCCCCTGTTTACACGTCCATATTGTGAATATAAAAAAAAAAGAAAGATTTTATCAGTCTTTACAGAGTCATTAGAACCTGTTGAAGCCGAACCAGATCTGGTGTGATGCAGATATTCAATGCCAGATACGCTTCAGTAGTTGCAGAACTAAAAGACGTTTTTTTTCCTTCCTTTACCAGCACCCATTACTCTATCCCCACCCCACCACCACCACCCCTTTTTAGTTTTCTCTTCAGTCTTTCTTATCTAGTTCGTAAACCAAGTGGACATTTTTTCTCGTCTGCTCAAGCGATAAACTCGAGACGACAGGGTGTCAAATACGACTTTTCTCTCCACCCTGACTCCCACACCTCCCCCCCCCCCCTGCTTCACGACTCAAATCTCCTGCATTGTGGAGGCCCGCCATGGCAGTGCAGTGGGGGCTGGAAATAACAAGTTGGTGAAATTAATCAAAGGCGGAGAAAAAAGAGACGAAGTAAATGAGAGAGAGGGAGTGAGAGAGGGAGTGAGAGAGGGAGTGAGAGAGGGATGTGAGAGAGGAGGGAGTGAGAGAGGGAGTGAGAGGGAGTGAGAGAGGGAGTGAGAGAGAGGGAGTGAGAGAGGGAGTGAGAGAGAGGGAGTGAGAGAGGGAGTGAGAGGGAGTGAGAGAGGGAGTGAGAGAGAGGGAGTGAGAGAGGGAGTGAGAGAGGGAGTGAGAGAGGGAGTGAGAGAGGGAGAGTGAGAGAGGGAGTGAGAGGGAGTGAGAGAGGAGTGAGGAGAGAGGGAGTGAGAGAGGGAGTGAGAGAGGGAGTGAGAGAGGGAGTGAGAGAGGGAGTGAGAGAGGGAGTGAGAGAGGGAGTGAGAGAGGGAGTGAGAGAGGGAGTGAGAGAGGGAGTGAGAGAGGGAGTGAGAGAGGGAGTGAGAGAGGGAGTGTGAGAGAGGGAGTGAGAGAGGGAGTGAGAGAGGGAGTGAGAGAGGGAGAGAGAGAGGGAGTGATAGAGGGAGTGATAGAGGGAGAGAGAGGGAGTAAGAGAGGGTGAGAGAGAGGAGAGAGAGGAGGGAG